>SJYX01022089.1:0-100172 GCA_006410675.1 Oreotragus oreotragus | reverse complement strand
ATCGTCCCAACCCAGGGATCAAACCCAGGTCTCCCGCATTGCAGGTGGATTCTTTACCATCTGAGCCACCAGGGAAGCCCATATACATGTATAGATAATATAAATACAATGTATATGTGCTTATATATGCCACTATATGTGTAAATGATATAAATGTATATGTACATACAGAGAGAGGGAGAGAGGTCCTGAAAGAAAGAGATGGAACAAATACAATGAAATGTTAACAATGAGAAATTTAAGTAGAAAATGGTGTTCTTAGAATTGTACTTCAGATATGAAATAATTACAAAATAGTTAAAAGGAGAGTTAAAATTAACACAAAACTTTTGGATGTTTTCCTTTGAGTATCATTAATAAACAGCATTCCTTTGTCCACCCATTTACTCCTTCCTTCATTCAGCAAGCACTTATCAAGTATCTGGTTTGCACAAAGCACTTTAAGGGATACCCAAGTGAATAAGCTTTTTCTCTCTCCTTGCTGCTGCTGCTGCTGCTGCTAAGTTGCTTCAGTCATGTCCGACTCTGTGCAGACCCCACAGACAGCAGCCCACGAGGCTTCCCCGTCCCTGGGATTCTCCAGACAAGAACACTGGAGTGGGTTGTCATTTCCTTCTCCAGTCATGAAAGTGAAAAGTGAAAGTGAAGTCATTCAGTCGTGTCTGACTCTTCGCAACCCCATGGACTGCAGCCTACCAGGCTCCTCCACCCACGGGATTTTCCAGGCAAGAGAGTATAATCTATGAGAGGCAATAAGGCATATTCATAGCCACTACATGAAATAATGTGAAAAAAATTAAAAGTACAATAAGTACANTCTGACTCTTCGCAACCCCATGGACTGCAGCCTACCAGGCTCCTCCACCCACGGGATTTTCCAGGCAAGAGAGTATAATCTATGAGAGGCAATAAGGCATATTCATAGCCACTACATGAAATAATGTGAAAAAAATTAAAAGTACAATAAGTACAAAGTGCATTTATCTATTATATTACATATTATTTGGAGGACCTTTATCTTTGTCTCAAAGGATAGGAAAGATTTTTAAAAGTAAAGATGGTATAAGAGGTTATTCCTATCAGTAAAAATAGTGTCCCTAAAGAAACTTCAGAAACCTCACCCCAAAATAGCTAAGTTCAAATCCCTTCTATAACTACCTCACAGGTAGCTGTGCAACCTGAATTTGAATACTTTCAGGGAAAGAGCAGTCATTACTTTATCTGAGTCAACTCATTTTGTCATTAGACAGACTTAATCCATAGAAAATCCTTTCTTATTTGAAACCAAAGTCTGTCTACGTATATCTCCTATCCTAACCCCACTGGTCCTATTTCTTCCCTTTGGTGCTGTAGAGAACAAGTCCAGTGTCCTTTCCTCATCTCCATGACAATTCTCTGCATATTTTAAAACAATTTACTCTTCTTTTCACCAAACTGAATATAATAAATTCGTGCTTTTTTGAATTCACATGGTATCATAGTTCTTGGAACAGGTAAACCTTTATAGAAAAATGAAGAAACTTTCTATATCTTTCCTAAAGTGTGATGAGCCTCATAAGTCCAATATTCTTCATGTCATAGAGCCAGTATTGAGAATGATGGGACCGTAGGCTACTGCTTTATGAGAAGTATATGTCCACAAATGGATCATGAGACATAGTTGCTTTGAGAAAAGTCATGGCACACTGCCACACTCCATGTGGCACACTGACATGGAGTGAATGGATAGCTAAAAGCTCTCCTGCTTGCACTATTCCCCATATTATTGTAAGGTACTTGGGTTTTTAGGACCCAAGTGTGGTCCTTAGATTTTATTAGTATTATGTGGATTTTCTTAGAGTCCAATAATCACTCTAGTTTGTGGGGATCCCTTTGGGTCTTGGCTTGACGTCCAAAATGTTTTATATCCCTCCCAGCTTTCTGTCATTTTTAATTGTAATGAGATTAATTGCTATGTGGCTATTATTAAAATTTAATTATAATTACTATAAAGTAAAATTAGAAAATGATTTATGTTAAGAGATAAATTGTTAAAGAAATTAACATGCAGAATTTTAAAAATGACTGAAAAGATCTGAGTGTGTATAGAGACAGAAAGAGAGAGAACATGTTGAAGAGAACATCATAAGGAGAAGAGGAATTTTGCCATATATCAGGTGGCTCAGTGCTAAAGAATCTACCTGCTCATGCAGGAGAGTCAAGACATGCAGGTTCGATCCCTGAGTTGGGAAGATCCCCTGGAAGAGGGCATGGCAACCCACTCCAGTATTCTTGACTAAGAAAATCCCATGGACAGAGGAGCCTAGCGGGCTAAAATTCATGGAATCACAAAGAGTCAGACACAACTGAAGTGACTGAGCACACGCATACATCAAAAGGAATTACTCCAGATAGAGGGACAAGCATAATTTTACCTGAATTCCAAGCACTTAATATTAAATAACAAGAGCTATTTTATGTAAGTCCACCTGCTAAAATACTGGAACATGCCCTTCAAAGTTGGTGATCTTGAGCTATTGTAAATAAGGTGTTAAATCTGCTGCCTAAAATTATCAATATCCCTCCATCACCTAAAGAGAGAATCCAAGGCATGACAGAACAAACCCTACATTCGGCCCAGATCTTAACATTTTGCCACCCTTTTCTGCATGGAGAAATCAAATGCACCTACGCTAGATTCCAAATATAAGTGTCTCCCAGGACAGATCGAGCTCTGCTCGTCTCCACACCTTTGCATGTGTTGTTGTCTCTCTCTGGACACCCTTCCTTCTTTCTTGATAAAGCCTTGGCTTAGGGTTTAGTTACAACACCATTTACTTTCAAGGGCTTCCCTAGTGATCTAGTGGTAAAGAATCTGCCTGCCAGTGCAGGAGATACAGGTCTGATTCCTGGTCTGGGGGAATTCCACATGCCGGGGAGCAACTAAGCCTGTGCACCGCAACTACTGAGCTTGTGCTCTAGAGCCCGGGAGCCACAACTGCTGAGCCCATGTGCTGCAGCTACTGAAGCCCTTGTGCCCTAAAGCCTGTGCCTGTGGTAAGGAACCCGGCTGCCAAAACAGGAGACGTGGGTTTGATCCCTTGGTCAGGAATATCCCCTGGAGAAGGAAATAGCAACCCACTCCGGTATTCTTGCCTGGGAAATCCTATGGACAGAGGAGCCTGGTGGGCTACAGTCCATGGGGTTGCAAAGAGTCAGAGGTGACTTAGAGACTAGACGACAACATGAGATATCAAGTTAGTCCAACTATAAGAACGTGAGAAGGGGAGGANTCTTGCCTGGGAAATCCTATGGACAGAGGAGCCTGGTGGGCTACAGTCCATGGGGTTGCAAAGAGTCAGAGGTGACTTAGAGACTAGACGACAACATGAGATATCAAGTTAGTCCAACTATAAGAACGTGAGAAGGGGAGGAAGAAGAATGCCTCTCAGTGAATCCAGGAAAGGGAGGGAGTCAGAGCCCTGCAAGGTTTGACACCAGGAATCGAAAGGCAACAGAACACTTTTACTCTCTTTTATGTCTACTTGTTTCAAGTCATTTGATTTTTTTCTTCTTTCTGGCTGCAGGATAGCTTTTGCCTTCTCTTCACAGCTCCTGCTTTTTACAGCTTAGACCTCCAGCTGCATGTCATGCCTAGCTCACAGTCACTCTATTTCAATTCCAAATGTCTGTGGATGAATGTGACTGACCCAGGTTGCGTCAGGCAACACTTATTGTCCAATCAATCAAGATCAGAAGGAGGAGGAAACATGGTACAAACCTGGCTGCTGATGGGTGGCCTTACCTTGTATTTTGAAGTAGGTAAGGGCATTCCCAGAGAAAGGGACGTGGCTCTCCAAAACTGGGTGGACGCCCAAACACTGTTGGCCATCGACTATCAAATCTGCCAAAGAAGGCAGTGGATTGCTGCAAGTAGAGGGCTTTTGGTTAGCAATCTTGGATTTCAGAAAAAGGAATTCTTTGATGGCTTTAGGTTGAAATAGCAACAAAACCTGACTCTTTTTTTTTTTTTTAAACCGAAGTTGGTATAGAGCAGGCCTGTTCTAAGCATCCACTCACTCTCTGACTCAGGTCATTACGAATTATGCATGAGAAAGCGTAGAACACAATGGCGCGTGCAAACGGGAGGAGCATCCTGGGGTGGAACTTGGTGAGTAATCTCTTGAAAATCTGAATTTTCTCTCAATTGCATTTCCCCCTAATATTTTACATTACCAAAAATCCAACAAATATTTTTTGGATAGTATATTCAAAAAAGAGAGTGCAATTTGTTTTGCTGGAACATAGAGTATGTGGAGAGAGAATCAAAAAAGTTCCAAAGCTAATTTCAAGAGCTAAGTGAAGATTCTTTGGTTTATTAGAAAGAAATGTGGACATGCTGAAAATTGTTGATTGGAGAAATGGCATGATTACAACTATATTTTAAGACACCTATTGTGTGTGCATGCTCAGTCAGTAAATCCTGTCTGACTCTTAATGATCCTATGGACTGTAACCCACCAGGCTCCTCCTCTGCCCATGGAAACTTCCAGGCAGGAATACTGGAGCGTGTTGCCGTTTTCTCCTCCAGGGGATCTTTCTGACCCAGGGATCGAATCCGCGTCTCCTGTGTCTCCTGCTTTGCTGATTCTTTTCTGCTGAGCCCCCTGGAAAGCCATCAGAGAGCTGGTACAGTGGCACAAAGAATGGCCCAAATTGGAAGATTATAAATTAGGAGGTTGTTGCATTTGGATGGAAATGTTAACAGCCCGCAACTAAATTGTGGCAAAATAATTAAGAGTAAAGGGAAGACTGTGGTATAAAATGTATTTGAGTTAATACATTTAAGAATTTATTAAAATGATAGCCTTTTCTCCATATAATTAATATTCAGTTCAGTTCAGTTCAGTTCAGTCACCCCATGGACTGCAGCATGCCAGGCCTCCCCATCCATTGCCAACTCCTGGAGTTTACTCAAACTCATGTCCATTGAATCAGTGATGCCATCCAACGACCTCAACCTCTATTGTCCCCTTCTCCTCCCACCTTCAATCTTTCCCAGCATCAGGGTCTTTTCAAATGAGTCAGTTCTTTGCATCAGGTGGCCAAAGTACTGGAGTTTCAGCTTCAGCATCACTCCTTCCAATGAATATTCAGGACTGATTTCCCTTAGGATGGACTGGTTGGAGCTCCTTGCTAGAACTTTGAAAGAGACTGGATGTGGAGGTGAGGGCATTTGAGTCAAAAATGATGTGACACTTTCAAGGCTTGATGACTAGAAAAGGTCTGTTGCCATAAACAGAAGTGGGGAAGAAATTGGAAGTCAAATAGATGAGTAAGTCTTAGTATGTGAGGAAATGTGAAGATGACGATGTGTCTGCTTTTAAACATTTTGTCTCTGAGATTCCTGTGGGACCACTGTGTGGACATGGGGTGAACACCTATATATTTTTCCAGTATCTATTATTTTCCCATTAGTTGACATTTTTAATTCACTGATTACTCAAACTCTAGGATGAAGCCTTTTCTTAATTTTACATGTGCAGCTTTGAGACTATGGGAACTGCTCAAGGTGATGTATTTCATTTAATAGCAGAGGGCAACTTTAAATCTAGGTGAGCTGGACTACAAACTGGTCCTCCTCTACTGCCCCTCTGTGCCTCTCGGCAGGTGGCTAGAAATGCCAGGCTAACACTTAAAATTACAATTTGAGTCAGTGCCAAACAGTTCAGAATTGAATTGTTCTGTAAATGTGTTTTGTGTTTATCTGGTCTCCACATAAATTCTTTAAGGGTAGAGATGGCATCATAAATTTCTCTTGCCTTCTTTCACCATACCTCAGGCAGTTCTCAACATAGAAGAAACCTCACTGAGTACTTAGATTGATCCATGATTCTAATCCCTGGTGATAATCGCATAGCATCCTCATGGTGAGGTTGTAATCCTCATAAATCATTCATTTGGGAGCCTTCCTCTCCTTGGGTACAGTGGCAGGTATAAATAAGGAGTGGAACATATAGAAACAGTAGCGAAATCATCAGATTCCATCCCCAGCCTTGCCAGCTCCCAGCTTCTGGACCCTTGTCCTTTTCTGTGCTCTACAGAGGCATCATCTGAATGCTGAGGACAGTGCGTGGCCATCCTGGCTGGAAGCTGGCAGCATCCTTAGGCTATGTTGTCAGTGTTCTCACCACAGGTTTCTACCATTCTTTTCTATAAAATGCATTCATTAAATATTCCAGCCATGACTGAGCTACACTGTGACATTTGAGTTATTAGCTCAAGTCTGCTGACTTCATGCTTCTGTTCAGAAGCAACTGATGAACTACTACCTGAGGTAAGGAATTGGACAAGTGATTTTCAGCGATCATCTGATACACAAGAGAGGTATTGAGGCTTGAGCATATTTTTATAGGAATGAAAGCAAGTTAAAATTATCAACTGGATCAATTCCCCACCCCCATGGTTTCCTAAAGAGCATAATGCTACCATTATCAATAGCTACCATTTAGTTGTCTTATCGTCTACTTTGGGAGCTTGCTAGGTGCTTTAAATATATTGATTTATTTAAGACCAAAGCCAGTTTCCTCAGGAAAATGATTCTCTGGGTTACTGTAAAGTCTGTGCAATGAAGCACAGAGGGATGTAAAGGAAAAAGAATAGAGGTCACCTCTCCAGCTCAGAGATGGAGCTGCTCAAAAACCCCAGGATAATCCACACATCCCTGAAATGTTTCAATTTATGGGGATCCAGCACTCGGTGTTAATGTCATTGTGCAAAATAATTAGGACTGTATCTACTTTGTTTACCATCATATCCCTGCTGCTGCTGCTGCTGCTGCTAAGTCACTTCAGTCGTGTCTGACTCTGTGCGACCCTATACACGGCAGCCCACCCGGTTTCTCTGTCCCTGGGATTCTTCAGGCAAGAACACTGGAGTAGGCTGCCATTTCCTTCTCCAGTGCATGAAAGTGAAAAGTGAAAGTGAAGTCATTCAGTCGTGTCCAACTCTTCGAGACCCCATGGGCTGCAGCCTACCAGGCTCCTCCGTCCATGGGATTTTCCAGGCAAGAGTACTGGAGTGGGGTGCCACTGCCTTCTCCAATCACATCCCTAGTGCCTGAAATATAGTAATATTCAAAAGCATGTTGAATGGAAAAATAATTGAATCGTTGAATGAAAGATTGCACACAAGATCATTTGATATGCAGAAAACATGAGTGGTATCCTAAAATGGGCTTCCCAGGTGGCACCAGTGGTAAAGAACTCGTAAGAGATGTGGGTTGATAGCTGGGTTTGGAAGATGCCCTGGAGGAAGGCATGGCAACCTATTCCAGTATTTTTGCCTGGAGAATCCCATGGACAGAGAAGCCTGAGAGGCTACAGTCCATAGAGTCACAAAGAGTGGACACAACTGAAGTGACTTAGCATGCATTCATACATCCTAAGCTACAATTCTGAAAATAATAAAGGGAAGTGATTTTTGCCCCCAGTGGCATTCTATCCATTTTTTACATTTTCTATGTCCTATCACTACAGAGTGTCTGTTTCTAAATGCTAAATATCTCTCCACTAGCAAAGGCATATTAGACTGTTGGCAATTATTCAGACATTAGAGAGAATCTTGTTATCAAATCCTTTTTTGCCCAGATCATTAGCTGAGGCATAACCGTGGTCACAGTTGTAAAGGAAAGAGGGAAGATAGGCTTGTGATTCTATGATTCTAAGAAGAATCTGAGACAAATACTCTGCCAATACTTTTCTTTTGTTATTAACTAAAGTAGAGCCCCAAGTTGTGGCTGCTCTTGGGAGAGTCTAAAGGCCTAGAGGCCATGAGTCAGCCCTCAAGAGGTAGAGCTGAAAGCATAACTCTGTTCCATTGCTGAAGGACCTCAAGGAAAGTGGAGCAAAGCTAAAAGGAACTTCTGCCAAAAGCAGCCACTGAGAGTTCACCACAAACTAGAGAAAATTAATGATGGTTGATCAACTGCAATTCTCCTCAATAAAGACAATGACGATTACCTGCTGAGTCAGTTAGTGAGGCCAGGAAAAGGCAAATCATTTGTTTAATGGTTTATTAGAAACTGCACTCATCTTCTAATATCTTCAGTAAGTGGCAAGAAGTAAGCAGAGGCTACAAATACCTAAGTTAAAGATTGCTAAGTGTTCCCCAGATTTTCATGTTTTTTTCATCTTTGGCCCATAGGCAGACTGCGTGTCTTAGCCTCTCTTACAGTAGTTCTTATAAGTAGAATATGAATGGCAGGGATATGTACCAGCTCAGGGTCAAGCGGTATAAGAAGCAGATATGCTTCTCCTTACTCTCCCATCTGCATTCAACCAATGGAAGCTTATAAAGTCCTAGATGAGGGCAGAGCCATGACTGAAGAAGCCTCAGTGTCTAAATTACTATATGGAAAAAGTCAGGCGCAAACAAGGAATACTCATCTTGGGCTGCTGAGCAAACAAAAAATAAAATGTTTGTTGTGTGGAGCCATTATTCATTTTGGGTCTGTTTGTTACAGCAGCCTGAAAAAGTGAAAGTGTTAGTCACTCAGTTGTGTATGCCTCTTTGCGACCCCATGAACTGTAGCCTGCCAGGCTCCTCCATCCATGGAATTCTCTAGGTAAGAATCCTGGAGTAGGTAGCCATCCCCTTCTCCAGGGGATCTTCCTGACCCAGGGATTGAACCGGGGTCTCCTCCATTGCAGGGGGATTATTTATCATCTGAGACACCACGGAAGCCCATTATAACAGCCTAATTCATCTCAACTAACACATGCCTCAAAATACATCTCCCAGACTTATAACAAGAGATGAGTAAGCAAAGTTAAGGAAGAAGACAAATTCCTTGGTGAGGAAGGCCCAGGCTCTATGATTGCATTTAACAGGTTTGTACATACTATGGAAGGGAATCATCATCAATAAGAGACAGTGTTGTATGATTTTACCTATATGAATCTAAAAACAAAACAAAGCAGAAGCAGACTCATAGATACAAAGTGCTAGTTGCCAGAGGAACCCTCTCCTGGAAGGGGGTTTCAGGCAAAATAGAGGAAGGATCAAGAGGTACAAACTTCCAGGTGTAAAATAAATAAGTCATGGGGATGTAATGTACACCATAGGGAATATAGCCAATAATGGTGTAATAACTTTGCGTGGTAAACAGATGGTTACTAGTCTTATTATAGTGATCAATTCATAACATATATAAATGTCAAAGTACTATGTTGGACACCTGAAACTAATGTAATATTGTACATCAACTATACTTCAAGTTGAAAGAGAGGGAAAAAAATAGAATAAGGGGAAATCTCTTTTAACAGCAGATTTTGATTTGAAATCAAACTTCTTCTCACAAAGATGGGGTGACAGCATCTGGGTTACTTATTTAATCATGATTCTGTAGAAAAATCCCAGGAGGCCAATTTATTCATAATAAATATTGCAAAAGTGTCCACGTTGAAAAAAACAAAAACCATGAGATATCATCTGAAGCAAACTCCCTCTTCCTGGGAGTGACATAAAGACCTCTTGCTGGTGTCATTAGTTGCTGGGAGTAACTGCAAACAAGGAAACACTCAGGGTAATATAAGAACATGTAACAGGATGTGTAAAGAAATGTACCAAAGCATAATTGCCCAAGAAAGAGCTGAAAAACTGTCTAAGTCTACAAATCCAAGATTCAGGCCCAAGAGTTTAAATGGATAGCAAATTATGGGGAGCTTTAGCATAGCGCAGTTATATCTTCTAGCCCCACTCACTGCTTCTAGCTCCTTGGTTATATGGTAGAGAGAAAGAGGACATTACATCAGAAAAATCATTGTTAGCTTCATGTCAGCTTCCAAGCCATCCATGTATATTAGGTAGGGATATCAAATTCCTTTAAATATCCATAATGATCACATTATATCTGCAAAACCTAGAAGGTAATTTGCCTTGGATTTATGGAATGTGGTATAAAGAACTGGGCTTCCAGAAATTAGTAAAATTAACACAACAAAATTATTATTGCATCAGAGGGGCCATTCCCATCTTGGGATTCCCAAAATGACAACAATTTCTCAAAAACATGAACAGAGATGGGGGATAATTAGCTATTTTCAGAGTTTTAGAAAGTCTTGACAGTGAATAGGAATTAAAAAGCCTCTTGATGAAAGTGAAGGAGGAGAGTGAAAAAGTTGGCTTAAAGCTCAACATTCAGAAAATGAAGATCATGGCATCCAGTCCCATCATTTCATAGGAAATAGTTGGGGAAACAGTGGAAACAGTGTCAGACTTTATTTTTCTGGGCTCCAAAATCACTGCAGATGGTGACTGCAGCCATGAAATTAAAAGACGCTTACTCCTTGGAAGAAAAGTTATGACCAATCTAGATAGCATATTCAAAAGCAGAGACATTACTTCGCTGACTAAGGTCCGTCTAGTCAAGGCTATGGTTTTTCCAGTGGTCATGTATGGATGTGAGAGTTGGACTGTGAAGAAGGCTGAGCACNAAGTTATGACCAATCTAGATAGCATATTCAAAAGCAGAGACATTACTTCGCTGACTAAGGTCCGTCTAGTCAAGGCTATGGTTTTTCCAGTGGTCATGTATGGATGTGAGAGTTGGACTGTGAAGAAGGCTGAGCACTGAAGAATTGATGCTTTTGAACTGTGGTGTTGGAGAAGACTCTTGAGAGTCCCTTGGACTGCAAGGAGATCCAACCAGTTCATTCTGAAGGAGATCCATTCTGGGATTTCTTTGGAAGGACTGATGCTAAAGCTGAAACTCCAGTACTGTGGCCACCTCATGTGAAGAGTTGACTCATTGGAAAAGACTCTGATGCTGGGAGGGATTGGGGGCAGGAGGAGAAGGGGACGACCGAGGATGAGATGGCTAGATGGCGTCACTGACTCAATGGATGTGAGTCTGAGTGAACTCCATGAGTTGGTGATGGACGGGGAGGCCTGGTGTGCTGCGATTCATGGGGTCGCAAAGAGTCGGACACGACTGAGCAACTGAACTGAACTGAATATAATCTATATATCTATCAAAGGCTATGTTGCACTGACTTTTTAAAACACTTCTCTGTTTGTTGATTTGATGGGAAATGTATCATCTAGTGTAATAGCAATAGCTTGTTATCTCGTGTTGATCAGAAGCCCTAAATTAAACATTTTAGATGTTTTTACATTAAAATATTCTAGTAAAATCATTATTGTTAGACTAAATCTTTTACATGGAGTTATAAAAGAATAATCATAAAAGGACCTTTTGTTGGGATAAAGGTAAACCAGAGTCAAGAAGATATGGTTGAGGCATTCATCCTGTCCTTTAGATCCAAAGGAAATAAATGAATGTCCTCAGCAGAGGCTACCCAGATCACCTCATTTTATTCATCTGTGAATTGGAGGCAATAGCTCTCTTGACATCTGTTTTATCTTATTATAGGCATTCTAAGATTTTGGTAAGGAAGCCTGTTTCAGTGTATATATCAAGAGGTAAAGAGGAAAGGCGACAGAGAGAGAAAAGGGGAACATGCGTGTATACTTATGTAACAGTAAGAGACAGAATCGTTATAGGTGTGCTCTCCTTCCACTGCAGAAATAAACAAAGACCACCCAAATGAGAACAAACAGGATTTATTTAGTGTGTGCTCCATGTAAGAGATTCAGTCACCATCACTTAAGTTTGGTGGAGACTCGGAGGCAGGCAGAGGAGTGGGAAAGCTTTGTAGCAGGAAAAAAAAAAAAAAGGAAGACATGAAGTATGCTCTGATTGAAGGCTGTTGGCACAGGGAAACTAGAGGTGGGCCAACTACAAGTGGAGCATCCTATGTGATTGGTTTGGGGAGCATTCAACTTTCTCTCTCATTGGTCCTAAACTGGAAGCAGGAGGTGAGGTGGGAGGCGGGGGGGCGGGGTGGGATTAGGTGGTTGACAGTTTTTGAAAAGTCCCAGACTTTCTGGGGGAAAGCAATGGCACCCCACCCCAGTATTCTTGCCTGGAAAATCCAATGGACAAAGTAGCCTGGTGGGCTGCAGTCCATGGGGTCGCTAACAGTCGGACAGACTGAGCGACTTCACTTTCACTTTTCACTTTCATGCATTGGAGAAGGAAATGACAACCCACTCCAGTGTTCTTGCCTGGAGAATCCCAGGGACGGGGGAGCCTGGTGGGCTGCTGTCTATGGGGTCACACAGAGTCGGACACGACTGAAGTGACTTAGCAGCAAACTTTCTGGACTGGTTGCTACAAAGACTGCGGTTTAGTGACCTGTACTGGTTTCTACAGACTGTGTAGATCAGAACTGTAACATCACCTGTGATTTTGTCGGTTTTCATTCGTATATTATCTCTTGCCCCTCTTCCTGACACACACCCACACTAGAACCCAGTTTTAAGCCAGGGATTTCACTTTTTTCTCCTCTTTCCTCCGCTTCTTATTTCTATCCACTCCCCATCTTATACCACTAGCCTTTTAAGTCACTTCCTCCAGCTTGGCTTGTCCCACACCTTGTTGTTCTTTAGTCATTAAGGAGTGTACAACTCTTTTGTGACCCCATGGACTGTAGCCCATCAGGCTCCTCTGTCCATGGGATTTTCCAGGGAAGAATACTGGCGTGGGTTGTCATTTCCTTCTCCAGGGGCTCTTCTCAACCCAGAGATTGAACCCGTGTCTTCTTCATTGGCAGGTAGATTCTTTACTGCTGAGCCACCAGGGAAGTCCACAGCTTAAGTCCCACTGCTAGTCGTTAAGTTTTCTTGGATAGTGCTTGCTTCCAGTAGTTTTATTTTTCTACATTTAAAATTTGTGCCACATCATTGAACACTTGATTATAAAATGATTTTAATTGATTTTCATTAATTTGTGCATGTTAATCTTATCTCCTCAAGCAGATTATAAATTTGAAAGTTGGTTTCATAGCTTACACTTTCTCTTATATTTCATAATACATTGCATTGATGAGTACATGTAGCAAATTCTCAGTAGATAATTGCTAATGGAATATTTTTCATACACACTATTCAGCTGAAGAGATAAAGGGGGACCGACTCACAATTTTATCCACCACCATTGCAGGGGCTGATTTCAGCCTCAACCATCCCAGCTTCCTGGTACCTGGTAGATTCTGTGTGAAAAATTTCCATGACCCATAAGAAGGGTTTCTCTTGCATCAAGTGAAAAGGAGAAATGTCTCTAGTGATTTTTTTTTCCAATTTATGAGCCCCAGAGAGCAGTGAACCTGCTAAACAATGAGGTACATTTGGTTTTTCAACAAGAGGGATGTGGGGGTTCAAAAGGCAGAAGGAAATAAAAGTCAAATGTCTCCCAGAATATGTGACAGAAGTGAAAATTCATGTGAAGAGCTGTATGAGTACAGGTTGAGTACGAACATTTTGCTAATGAGAGCTCTCTACATAGCTCTGAGAGGATTTCAAATAAATTCTCAGTAATAGTTGGAGTAGAATTTTAAAAAAAGAAGTTGTAAATAATTTTTCATCCAAAACTGAAACAAGGATATATATGCTACATAGTTTGTATGTGGACAATCCAGCTAGGTGTGTATGTATGAGTGTCTATTCACTGGGGCGGCTCTTTCTAGCTAGAGGAGAATCAGAGGTATGATGGAGTGGCTCATACCAGCTTGAGTCAATTGTTCAATTTTCAGAACTTTTGCTTGCCAGTTGTTAAATCACTGATGACTGGGAGTCAGCCATGTTGTAAACACACCATGGAAATTAGCAAACTACAAATCAGGGCTTTTCTCTTCTGAGCACACTGAAGACTGAAGAATAGGATCATTCATCTTCCTTCCCAGAGAGCACCATCAAGGAAGGACGGGAGTGATCAGACAAATCCTACATTTTCTAACTTCCATAAAGAGTACCATAGAGTCAGAAGTATGCAGTATTGGAGTTGGATGAGATCTTCGAGGTCCAGAAATGAAAATTGACTTGCCCAAGATTTTCATAAAGCTGGTCTGATCACACAGGGAGTCTGAAGAAACACCAAGTTTTCTTACCCTCACCCCCTACTTTCTGGAAATGCATGGAGCATTTGATTATTCAGGATGGTATATTTTCCTCTCTTCTTCCTCTCACATCAAGGAAAGCTCCTGCTGGTAAGGCCAGATCACTCTCTTGTGTCAGAGCCCAGCTCATAAAATGCTATTAAGTGAATTACTGATGACCTAATTCCCAGCTGCAGGACACATTCCATTAGAGGCAGGCTGGCTGCCAAGTAGTGTCAGCGGTGACTGGATGGCAGGAGTGATTGAAACCATCCTGCCTTGGATGGCTGGGCCTTGGAGAATGCAGCTTCTGGTGGGGAGGAGGTGCTCCTTTTCCCCAACATTAGTCCCATGTCTTTTTCTGGGAACTGAATTCATCAGCTTCAAAGAGAACTTTCCTGAAATACCAAGGCTCACCATTAAAGAAGCAACGAAAGTAGTGATTTCCTTATCATAAATATCTAGAATCAGCAGCAGCTTTAACCACTGCGACCCATTGCTCCAAAACTTCGGTCACCTGATGCAAAGAGCCAACTAACTGGAAAAGACCCTGATGCTGGGAAAAATTGAGCAAAGGAGGAGAAGAGGGAGACAGAGGATGAGATGGTTGTATGGCATCACCAACTCAATGGACAAGAGTTTGAGCTAGTGGAGATAGTGAAGAACAGGGAAACTTGGCGTGCACGATCCATGGGGTCCTAAAGAGTGAGATTTGACTTGGTGACTGAACAACAACCCACAGCACCAAGTTGCAAGTATTGCTTTGCCATCCACACCATTGTTTCTTTCTTGCTTTTATTTATTGTCAGGTTGTCCTCCTACTTGCATATTTCGTCTTTTCAAAGCACAGTGAGCTCTTAGTTGGTGATATGGTGGGGAAGAGTAGAAACAATACGGTCTATTTTTCATTTGCCTAAGTACTCCATACATAAGAATTGGGTAAGTCCTTGCTGTTTTTCTTTTTTAAAATTGAAGTATAGTTGATTTACAATGTTGTGCTAGTTTCAGGGATAAGGCAAAGTGATTCATATATATATATATGTTTATATATATGTACGTATGTATGTATATATGTATACATATACATAGTAATATAAACTATGGGCTTCCGTGGTGGTTCAGACTGCCTGCAATGCAAAAGACCCAGGTTTGGTCCCTGAGTCAAGAAGATCCCCTGGAGCAGGGAATGGCAACACACTCCAGTATTCTTGCCTGGAGAATTCCATGGACAGAGGAGCCTGGCAGGTTACAGTCTGTGGGATCACAAAGAGTTGGGTGTGGCTAAGTGAATCTCTGTTTTCTTCTTTAGTACAAGCTATGAGATCAAATTGCCAACATCTGCTGGATCATAGAGAAAGTAATGGAATTCCAGAAAAACATCTACTCTGTTTCATTGACTACAGTAATCTTTGGCTATGTGGATCATAACAAACTGTGGAAAGTTTTTAGAGATGGGAATACCAGACCATCTTACCTGTCTCCTGAGAAACCTGTATACAGGTAAGAACCAACAGTTAGAACCTTATATGGAACAACTTACTGATTCAAACCAAATGTTGTACTGGTTCAGTACTACAAGGCTGTTTATTGTTATCCAGTTTATTTAACTGGTATGCAGAGGACATCATGCAAGATGCTGAGATGGATGAATTACAAGATGGAATCAAGATTGCCAGGAGGAATATCAACAACCTCAGATATGCAGATGATACCACTTTAATGGCAGAAAGTGAAGAGGAACTAAAGAGCCTCTTGATGAAAGTGAAAGAGCAGAGTGGAAAAGATGGCTTAAAACTCAATTTAAAAAAATAAATAAATAAGATCATGGCATCCGGTCCCACCAATTCATGGCAAATAGAAGGGGAAAAGGTAGAACAGTGACAGATTTCCTCTTTGGGGACTCTAAAATCACTGCAGATGGTAACTACAGCCATGAAATTAAAAGATGGTTGCTTCTTGGCAGGAAAGCTGTGACAAAACTAGACAGTTATTAAAAAGCGAAGACAGAACTGTGCCGACAAAGGCCTGTACAGCCAAGACTATGGCCTTTCCAGTAATCATGTACAGGTATGAGAATTAGACCATAAAGAAGGCAAAGCGCTGAAGAATTTATGCTTTTGAACTGATGCAGGAGAAGACTAGAGGGTCCCTTGGACATCCAGGAGGTCAAACCTCAATCCTAAAGGAAATTAACCCTGAATACTCACTGAAAAGACTGATGCTGAAGTTGATGCTCTAGTACTTATGCCAGCTGATACAAAGAGCTGACTCATTGGAAAAGACCCTGATGCTGGGAAAGATTGAAGGCAAAAGGAGAAGAGGGCGATAGAGGATGAGATGGTTGCATGGCATTCAATGCATGTGAACTTGAGCAAACCAACTCTGGGAGATGGTGAGGGACAGGGAGGCCTGGTGTGCTGCAGTCCACGGGGTAGGAAAGAGTCAGACACAACTTGTCAGCTGAACAACAACATATGCATTTGTTAATCCCAAATTCCTAATTTATCCCTCCCAGTTTTCCCCTTTGGTACCCATACATTTTTTTTTTTAATGTCTGTGAGTCTGTTTCTGTTTTGTAGATAAGTTCATTTGTATAATTTCCTTTGGATTCCACATATAAGTGATATCATACGATAGTTCTCTTTTTCTAACTTACTTCACTTAATACGATAATCTCTAGGTCTATTCACGTTGCCACAAATGGTATTATCTTACTCCTTTTTTTATGGCCAAGTATTATTTCATTGTATGTATGTATCACATCTTCTTTGTCCATTTAGCTCTCCATGGAAATTTAGGTTGTCTCTATGTCTTGGCTACTGTAAATTGTGCCACTATGAATACTGGAGGTATAAGTATCTTTTTGAATTAGAGTTTTCTCTGGATATATGCCCAGCAGTGAGATCATATTATAACTCTAGTTTTAGTTTTACAGGGAACTGCTGCACTGCTCTCTGTAGTGGCTGCATCAGTTTACATTCAATATAAGGGTATTTGTTTGGGGGAGAAAACATAAATGGAAATTAGATAAGTCCCATGTGAGTCATTTTTTTGTTGATATTTACTCTTCTCAGAATTGGTATAAAAATTAAATAAGATCAAGCACATTGTAAGCTATAAAATAACATAATAAATGTAAACATTTTGTTAGAAGTTAAAGAAAAAATGGGAAAGTACTTAAATTTCAAAAGAACTTTGGATTCAGTTAGCCTGTATAAGAATGGGAAATGATTTAGCAGAACTAACACTGGACCAGAGTCAGGGAACCTGGGTGTTAATGTCGGCTTCACATGAAGTCAACTCTGATATTAAGTCATTTATCTCCTCCTAACTCCTACTTCCTCATCTATGAAATGTAAAAGTAGGTTGGATGATCCCCAGATCCTTTCTAGCTCTGAAATTTCCATCTTTAAATCAAAATGCGAGTAAACTGGAAAATTCCCTCACTCATTACTCATATCCTAAGGCTATGGTTTTTCCTGTGGTCATGTATGGATGTGAGAGTTGGATTGTGAAGAAGGCTGAGCGCCAAAGAATTGATGCTTTTGAACTGTGGTGTTGGAGAAGACTCTTGAGAGTCCCTTGGACTGCAAGGAGATCCAACGAAGGAGATCAGCCCTGGAATTTCTTTGGAAGGAATGATGCTAAAGCTGAAACTCCAGTGCTTTGGCCACCTCATGCGAAGAGTTGACTCATTGGAAAAGACTCTGATGCTGGGAGGGATTGGGGGCAGGAGCAGAAGGGGACGACCGAGGATGAGATGGCTGGATGGCATCACTGACTCGATGGACGTGAATCTGGGTGAACTCTGTGAGTTGGTGATGGACAGGGAGGCCTGGCGTGCTGCGATTCATGGGGTCGCAAAGAGTCAGACACGACTGAGCAACTGAACTGTAATGAACTGAACTGATTTATTAAATGCTTAAGACAAGCCATCCTATGTAGTTTTTTCCTTTCACCTCTTTTTTCTCTAACTTTTACCCTCTCCATCTTTTTATTATTTACAACCCAATTCTTCCTTTCATGACTTTTGTCTCTACTATCTCTGCTTTAAGCTTTTGGGTGTGTCACGCAGCCACTCCTTAAATTACCAAACTCTTCTAGTCACAATATCATGCCACACTGACCACCACTGCCATAATGTAGGGTTTCCCAGGTGGCTCAGGGGTAAGAATCTGCCTGCCAATGCAGGAGATGCAGGAGATACAGGTTTAATACCAGGGTTGAGAAGATCCCCTGGAAAAGGAAATGGCCACCCACTCCAGTATTCTTGCCTGGGTAATCCATGGACAGAGGAGCCTGCAGTCCCTGGCCTCACAAAGAGCTGGACAAGACTGAACACACACACAGCGAAATGTCCTGTATAACTATATTTCACTTTTTGGATGAATGAGGTATCCATGTGTCTGTGGGTGTTTATTTGAAGTTAAGAAGGCAGAGGGTTTTATCAATTACCTAGAAGCTTGGCAGAATGGCCTTAAAGGAAGTAAAGAAGGAGTCCAGAGATTCTGTGATAAACTGTGACTGAAAAAAAAAAAAAAAAAGAAAATAATGAAAGCAAGTAGACTCTTGGCATTCTGTGCTTTTGTTGTTTGGTGTTTTTTCCCCATCTAAAAATTGCTAATATTCTGCTACATTGCCAAAACTCTGGGGAGCTGTTTTTATTATAGATATGTTCCTTAATCAACTGAGAGTAGGAACTTAGAAAACAAACCCTTAGTAATCGATATCTCAATGACACAGAAATGATGAGTAATTTGAGCACGTGTGGCTTTCTTTTTTTCTCTCCTTTCTAAGAAATAACTGCCCCCCTCTTAATCCTATAAACTCATGATACCTTCTATCCGAAGGCTTACAGCCAAAAATTACAGCCTTTGGCTTCCTTGTTCTTTAATGCATTTCTGAATTTTTCCTAATTTTAGAGTGAAAACTAGAAGGCTCCTGACTGAACACCATGCACCAAACTCAGACCATATGTGACAGGTATTTCAGAAATCTCCCCAATGTGTTCTCCAGTGATCTTATTACTTATCTCTGCATTCCTACATACCATGACTGAAAAGGAGCTCCAACTGGCACACTTTCTTCTTTATTTCAGTCCTATCTCAACTGGGCAAGTTTCTTAATTCCCTTCATACTCATACAGTTCTTACTCAGCCTGAACCCTTCTGTATTCTAAAGCATTCTTTCTTACAAGTCTAGCCTCTGGATCTATTTTAAAATTAAACCAGTAGAGCACTTGAACCTCTAATATCAAAATATTGTGATTTAGTAAGTGGTAAAATGGAATAGAGGCTAAGCTAGGACCAACAAAAGTCCCTTATAAATCCTGGCAATAGAAATAATAAGTTATCAGAGAGAAAAAAGATGAGGAAAATTAGCCCACTATGTCGCTTGACAGACAATTTTGCAGACTTGGCATTTTATATCAGGTAATTTGTAAAACTTCTTTTCCTATTCTATCCCTACAGAGCTTTTCCCTGTATTTCTCTCTTTTGTGTCGATTATAAAAGGCTAGACTCCAGAGGCGTTTAATGTAAACTGTTCTCTTTTTTTTTTACCCTGTATTATAATTAATTTTACCTCCCCTAGAATTCCCATGGTACTGATTACCTGCTGCCTGGCACTATTGATCATTTGTAAGCATATCTGTCACCCCAATCAGAGTGTATGCCCCTTGAAGGCAAAGACCATTTCACTCACTTTGCACCCACTGGGCTCATAGTGGACCTCAGAAAGTGTATATTAAATTGAATTGCTTTCTCTGTGTAAGACTGGCAGGCACTCTGATGGCTTATAATGGCTTTTTCTTTTTTCAAACACTTCCTTTTCTGGTGCAAACTCCACGTGACCCACAGTTATCTAGGGCAGTAAGTAATGTTTAAGTGATTATAGCAGAAAGACGAGATTCCACCAGCGCTCTGGGAATTTCAGCCAGAAATCAGCAGAGCCACCTGCTTAATATTTTAAAGAAGAGCACAGTCGTTTCATAGAGGTTTCTGTCATCGATCCCCTCTGAGAATTCATCACTCAGCCACATTTAACATTCAGTAGGTCAGACCTTTATTCAAGATGACATCATCTGAGCCCTTGTGCAATTCAATCTTCGCATATATTCTGCCCAACCACCAACTCTTCCTCCTCCCCCAACCTTTCACTAGGGATTCAGCCAATAAATAGCAGGTAATCTGGAGCCTAAAGCTTTTTACTTAGTGCCATTGCAGGGGGAAGGGTGGAGAGGGAAAGATAACCTTGCAGCCCCTCCTTCAACTGCAGTGAACCTCTAAGACTCAGGTCTCTGGGCAGAGCAAAAGGTCTCCGTTCCTCCAAGGAAATGAAAGGGACTAGCAGCTGGGAGCCCAGACAAGGCCCGGGGTTCCCAGTTTCCTGGGGAACCCTGTCCCTTACAACCTGAAATCAAACATGAGCCTTTAGAAGATACTCCTCCCATGTGAAATAAGCACCCCTCTGCCTCTGGTGCTCCCTCTTTGAGTTCTTCCATGAGCGTGAGGTGACTCAGCAATGGGATTTTTCTTTTTCCCATTTGAGTCCTTGAACACTCACATGCTCGCTTCTACCATCCTCCCTTCTTTTACGTCCGCTTCCCCGTTTTGCCTCATTTAAATACAAACGCTAGGTTTCCCTCCTGCTAGCTGCCAGTGACTTCAAGTAGGGTCTCCATGGAAACCAGAAGGCTTACACAGCAGCCCCAGTAAGGAATGTGGTAGAGGCTTGGCAGGGTCTGGGGGAGCTGCAAGGAGACCCTCCCTATGTTAAGTGAACCTCGTAAAGAACAAATTGCATTCAGGAAGAAGGTATAAAATGAGGTGAAAGAGCTGAGATTCTCTCTTAATTTTGGTTTCAGCCTAGAAACCTTCAAAGGAGAAAACAACTGGAGAAATCCCAGGGTCCTCACATTGGTCAATTTCTTCTGTACCCAGTAGAGCTCAGCCTGATGTGGAGATTATTTAGGGGAGTCAGTCTCTGTGTTTAGATGCAATGAAGCAGCTGCCACGCCCTATTCAAAATGGAAGGGAGCCAAGACCACTGCACTCCTCCAGTGTGCCTGGATAGTCTACATATATTCACTCATTTTATCCTCAAGAGGTGGCATAATCACCCCTATTTTATAGACAGGGGACAGGCTCAAAGATGTTACTCTTCAAAGTTGATAGTTACTAAGGACAGAAATTTGAGCTCAAGTTTATGATCATGAAAGTCCAGATTTTTTTCCAATTACAGTCTGAGCTTCCTAGCTCATTTTTTTCCATAAGGAATTTACTGTAGGTGAATCTGTCTTATCTTCATTGAAAAGAAGATCATGACAACTGTTCACAAAGAGACTAGAATAGACATTCAGCAATGCTGGGTTTGTGAGGAAGTAACCTGTAAGATTTAGGGATTTTCCAGACCAACTGAAAGGTTATCTCTGTTATTTGTGACTCACAGACCCTGACCTGGAGGCTTACAGACCCTGACCTGGAAGGTTTGACTTTCCAGAGAGTCAGAAAAACAAGTTGTGTAAACTGTGTGTTATCCGCAGAATTATATCGCCAGACCCTCACAAGCCTATCCTTGTAAAGGTCAGCAGTATTGTGACCAATCATGATATATCTATACCTCCCCGCCCAATGTGGTTTTTTGTGCTTAAAAACTGTTCTGTAACTGTCATCGGGGTTCGCTCCTTGCTTAAGGAGGACAGAACCCCGGCGCGCCAGTTCAATAAATCCTCTTGCTATTTGCATCGATCCTGTGTCTTGGTGGTCTTGGGCAATGGACTCCAGGGCGGAACCGTGCGGTTCAACAGGTTGAGTCTGTGAAGCTCTAGAAGTGACTGAGTTGGGGACAGCTGCAATGGTCTTACCTTCTCATGACAGTGCCAAGAGAGGGTCTGAAGATGCAGGCTTTCTGAGAAGCTCTTGGGATCAGGTACATGAGAAAGTGGTGGATAGTTCCATAGCTTCACACTTGATGTAAAGCCTTGAAGGAAACTAGACCTCCAGAGTGGCTATGAAACCCAACGGGACCCTCTGGGACATCGCTTCCTCCACACACACTATGTCCTCCATCTCTTGAAGTAAAAGATTTTAATTCAGGTCTTCCTTGAGTCTTAAAAGGCTGGCTCAAGACTTAATGATCAAGAAAATGTGAACAAGTAGTAACAAAGACTCGCTGTTTTGCCAGGAATCTGGTAGTCATTTAAACAAGAGATCAGCCATATAGAACAGTACAGGACATTTAGATCCTCCCTGAAGTGCTTCACTGGTAGTTCCGTTGGCAAAGAATCCGCCTGCCATGCAGGAGACTCTGCTTCAATTCCTGGGTTGGGAAGATCGCTTGGAGAAGGATAGGCTACCCACTCCAGTATTCTTGGGCTTCCCTTGTGGCTCAGCTGGTAAAGAATCCACCTGCAAAGAGAAGACCTGGGTTTGATCCCTGGGTTAGGAGGATCTCCTGAAGAAAGGAAAGGCTACCCACTCCAGTNGATAGGCTACCCACTCCAGTATTCTTGGGCTTCCCTTGTGGCTCAGCTGGTAAAGAATCCACCTGCAAAGAGAAGACCTGGGTTTGATCCCTGGGTTAGGAGGATCTCCTGAAGAAAGGAAAGGCTACCCACTCCAGTATTCTGGGCTGGAGAATTCCATGAACTCTAGTCCATGGGGTCGCAAAGAGTTGGACATGACCGAGCGACTTTCACATGACTGAAGGACACAGATAACAATATCTGATGTACATTCATAGCTGTTTTTACAGAAATCAGACTCACACCAGATGGAAACTGCTGCCCACAAGTATTCAGACTTGAGACTGACTGGACCAGAGGGATGATGATGTTGACTCCTGAAACATCATCCTGTTACTGCACCACCAACCAATTAGAAGAACACGAGCTGATCAGGCACCCTGCAACCCACATTCCTAATGCTGTCTTCTTTAAAACAAAACAAAACAAAATAATACCCTCCCTTGAGAGCAATTGAGGAGTTTGGATCTTTTGAGCATGAGCTGCTCATTCCTCTTGCTTTAGAGTCTATAATAAAGGCCATCCTTTCCTTCCCAGCTGGTGTCAGTAGATTAGCCTTGCTGTGCGCTGGGTGAGTGGAACCAAGTCCAGGTTAGGTAATAGCCATATCTTGTTGGATCTCTACTTCCCCTTCTCTTGTTTGAGATAACACATCCCAATTCTCCTTTGATTCTTTTCTTGGTATATTAAGGATCCTTGTGTTCGTTTCCCCTGGTGCTGTAGTAACAAATTACCACAAATTTGTTGACTTAAGACAACATAACTTTATTATCTTACAGTTCTGGCCCTCAGAGGTCTCAGTGCACAAACCCAAGGTATGGATTGTGTTCTATTCCTTCCGGAGGCTCTAAGGAAGAACCCATTCTTTTCCTTTTCCAGCTTTGAGAGGCTGCTCACATTCCTTGACTATTTCCTCTTCAAAGCCAGCATTAGCATCACTCCCAGCTCTATTGCCATAGCCTTCCTCTGGCCCTGACCCTACTGCCTTCTGCTTCTAACCCCTGTGATTACCTTGAGCCACCTGAATGATCCCGGATAATCTCTTCATTTCAAGATCTTTAATTTAATTACATCTGCAAAGTTTCTTTTGTCATCTAAGGTAATATATTCACAGGTCTGAGGAATTAGGATAAAAGTATCCTTGGGGGGTGGGGCATTATTTGGTTTACCATAACTGTATGTCTTTTCTTTCTTAAAAATGATGATCTATTTTCAATCTTTTGTCACACTTATCACCCAATTGATCTCTTTCCCACAATAGTCAAGTTTTTGTTTTGTTTTTCTTTACAAAAACTAGTTCATACTTGCTGTCTCTTTTTTCTCACCCGCCATTCATATAGTTCTGTTACTACTGGCCTCTGGTCTCTTCATGATACAAAAACTATTCTGTCCTAATTTAAAAAAAAAAATACCTTCAAACTTCTCTTTTTGGTTGACATTTACCAGTCTACTCCTAACTGTACTTGACAGCAGCCTTTGGCTTTGTTGAGTGTTTTCTTTTTCATGATGTTCAGTCTTCTGCTGGATACCGAGATAATAATTCCTTTTTCCTCCATTCTTTTCCTACATCTTTGACTTTTACTCAGTCTTTTTTGTGGACTTCTTATCGTTGGTCTGTCTTTAAACACTGCTGCTGCTGCTAAGTCATGTCAGTCATGTCCGACTCTGTGTGACCCCATAGACAGCAGCCCACAAGGCTCCCCCATCCCTGAGATTCTCCAAGCAAGAACACTGGAGTGGCTTGCCATTTCCTTCTCCACTTTAAACACTAGTTTTTTTCTAAAACCTTGCTCCTCAAGATGTGGCATAATACTTGCAGAATCAGCATGAGCTAGTAGCCAGTTCGGAGAAGGCAATGTCACCCCACTCCACTACTCTTGCCTGGAAAATCCCATGGATGGAGGAGCCTGGAAGACTGCAGTCCATGGGGTCACTCAGGGTCGGACACGACTGAACGACTTCACTTTCACGTTTCACTTTGATGCATTGGAGAAGGAAATGGCAACCCACTCCAGTGTTCTTGCCTGGGGAATCCCAGGGACGGGGGAGTTTGGTGGGCTGACGTCTATGGAGTCGCACATAGTCGGACACGACTGAAGTGACTTAGCAGAAACAGTAGCCAGTTAGAAGTGATAGCAGGTCTACTCCAAAGAGCTGAATCAAATTTTGTATTTTNTGATGCATTGGAGAAGGAAATGGCAACCCACTCCAGTGTTCTTGCCTGGGGAATCCCAGGGACGGGGGAGTTTGGTGGGCTGACGTCTATGGAGTCGCACATAGTCGGACACGACTGAAGTGACTTAGCAGAAACAGTAGCCAGTTAGAAGTGATAGCAGGTCTACTCCAAAGAGCTGAATCAAATTTTGTATTTTAGTAAGATCTACAGGTGACTTGTATACACACTAATGCTTTATAAACACCTTTTAGAATTTTGTTTTCAATCTTGTGACATGTTCCGTAGAAGAGTTTATCTACTACTCCATCTCTAGACACAAGCCCCAAATTTATATATTCAGTCTATATCACTCTTTGTATATAGAACTATCTATCAGACATCTTTCTATACATATTCCATAGATATTTCCAACTCATCCCGTCTCTAACTTATCATCCCCAACCATGTTGCACCCCCCCTCCTCCAACCAGGTTCCCCGTTTTGGTGAATGATAATTTCTTCACCCAAGCATCCAAGTCATAAAACCTTTTTCCTTTCCTCACACCCACATTCACTTAATCATTTTCCCATGCCAGTTCTCAGTATCTTCTCACATCTTCAACTCCTTCCACTGATACAGGTCATAATTATATCATCTGTTACTACTTAACTGATCTCCTTGTCTGTGATCATACTAGAGTCCCTTGACTACTGCCATTTCAGTGTTTGAGAAATTTCTGAGATCCAAACACACAGACTTGCACACACACACACACACACACACACAGCTTGATCAAGGCAGTCTCTAGTTTTAAATATTCCCTATCATAAATCTACTACTCTTCCAACTCTTTATCATGATACAAAGGCCCCCTTGATTTGACCCCTGGCTCTTTTTGTTGCTCCCTCCCTGCACAAATATTCTGGACTATTGGAATCTCATAGTTCCATCCTTCTTCAGTTTGTATAATTTCTGCCTTCTTCAACATTTTGCAACTGATAATCCTACAAAATCCTTGACACCCTACCCTTCCCCTTCACTCTAACGTCACTTTAGCCCCACTAGAGAAGAGTGCCTCCTTTATATATATTCTTTTACATACATCATATATATCTCTGGGGCTTCCCTGGAGGCTTTGTGGTAAAAATTCTGCCTGCCAATGCAGGAGACATGGGTTAGATCCCTGGGTCAGGAAGACCCACTGGAGAAGGAAATGACAACTCACTCCAGTATTCTTGCCTGGAGAGTTCCATGGACAGAGAGGCCAAGTGGGCTACAGTCCAGGGGATCGCAAAGAATCTGACACAACTGAAGTATTGAGCACACAAATGGTTTATGAATTAATTGGTCAAATAGATAGTCAATTGACTGAATGATTAAATAGCAGCTCCTAGGTATCAGATTACAGTGGTATAAAGATAGGGATCCCTGGGCATATTCAGCCCACTCAACACTCCACAACTTAAATTGGCAGGTACCTTTAAGCCAATGCTTTTAAGGGTGCTGGATATCCCCTCAAAATACCATAGTGTAATGATACTTTCTCTGGTTTTTGGATTATCTCCTACCTAAATTAGTTGGAAGACTAAAAGACATAAATATAAATCTGACTACTACAATATGATTATAATTCAGTTGCTTGATTTTACATGTAAAAATGTTTGAAAAGTAAAAGTGTGATTGATTTATAATTACATAGTTTAAAGAAATTAGTGGGTTTCTTGTGTTTGGGCATCCTAGCCACTAAATGCCTAGTTACACTAGGAATATGTCGCTTGCTGCATGAATAAAGAGGGTTGCTTCTCCAGAGCAGGTGTGCACCTCTAGTCCATGATGCTGCCATAGCCTCTGCTGAGACTTACTGAGAAAGATGTTCTTCCTCCCATGGCTAGTCAAGGAAGGTCTTGGTTTCTGAGGGGAGCTTCCGGCTACCATGGCAACTCCCAATCTTTTTTTTAATTTCTGTGTATGCTACTCTACCAGGGAGGTGGAAAGCTGTGATCTTTTCTCCTTTCCTTTATCCTCTCCCTTTTCTTTTCTACTGGGTCTAGGATGGACAGAGGCTAACACTAAGTCCTGATTGTGATTTTCCACACCTTGTGAGACTTGATGTAAGTTCGCTGAATTCTGGTTCTATCTCTGAAATGACATTGTTAACCCTTAATCAGAAAACAGTCTTAGCACTGCTTCTCTATTCTTTTTGAAGTCAAAATGCAGAGTGGGAAGAAACAGAGTCTAAGCTACAGTTGAGAGAAACCAAGCAGGTAAAAGCCAGACACCAGGATAAGCTGATAAGCATGCAGAGCATATGTGTGTGTGTGTGTGCTCGGTCATGTCTGACCTCATAGATTATAACCCACCAGCCTTCTGGAATTTTACCTGGCAAGAATACTGGAGTGGACTGCCATTTCCTTCTCCAGGGAATCTTCCCAATCCAGGGATCCAAACTGCATCTGTTGCATTTCCTGCATCAACAGACAGGCAGATTCTTTACCACTGTGCCACCTGGGAAGCCCAACAAGTATGCATAATCCATTTCAATTCAGAATTGGTGAAGTTGTAGAAGATCCTAGGACAAGGATTCTCAGACATGTCTGCTATTAGAATACATGTCAGGAGCTTTAAGAAATATAGATGCTTTGGCCAAGACTGCATTTGAGTCGAGCAGGGTGACTTTGCATGGTCTGCACCAGGAAAACAAGAGCAGAACATGAAAATAAGATGTCCAGAATAAAATTCTATAAGAGATAAAAGCCAAATTAAGGACTTTTTATAGGTGCAAAATGTTGGTAGGTAAAGCTGAAAGTAAGGTATCAGGACAGGGAAAAAAGGAATGCATGACTATACCAAAATGGTAAAAAAACAAAACAAAAAAAAAACCAAGGTCTAAGATGCCAGAAGTAAAATAAAAGTGGATGAAGCCCCCGGTTGGGTTGGGATATATAAATATTGGTGTTGTACATACTATTTACCTCAACCCTTAAGTTTGGTTACCCCTCTCTGTGCTTCCCATAGAGTTTTTAACTGCATTATTATTCACCATTACTGTTACTATGTAGTATTATTTGAGGTGAGGTGAGGTGAAGTCGCTCTGTCGTGTCCAACTCTTTGCGACCCCGTGGACTGTAACCTACTAGGCTTCTCCGTCCATGGGATTCTCCAGGCAAGAATACTGGAGTGGGTTGCCATTTCCTTCTCCAGGGGATCTTCCCGACCCAGGGATTGAACCTGGGTCTCCGGCATTGGGCAGATGCTTTAACCTCTGAGCCACCAGGGAAGTAGTATTATTTACTACTTTTTAAATTGTATAATTTACCCATTTACATGTTTAAATCCCAGGGCCTAGTACTTTCTTACAAAGAAAAGATGCTCAAAAGACAACGTTGAATGAGATACTCAACCAATATTTACAGTGCTGTACATGATAGTGTGGTCAGGGTCAGGGGATAAGAAACATTCACTGAAATGGACAAAGCCCTGACTCTACCCTGGACAGGTAGGAATGACATGACTTCGTACTTTCTTAATAAAACCAGTGCATCCATTTCTGGGAGATATCAAGTAGACTAGATTGTTGTTTTGGATGTGAAATCAATGTTGACTTTCCTCCATTCTATCCAGAAGCACAGTAGTAACCAGAGGTATAAATGGGTCAATGGTTTGATAGTAAATAATGTAGAATTTCTTCCTAGTTTTCAATTCAGTCATTGAACAAAACTATTTGAACAAGGAACTGCATTAAACATTCGGGGATATGGTGATAATTGTGTTCGTATGTGTTGTGGGTATATTGTGGCTTTACTACCTTATTTTTTTAAAGGAAGAGGTATTTTATATATGATATAAATACAAATATTTAAAATATTAATTTAGGATAAATTGTATGTCATGATTTAAATTATAATTAAGTGGTGAAAGTGAAAGTGAAGTTCGCTCAGTCATGTCCGACTCTTTGCTACCCGACTATGCTGCTGCTACTGCTAAGTCACTTCAGTCGTGTCCGACTCTGTGTGACCCCACAGACGGCAGCCCACCAGGCTCCCCCATCCCTGGGATTCTCGACTATACAGTCCATGAAATTCTCCAGGTCAGAATACTGGAGTGAGCAGCTTTTCCCTTNAAGTCACTTCAGTCGTGTCCGACTCTGTGTGACCCCACAGACGGCAGCCCACCAGGCTCCCCCATCCCTGGGATTCTCGACTATACAGTCCATGAAATTCTCCAGGTCAGAATACTGGAGTGAGCAGCTTTTCCCTTCTCCAGGGGATCTTCCCAACCCAGGAATCAAACTGGGGTCTCCTGTATTGCAGGCAGATTCTTTATCAACTGAGCTATGAGAGAAGACAATTTAAATTCGTGGAAGAAAAGTTATGACCAACCTAGATAGCATATTCAAAAGCAGAGACATTACTTTGCCAACTAAGGTCCATCTAGACAAGGCTATGGTTTTTCCTGTGGTCATGTATGGATGTGAGAGTTGGACTGTGAAGAAAGCTGAGCACCTAAGAATTTATGCTTTTGAACTGTGGTGTTGGAGAAGACTCTTGAGAGTCCCTTGGACTGCAAGGAGATCCAACCAGTCCATTCTGAAGGATATCAGCCCTGGGATTTCTTTGGAAGGAATGATGCTAAAGTTGAAACTCCAGTACTTTGGCCACTTCATGTGAAGAGCTGACTCATTGGAAAAGACTCTGATGCTGGGAGGGATTGGGGGCAGGAGGAGAAGGGGACGACTGAGGATGAGATGGCTGGATGGCATCACTGACTCGACGGACATGAATCTGAGTGAACTCCAGGAGTTGGTGATGGACAGGGAGGCCTGGCATGCTGTGATTCATGGGGTTGCAAAGAGTCGGACACAACTGAGCGACTAAACTGAACTGAACTGATATGTCAAAAACAGAGAAGAATCCAAGATTTTCCCCAACTTGCAAGGTAATTAATTAGCCTCCCATAGTTTTATGAATGCTGGCATAAGTCTTATAGGTCAGAGACAAAGAAATTTACTACTCACAGCTCAGCAAGTAGCATTAGATTTATGTTTGTTCCACTTCCTTGTGTCCTCTAAGACCCCCAAAGTTGACACAGGTAGGCACAGATAACTGCTATGGAGTAAATACAGTTGTATTTGTCACAGCTGAGGAATCCTGAGGTTAGGAAGACCCAATCTTTTATAGTGGGCTGTAAGCAAAACCACCCAATCTTTATCCTTGAGGAAGACATTGTCTTTATTAAACTGGACAGTAAACAAGCCTGTTCTCTCCTCTGGAGAAAGACAATGCCGCTATCTTCCAAGGTGGTTTGCATTATATACTCTTGAAGACACAGTTTGGAACAAAAAGTTTTCAGTGCTTCTGCTCACAAGTTGTGCAGAAAAATAAGGGATTCCTGGTGAACTGTCTCCCAGTCATATAATGGTACAGGTTAGTGTTCACTTGGATATATAGAGAGGAGGGTGAGGAAAAGGAAGAGTAAATTGTCAAAAATAGATACCAAAAATAAAGCTAACACAGAATAATATATCCTAGGTCTAATTAAGAGCAGAGCTGGGGAAAAGTAGGTAGAAAGGTGGACATATGCTTGAATCATGGAGAGAGAATAACTCAAAGGATTTGAATGAGAATTAGAGAATCTAAGCAGCTTCTCAGGGAATCTAGAGGTCAATGGCAAGCATCTTCAGGTTGCTGCTGCTGCTGCTAAGTCACTTCACTCGTGTCCGACTCTGTGCGACCCCATAGACAGCAGCCCAACAGGCTCCCCCATCCCTGGGATTCTCCAGGCAAGAACACTGGAGTGGGTTGCCATTTCCCTCTCCATTGTGTGAAAGTCAAAAGTGAAAGTGAAGTCGCTCAGTCGCGTCCAACTCCTAGCGACCCCATGGACTGCAGGTTGCAGTAACAGCTTGAAAGAACCCATTTCCTTCCAAAATGATGTTGCTAAGAAACAGTAACTAGAAGATATGGGAGTAAAATAGGGTAAAGATAAAAAAAAAAAAAAAAAAAGCCAACTTTAAGTAGCTATTACAAAGAAACATAATAAAGCTGCTTCATAGGTGGCTCAGTGGTAAAGAACTTGCCTGCCTGTGCAGGAGACACAGGAGATCTGGGTTCAATCCCTGGGTCAAGAAGATCCCCTGGAGGAGGGCATGGCAACTCACTCCAGTATGCTTGCCTGTAGAATTCCATGGACAGAGGAGCCTGGTGGGCTACAGTCCATAGGGTTGCAAAGAGTCAGACATGACTAAGCAACTGAGCAGACATTCTAAAGCTGCCACACTCTACCTGTAATGTGCTCAGTTCAGTCATTGCAGTCGCTCAGTCGTGTCCAACTCTTTGTGACCCGATGGACTGCAGCACACCAGGCCTCCCTGTCCATCACCAACTCCCGGAGGTTACTCAAACTCATGTCCATTGAGCCGGTGATCCCATCCAACCATCTCATCCTCTGTCGTCCCCTTCTCCTCCCACCTTCAATCTTTCCCAGCATCAGGGTCTTTTCAAATGAGTCAGTTCTTCACATCAGCTGGCCAAAGTATTGGAGTTTCAGCTTCAGCATCAGTCCTTCCAATGAACATTCAGGACTGATTTCCTTTAGGATGGACTGGTTGGATCTCCTTGCAGTTCAGGGGACTCTCAAGAGTCTTCTCCAACACCACAGTTCAAAAACATCAGCTCTTCAGCACTCAGCTTTCTTTATAGTTCAACACATCCATACATGATGACTGGAAAAACCATAGCCTTGAAGACGGACCTTTGTTGGCAAAGTAATGTCTCTGCTTTTTAATATGCTGTCTAGTCTGGTCACAATTTTTCTTCAAAGGAGTAAGCATCTTTTTATTTCATGGCTGCAGTCATGATCTGCAGTGATTTTGGATCCCCCCCCCCCCAAAAATAAAGTCTGCCACTGTTTCCACTGTTTATCCATCTTTTTGCCATGAAGTGATGGGACCAGATGTCATGATCTTAGTTTTCTGAATGTTGAGCTTTAAGCCAGCTTTTTCATTCTCCTCTTTCACTGTAATGTGATGGCTCACCGTAAATAGTGTTGGTGGATGTTCACCTCTATCCCAGCTTTTTGGAGAAGTCTCAAGCTGGTTACTTTGAATTCTACCCCATATGAGGACCCAGGTTCCTGCCTATCTACATTGTTATAGCCCTCCTGTTTCAAGGGCTAATGAGTATCCTAGGATATTGAAATGGGGAAGGATTTGTATATAACAGAATTAGAAATAAATAACTAAAAAACATATAGGGGTTTAATTCAATACATTTCCCCTCTCATTCACAAAATCCATTCCTACTGCTCCTGATCAGGTGGTATATCCATCAGCTTTGCAGCATTCACAGATGACCCCCAAATCTTAGTGGCTATCAATAACAGAGCACATTATAATTGGTGGCTGCAGTTTGACTGTGGATTCTACGGCCCTGCTTGATTCCATTTGGCTCTCTTCCATGTATTGTTTTATTCGAGTGAGATGGGCCATTTCATGGCAGGAGACAGAAGTAAAAGAACTGGCAGACACTCACAATGCCTCCTAGAGCTTCTGGAAGATGGCAACCCACACCAGGTATGCTCATATTCCCTTACCTCAAATATATCAAACAGCTGAATTTAACATCAATAGGCAGCAGTTTTTACAGGAAGTGAATGTACTTGTAAATCATACTGCAGTTTACATTGGGACGTTTTCTTGGGAATATTTCTTTACTATCACTCAGGGATCTTTCCTTCATTCTGGGTTAGCACTGTTGTCTAGGGTCTCTCTGAAATGGAGAGAAAAGTAACTGTCAGGAAACCTGCTAGAAAGAAACAGTCAAAAGATGTATATATGGGGATGGAGGTTTCTAATCCAAAAGAAAGTTCAAAAAAAGACATCAAGGGAACAAAGTGGTGCAGGTCAAAGGCATGACTTAGCAGTTGTTGACCGTAATCACAGTGTCCTGTGCTTTGGGTCACTCAGAGGAGTCTCAGGACTTCTGAGGACACTCAGAGTTCTCCCTGAAAACCAGACAGGTTAGAGGCACCAACAGTTTCCTTTTCTATCCCTAGCAGTTCACTGTCTGTCCCAGGCAAAGATGAGTAGACTGATTCCCTTCGCTTTGGCCCCAACCACCTTGTAGGGAACACATAGATGGTGTGTTCCTGGAACTGGGCATTCTGGTATCCGTGGGCAACTATATCTGTTTTCTTCACTTTTAAATCATAAGTTGTTGTTGTTCAGTCTCTCAGTCATGTTCAACTCTTTGCGACTCCATGGACTGCAGCATGCCAGGCTTCCTTGCCCTTCACCAACTCCCAGAGCTTGTTCAAATTCATGTCCATTGAGTCAATGATGCCATCCAGCCATCTCATCCTCTGCCATCCCCTCTTCCTCCTGCCTTCGATCTTTTCCAGCCTAAGGGTCTTCTCTAAGGAGTCATTTCTTTGCATCAGGTGGCCAAAGTATGGGAGCTTCAGCTTCAGCATCAGTCCTTGCAATGAACATTCAATGTTGATTTCCTTTAGGATTGATTGGTTTCTTTTCTTGGGCTCCAGGATCACTGCAGATGGTGACTGCAGCCTTGAAATTAAAAGACACGTAATCTGAAGTAGGTCTGCTCTTAAATAAACTCTTATCTTTACATTTACTACAAGGCCCAAGTGCCCAGGGGGAAGTAGAACAGTAAGGGAATGCAGTGGGTCAGGAGAGCATCTTTATTAAAGAAAGAATTTCATTTTTATCCTTGGGTAGAAGCAACAGACGAATGAGACTGGGTGACAGACAGAATGCAAGGCTGCTCTTGCCCTTGTCTGAGTACTGCATCCTGATTCATCCCTCAGGTAAATAAGAGGGCTGTATATCTAGATTAAAATTCACATATGCAACAGGACCTTGAGGAAATACTTTGCTCACCAGGGTCCCTGTTTTATGTGTCTCCCAGTCCCTATCCAGATTCCAATCTTCTATGATTACACTCCAGATATACAGATTATTTTTCTATTTGCTTAATAACCTCACTTCAACATCTCAGCTTTAAATTGAGAAACCAACGTTGTTTAAATTCTAGTGAAACCCCATAGCTTTCAGGAACATGGGGACCTGGCACTTTAGTTGAAATTACGTGTGTGCATCAATGAAAAGAAGAATGCCAGGATGACTAAAAGATTTGCTCATCATGTCCCCTCAATTCTTTAAAGCTTTGATCCAAAGAATTGCTCTGTTGATTTCTTGGCTACTTAGATTTCATTACTATTCAAGCCACAAGTGAATTTTTGACATTCTGAATGAACAGTTTGCTTGCATGCCCAAAACAGGAGGGGAGACGTCAAGACAGTGCTCCTGAGAGTGGCAGAGAACATGAGAGGACATCTTTTGTGAGACCATTTGAGTCGTTTTTGTGAAAGACTCAGAAGCTGTAGCTGTATCTCTCCTACAAAGGATAAACTCCTCAATCTCAGGAGCTTTATCAAATGACATATGAAATTCAAATGGCTGGCTGTGGGGGGTGGGGGTGTGTGCGTTCTCTTTGGTTGGCCAGTTCGTGAGTAGGTCATATACACACACAGGCCCTGTGTGTTTTGGGGCACTTCCTTCCTCTAGAGACTCAGATTACTACTCTCTGCTCAGGCTGTGAATGAGGAAAGAGACAGTAGCGGATGATGCGCCTGGCCTGGCCGATGGTATCAATCACTTCTGCCCGCGTTTCACTAGCCTGAACTTACCACATGGCTCCATTTAACTAGAGGCAGGGGAAGGGTTGGAGTAGCAAATGGCAACACACTCCAGTATTCTTGCCTGGGAAATGGGCTACAGTCCAGAAAGTAGCGAAGAGTCAGACATGACTGAACAACTGAGAACAGGGAGACGATGGATAATGTAATCTAGTTAAATGCTGCGTCAGAAAGAACAGCACAGGGATTCAATGAGTAACCAGTCAATTTTTGCAACAGGCTGTTTCTGAAATTAAGAATGCGGTCCTCCTCACTTTGCATCCTCGGTGTTCACAAATTATCGCCGAACACCTTCCCTCTGGCTTTCTGGGTGATGCTGTTGCCTTAGACGTCTCTGCAATGCTTAGGAACCCTGCCAGCCAGCCTCTCTCCCACTCAGCTATCCCGACCCCCAGCCTCTGCTCTGTATGGTGAAGATACTGCTGGTGAGAGAGTTCTGTTTACGATGGTGGGGGGTAAAAACCACTTATAAAATATTGCTCGGGACACTGCATTTATGATTTTACCACAATCCCCTTTTCCAGCTTCCTCTACATCCACAGTATCTAGAGATAATCCCTTCCTGTTTTCTTCGGCTACAGACTGAGTTTATTTTAAACACTAGTGCCCACCCTCAGGGTTTCTGACACTCATCCTATGGGCAGGACTGCATGCCAACTTGAGGATATGAGGCAGCTTTAAAAATAGCACTTCTGTCCCCACCCCTAACTTTCAGAGAATAGGTGTAGAGATATTCTTGTGTGAGATTAAAATTGGTAGCTCTCCCCTAGCCCCAGCTTCCCCTTCATTTTTAATTGCTTCCTTCCTCCTACTATTTTCCACACTATCTGAATTGTATCAGCCCCAGGCATATGGGAAAGTGGGTTCTACCGGATGGCTATTGTCAGTCAGGAAATAGCTACCATCAAACACTGTTTGCTAATGATCATATTTGATGTGATAAAATGGATGTGAATATTAAGTTGGAAGCAACTCAGCACTGTCTCAGATTAAAAAAAAAAAAAAAAAAACAGGCAAGAGGACTGACAGCTTTGCATAGACCATTTTCTTTCTATTTTCTATAATTCTGACATATTCACATTTCACTAAATAAGAGTGAACACCGCCACCCACCCACTCACCAGGCGTTCACTTTATATATAGCTATAGATATTCAAAGCAAAACAAAGCAAAGAAGGATTCATGTGACAGAATTTGTGATGGGATTTTGAAGAGAGCCGGGACTAAGATTTTTATATTCAGTTACCAGTCCAGGCTGTGGTTCTACAAAACGCTGTTGGTTAAGGCACTACATATCCTTGTGCTTCGGTTGCTTGTTTATTACTCATTCATTCCTTCAATATTTTGTGTATGCCCTGAACACCTGGTACTATGCTGATCCTATGAACCCAGAGCAGACGAATAGAACGGTATTCTTCTGGCATAAGGAGATGTACATATGCACCTGTTGTTCAGTCACACAGTCATGTCTGACTCTTTGTAGCCCCTCGGACTGCAGCATGCTGGGCTTCCCTGTTCTTCACCATCTCCCGAAGCTGGCTCAAACTCATGTTCTTTGAGCCAGTGAAGCCAGTTACATTTGCAATAGTAACTGCTGTATCTGGAGAAAGGGGAGCATGAGAAAGGCTTCAAAAGTCTGAGTAGTTCTTCAAAGATGAAGCATTATCCAGACAGAATGCTATCTTACATACCTTTGTGTTGAGTGTTTGCTATGGACTGGGCACTGTTTTGGGGACTGCAAATGAGATAAGACCTGTGGCTGTAGAGACTGGTAGGATTTAGATTTTAGAAGACCTTATACACTGTGCATGGGTTTGAACTTCACATCTGAAGACTTTGTGAGTAGAGAGTCATAGGATCAGTTTCTCAGAATGGCTTTCTTACTCACCATCGTTGTGGGAAACAAAAGGATTGCATAGATTCAAAGGCTATGCCACTATTTGGCAACTCTTTTATTTATTCACTCTCAAATCCTTAACTTCATACAATGAACTATTTCTGGATCTTTTTCAAACGGTCAGGGTCATTCAGTTCTGTTTGCGTTCTCACCCTGAACACATTCCACATTTCAATCACGGTGAGAGAAAACATTACTCTTGGCTTCAAGTTCCTTTCTCAATTTCTTTCCACTCCTTGGATATTGGAAAGTCCCTGAAATCAAAGTTCTTTAAGCTTAGCTCGAGGAGTCCAGGAGATACAACTCCTAGAAAAGAGTAAATTATCACAGAGTGTGCCCTTGATTCTCTATAGGCATCTAAACACAGAGTGTGAACAAGTGTCATGCTTCTGAGAGTGTGGGCCTAGCATTCTAAACTGGTTAGTCTGAGGCTCCCTACTGGCTTTCAAGTTCTGGCTACAACTCACTGACTCCAACCACTGACCACCCACAACTCATTTCAAGAAATTCTGGCCCAAAAGGCCTGAGTACGATTATCCTTCAGGATAAATTTGTTCTGTTCATGGAGCAGTTTGAATGAGCTCCTGTGACTTGTTAAGAAAGTGCAGTTGCTCTCTCCGTCCAGTCTTCTCCACTCAGAAGCCCCAGCAGTTCTGGGAGAAATTTAAGCTCAAAAGACAGCCTAGCCTGGACTTCTGAAATTTCCCAGGAAGGGCTCAAGCTCTGTCCCTATTCCCCCTTCATCCCCTGAGATAATGGGCCTAGATTACCTACCTTCCTTATTACCATCCCCCTGAGGGTGTTTTGGACCATGTCAGTGAGAATGAGTTGAGTTCCCTCTCAGTGGGGTACTGGGATCCACTTGCCTCTGCAGCTGCCTGATAGCCTGTGGCCAAGTACACCAGCCTCTGACTCCCAGGAAGTCCAGACAGCTACGTTCAAGGGGTTCAGCTACTGCTGTTTTCCTCTACATCAGCTCCTGAGGATGGGTGAAGGGGGCAACTCTTTTTGCAGGAAGTAGCCACACTTCCTTTGCCCCTACCTACCACGCCACACACTAACCAATATTTATAACTTTGGGGAGAGTGTTCAGTTTTTAGCAGGCTGAGTTTAAAATTTAAAGTTCGTTGAGAACTTTACACAGTTCTCTGACAGAACTTTACACAGAGAGTGCGCGTCAGTCCCAGGTGGACCTAACTAACATTTCCTGTGTCTAAGGCTCCCTTAGCTAGTGCTCTCTGAACCAGACCTCCAGCATCAGAGTACTTGCAGAACCCATTTTGTTAACTTCACAGGCATTCAGGAAAGTAACTCGCCCAACTCTCTTGCTCTCATCCTGCTCACCACTGCTTAGGCATTAAGAACAAAGATTGAAGGGTTAATCAGTTTGGAGATACTGATAATGTCAACACAGAGGGGTGGGAGGGAGCCTCTGTGACATTATTCCATGTGCCTTCAGCACTTGGGGGGCTCATGTTCCTGGCATTCTTGAAGCACCGTAGTGGTATTCCCTAGTTAAGGTTTACATAACTTTCTCACTAGCTCTAGAAAAGCACTTCCCCCAAACCTCAATTTTCAATAATTATTTTTTTCAGAAACAAGGGGAAAACTTCCCTTAAGAGAACTTCTCTTAAGAGTAATGGAGGGGATTATTTGTAATTGCAAATAGGACTTTTATCTCTGACTATATTTACAATGCTGACCAGATCTCTCCCCTTAGAAATGGGGTCATACTTTTTTTTTAAGAAAGCTGAATCAAAGACAGATGAATATGTGGATCATATTTCATGATGCTCTTGGGGATATGAATTAGAATCAACAGACTGGAGTACCTTATATAGACTGCATCAGAATCAAAATGAGAAAAATGCTTAGGGGCAGTGCACGTCTCCTCTGATGCCTGTGACGTAATTTAAGCTGAGACCAGACACATATGTTAACACATGTGTTAACATCACAAAGGGTACCTGCATGTGTTTGTCCCTTACTGACCCAGTTCGGACTATTTGACAGCCACTCACAACATAAAGCTTCCTGCAACTTCCCTGACAGATGTTCAGGGACTGCTCTGGGAGTTTTGACTCCAAAGAAAAGTTCTTGTTACACATGAAGAGATATTCCACTCTTTGATAGCCAGAACACCAAAGGGTTCAGGCCTTAGTTGTGGGCAATCTGAGTCCCTCTAACAGAAAGAAAAGTATTATCTAGAGAGAATTCTGACTCAGTAAGGTTTCTGGAAGCTTCCACAGTGCCTTCCACAGCAACCCAGCAACCTCAAGGCCCTTTTATCTCTTTGTACCAACATTCATTCTTTTTCTCAACAAATGATTATTCAACACTCACTATTTAGCAGACATCATTCTCGGCCAGTATTTCTCAAACTTTAGCTTGCATCAGAATTGCCTGGAGAGCTTTTTAAAACACATATTAGCAGCATGCTATGGCCAGAAATTCAGATTCAGTAGATCTGGGGGCAGAAGCCAAGAATTTGTGCTTCTGACAAGTTCCCAGGTGATAATTATGCTTCTGGTCCAGGAGCCACACCTTGAGAACCTCTGTTCTACTCATTTGTAAAGCAACAAAAAAGCAAAATATATGGCAAAAAGATCTCTATTATCTTGAAAATTATACTATTTTCTATCAAAAGAGCAACCACAATGACCCATTAAAGCTGCAACTGAATAGTTCAAACTACTAGTATGAAGAAAGCTGGCTTCTCTTTCCATAGTATAGGATGGACTATGTCTTCAGAAAACAACTGCTTGATCTCTGTTCCCTGGGAGATGAAATAGTCTTACCCTCTCTCACAGAATGGGTCAAATCACTCTTTATAATGGTATAGATAATAAGACAAAACAAGTTTAATCTCCATTTTAAAATATGTAGACATTCATTTCCTTCTATATAAATTTTGGGGAAAATTCTCTTATAAAGAGTATAATGGAAGAAGCAAGTTAAAAGATAATTAAAGTTGGCCAATAAAAGATCAAATTCTGAGTTAATACAATAGTAGTGCAGGTAAACAATAGGAAGGAGGGAAGACAAAAGAGGTTATGGAAGTAGCAGCACCTGGGCTGAAAAACTCATCTAGAGTGTGAAACGAAAGTGACAGTGATATCAAGAGTGAGTCTTAGATTTCTGTGTTGGAAGTCATTTATGAATATCATTCACAAATTCCTAAAATCAGTAAAACTTGAAGGAAAACAAGATTGAGCAAAAGTCAATGAGATCAATTTTACAGGTTTCTTAGGCCATTCAGATGAGAAAGTTCTATTAGACAGCTGTGTCTAAAAAAGTAGAGATCAGGGCTGTGTTTTAGTCAGTCAGTTCAGTTGCTCAGTCGTGTCCGACTCTTTGTGATCCCATGGACTGCAGCACTCCAGGCAGCCCTGTCCGTCACCAGCTCCTGGAGTTTACTCAGACTCATGTCCATCGAGTCAGTGGTGCCATCCGACCATCTCATCCTGTCGTCCCCTTCTCCTCCCACCTTCAATCTTTCCCAGCATCAGAGCCTTTTCCAATAAGTTAGTCCTTCCCATCAGGTAGCCAAAGTATTGGAGTTTCAGCTTTAACATCAGTCCTTCCAATGAATATGCAGGACTGATTTCCTTTAGGATGGACTGGTTGGATCTCCTTGCAGTCCACAGGACTCTCAAGAGTCTTCTCCAACACCACAGTTCAAAAGCATCAATGCTTTGGTGCTCAGCTTTCTTTATAGTCCAATTATCACATCATATATGATTACTGGAAAAACTATAGCTCTGACTAGATGGACCTTTGTCAGCAAAGTAATGTCTCTGCTTTTTAATATGCTGTCTAGGTGGGTCACAACTTTTCTTCCAAAGAACAAGTGTATTTTAATTTCATGGCTGCAGCCACCATCTGCAGTGATTTTGGAGCCCCCCAAAATAAAATCTACCACTGTTTCCACTGTTTCCCATCTATTTGCTATGAAGTGATGAGACTGAATGCCATGATCTTAGCTTTCTGAATGTTGAGCTTTAAGCCAACTTTTTCACTCTCCTCTTTCACTTATATCAAGAGACTCTTTAGTTCTTCTTCACTTTCTGCCATAAGGGTGGTATCATCTGCATATCTGAGGTTATTGATATTTCTCCCTGCAATCTTGATTCCAGCTTGTGCTTCATACAGCCTGGTATTTCTCATGATGTACTCTGCATATAAATTAAATAAGCAGGGTGTCTGTTGTTCCACGTCCAGTTCTAACTGTTGCTTTCTGACCTGCATGCAGATTTTTTAAGAGGCAGGTCAAGTGGTCTGGTATTCCTATCTCTTTAAGAATTTTCCACAGTTTATTGTGATTCACACAGTCAAAGGCTTTGGTTAAGTCAATAAAGCAGAAATAGATGCTTTTCTGGAACTCTCTTGCTTTTTCCATGATCCAGCAGATGTTGGCAATTTGACTTCAGGTTCCTCTGCCTTTTCTAAAACCAGCTTGAACATCTGGAAGGTTCATGGTTCACGAATTTCTGAAGCCTCGTTTGGAGAATTCTTTTAATATCATGTGAGATGAGTGCAATTGTGCAATATTTTGAGCATTCTTTGGCATTGCCTTTCTTTGGGATTGGAAAGAAAACTGACCTTTTCCAGTCCTGTGGCCACTGCTGAGTTTTCTAAATTTGCTGGCATATTGAGTGCAGCACTTTCACAGTATCATCTTTTAGGATTGAAAATAGCTCAACTGGGATTCCCTCACCTCCACTAGCCTTGTTCATAGTGATGCTTCCTAAGGCCCACTTGACTTCACATTCCAGGATGTCTGGCTCTAGGTGAGTGATCACACCATCGTGGTTATCTGGGTCATGAAGATATTTTTTGTACAGTTCTTCTGTGTATTCTTGCCACCTCTTCTTAATATCTTCTGCTTCTGTTAGGTCCATACCATTTCTGTCCTTTATTGAGCCCATTTTTGTAAGAAATGTTCCCTTGGTATCTCTAATTTTCTTAAAGAGGTCTCTAGTCTTTCCTATTCTACTGTTTTCCTCTATTTCTTTGCACTGATCACCGAGGAAGGCTTTCTTATCTCTCCTTGCTATTCTTTGGAATTCTGCATTTAAATGGGTATAACTTTCCTTTTCTCCTTTTCTTTTTGCTTCTTTTCTTTTCACAGCTATTTGTAAGGCCTCCTCAGATAGCCATTTTGCTTTTTTACATTTCTTTTTCTTGGGGCTGGTCTTCCTCCCTGTCCCCTGTACAATGTCAAGAACCTCCACCCATAGTTCATCAGGCATTCTGTCTATCAGATCTAGTCACTTAAATCTATTTCTCACTTCCACTGTATAATCATAAGGGATTTGATTTACATCATACCTGAATGGTCTAGTAGCTTTCCCTACTTTCTGGTTCCAAATAGGGAAAGGAGTACATCAAGACTGGATATTGTCACCCTGCTTATTTAACTTAGATTCAGAGTACATCATGAGAAATGCTGGGCTAGAAGAAGCACAAGGTGGAATCAAGATTGCGGGGAGAAATATCAATAACCTCAGATATGCAGATGACACCACCCTTAAGGCAGAAAATGAAGAGAAACTAAAAAGCCTCTTGATGAAAGTACAAGTGGAGAGTGAAAAAGTTGGCTAAAACCTCAACATTCAGAAAACGAAGATCATGGCATCTGGTCTCATCACTTCATGGCAAATAGATGGGAAACAGTAGAAACACTGACAGATTTTATTTTGGGTGGCTCCAAAATCACTGCAGATGGTAACTGCAGCCATGAAATTAAAAGATTTTAGCTCCTTGGAAGAAAAGTTATGACCAATCTAGATAACATATTAAAAAGCAGAGACATTACTCTACCAACAAAGGTCCATCTAATCAATCCTATGTTTTTTCTGGCAGTCATGTATAGATGTGAGAGTTGGACTATAAAGAAAGCTGAGCACCAAAGAAGTGATCATTTTGAACTGTGGTGTTGGAGAAGACTCTTGAGAGTCCCGTGGACTGCAAGGAGATCCAACCAGTCCATCCTAAAGGAAATCAGTCCTGCATATTCATTGGAAGGACTGATGCTGAAGCTGAAACTCCAATACTTTTGCCATCTGATGGGAAGAACTGACTCATTGGAAAAGACTCTGATGCTGGGAAAGATTGAAGGTGGGCGGAGAAGGGAACGACAGAGATTGAGGTTGTTGGATGACATCACCAACTCAATGAACATGAGTTTGGGTAAACTCCAGGAGTTGGTGATGGACAGGACTGCAGTCCATGGGGTCACAAAGAGTTGGACACAACTGAGGGAATGAACTGAGGATGAGACTGAAAGAATCTGGGACAAGTAAGAAGGTAAGTGTGCAACATTATTTTGAATAATTTATCTGTGAAGTGATATACAAGGAAATTGTGGTTTTTAGAGAGAAGGATTTTTTCATGAGAGGCTTAAATATGTTATATGTTGGAAATCTAAATGAGGGACATGAAAAAGTTGGAACACACGAGAGCGACAGAGAGAGACACAGCATGAGAGAAATGGAGAGAAGGAATGAGAATGATCAAGAAGACTGATATTTGAATTCCCTTTGAGCAGGAGGTATATATAACTCTTCCTTGAGACTCGAAGGGAAAGGAGGTAAGGCTACGTGCATCAGTTGATCCATTTGTAGGAAGGTGAGAAAGCCTGCAACTGACAGCCTATATATAACCTTTCATGCAATAGGAGGAAAAGTTTCTTTCTGATACGGAAAAGAGACCCAATAAACAGCTTATGGAGGGAGAAGTTTCTCACAGTGTACGAAATAGAAGAATCAATGCATGAGAAAAATCAGATGGTATGGAAAACTTAATAGCATTCCAGACTATGAATCTGTAATGACACCATTTTTCTCAGTAGCAGTCAATAGGCCAAGTGAGGAGTAGAAAAGGAGAATTAAAAAATGACTTGATGGGTGGTTTGCTTCTTCAGAATGTCAACAGGGCTACAAAACCAAGGACAGTGGCAAAGAACATTGAAAAGATTATCAAGGGAGAACAAGAATGAAACAGTATTTCAGGAGCCAAAGGAGATCTTCCTTTTAGAAGGACTAGGTGATGGCCCATGGAGTCTAGTACACAGACTTCTGGAGGTAAGCAAAGCTACCTCCAGAATGATGGACTCTGCGAAAAGTCAAAGTTCAAAGTGTTGGAGAGTGAGAAACTAAAAGAGATAGGAGAAAAAATGCTCAGTAGCTGGCGTATTTACATTTATGTAACACTGTGACCTAAATATTGTTTAATATTAATTTATTGAATCCGTATGGGCTTCCCGGGTAGCTCAAAAGGTGAAGAATCTGCCCGCAATGTGAAAGACCTGGGTTCAATCCGTGGGTTGGGAAGATCCCACCCCCTTTAATATTCTTGCCTGGAGAATCCCATGGATAGAGGAGCCTGGTGGGCTACAGTCCATGGAGTTGCAAAGAGTCAGACACAACTGAGCAACTAACACTTTCACGAATTCATATAATAACCTTAAGAACCGTTATCACGGTTATGGCCCCCAATATACAGATGAGGAAATCTGAGTCACAGAGAAATTTACTTGCCTGTGATCACACAGATACTAAGCAGTAGAGCTGGAATTTAAAGCTAGGCAATTTGTCTACAGAAGCTGTGCTGGCAGTCCATATTTTATGTTGCCTCTCCTTTGACATTTTAGATTTCAGAGTTGCTCTGGCCCAGTAGCTTTCAGTCTTGATTGCACCTTAGATCCACTGAGGCTACACACCAAATCAAACTCTCTGAAAGTGGGATTCAGGGATTTGTGTTTTTTATAAAGGTTCTCAAGTGATTGCAACGTGCAGACCAGGGTGAGAACCACTGCTGCTACTGCTGCTAAGTCACTTCAGTTGTGCCCGACTCTGTGTGACCCCATAGACGGCAGCCCACCAGGCTTCCCCATCCCTGGGATTCTCCAGGCAAGAATACTGGAGTGGGTTGCCATTTCCTTCTCCAATGCATGAAAGAGAAAAGTGAAAGTGAAGTCGCTCAGTCCGTCCGACCGTCAGCGACCCCATGGACTGCAGCCCACCAGGCCCCTTCGTCCATTGGATTTTCCAGGCAAGAGTACTGGGGTGGGGTGCCATTGCCTTCCCCAGAGAACCACTGATCTAGACCTAAATGAAGAAGCAGTTAAGTTAACATGATTATGCTCTGCTGTGCTGTGTGCTTAGTGGCTCGGTCATGTCCGACTCTTTGCAACCCCATGGGCTGCAGCCTTCCAGGCTCTTCTGTCCATGGGATCCTCCAGACAAGAATACTGGAGTGGGTTGCCATTCTCTCCTCCATGGGATCTTCCCAACCCAGGGATCAAACCCAGGTCTCCTGCATTACAGGTGGATTCTTTACCATCTGAGCCACCAGGGAAGTCCAAATATGATCATATCGATAGACAAATCAAAGTGGAGGAAACCAGAGTCAAAATGCTAACAAGAAAATGCTGCACCCAGGTAGGATATAGAAGAATTCAGAGTCTCTATGGACAATGAGATGGTATAGAGATTAAGAATGAGAAGAAAGACAAAAATTCAGATAATCTCTCTAGAGAATGGTGATGAAACTTAATGTCTAATTTCCAACTCACATCACTGAGTATAGTAGAAGCATTTATCTTCAGACTCAAAGCAACATTAGAAAATTGAATGGTCTTCCTGGGAAAAACCAGGCTTTAATGTGAGTGCCACACCCCAGATTAAATCTCTCTTCGATTTGGTACTAGAGTGTGTGGAGAGGGGCACACGTACCTGTCTGCTTCTTCCACTAGTGCACCTAAAATGAAGCATACCAATCCAAAAACTCACACAGCAACCTACAGCACAAATGCCCTTAGAGGTGAAAGTGAAAGTTTCTCAGTTGCGTCCGACTCTTCACAACCCCATGGGCTATACAGTCCATGGAATTGTCCAGGCCAGAATACTGTAGCTAGTAGCCTTTCCCTTCTCCAGGGGATCTTCCCAAGCCAGAAATCAAACCCAGGTCTCCCGCAGGAGGATTCTTCACCAGCTGAGCCACCAGGGAAGCCCTTAGAGGTAACAAGCTTAAATAGCTGTGTAAGAAAACCATGCCAGCTGATCTAACTCTTATGAATGTTAACAACCAACTGCAGATGATCAGATCATTTGTTTCCTTTCAACTAGTCTGATATTAATTGTAGAACATGTTATTTTATGTATCACAGAAAAAGCACTGCCAATTAAATTGTGACATTTCTCTGATTTTGAGACACATCCTGATTTCAGAACAATTTTCACTTGAGTCAATTCTAATAAAGTGGATGAACCTAAAGCCTATTACACAAAGTGAAGTAAGTCAGAGAAAACCAAATATCATATATTAACGCCTATATATGGAATCTAGAAAGAGGTACTGATGAACGTATCTACAGGGCAGCAGTGGAAATGCAGACATAGAGAACAGACTTTTAGACACAGTGTGGGAGGAAGAAGGTGGGATGACCTGAGAGAGGAGCACTGAAACATACACATCAGTAAGTGTTACTTGCTCAGTCATGTCCAACTCTTTGTGACCCCGTGGACTGCAGCCCACCAGGCTCCTGTGTCCATGAGATTTTCCAGGCAAGGATACTGGAGTGGGTTGACATTTCCTTCCCCAGGGGATCTTCCCAACCCAGGGATCAAATCTGGGTCTCCTGCAGGCAGATTCTTTACCGGCTGAGCTACAAGGGAAGCCCAACATACACATTATCATCTGTAAAATAGATAGTCAGTAGGAATTTATTGTGTGACACAGGAAACTCAAAGCCAGTGTTCTGTGACCACCTAGAGGGGTGTGATGAGAAGGGAGGTGGAAGGGAGGCTTAAGAAGGAGGGGACATATGCATACCTGTGGCTGATTCATGCTGATGTATAGTAGAAACCATCACAATACTGTAATAACCCTCCATTTAAAAACAAAATAAAATTTAAAAATAATAAAGTATTTAGAACAAAAAAAAATCTTAGAAGATTAAGTGTCTTAAATTGATTTCATTCAGAATTTAGGAAAAGCAGTGGCACAAAAGTGAAGGAAAATAAACTAAACCATTGACCTCAAAAGTAAGAATAATTCAAAACTTGAAAGTATTTTATTACATATGCTCAGAAAGGTTTAAGAAAATATTGACTCCAAAAAGTAAAAATAGGATACTAAATCAAAATAAAGAAATCTGAGTGTAAGAAAGAGGTTTTAGAAATTTAGAATGTGATTAACCAAATTTTTTTATAATTGGGAAAGAAGCCATAATACAGTCGAAGAAATTTCCCACAATATAAATCAACATAGAAAAGGATACAGAATTTATTAGAAAAGCCTAAGGTTAGAAAAGTGTTACAAGATATCCAACACATATCTAATGCCTGTCCTACAAAAAAATGAACAGAGAAAATGAAAGAGAGGAGTAAGATTTTAAATGATGGAGTATATGGTTTGGAGCTAAAATACTACCCAAGTTTTCAGTTCAGGGTAGGTAGAACACCAAGCAGGATGAATGAAAAATTAAAATTTCAAAGACAGAGAGGAAGAAAATCCCCAAAATTTTCAAGAAAAAAAATAGGGAAGAGTGTTAATAAACAGAATAACAGGTCACCATCCAAAGTCTAATCAATATCATAGAATACCAAAAAGCAATGCAGCAAATGCCTTAAAGCTTACAGATACACACACACACACATACAAATGCCATATAACCTTGAAGTATTATATTCAGCCAAAATATTGGCAAAGCAGGAGAGTAAAGTCACAGTATTTTAGTCATGAATATACTTCATATCTTTTATCTGCCATTTCTGGAAAATATTTCTTGTGGAAGTACTAGAGCAAACTTCATGTCTGTACGGCATTTATACATGTGTTTGTGTATGTGTGTGTCTGTGTAATTTGAAATGTTGTTTTTGTTCAGTTGCTAAGTCATATCTGACTCTTTGCAACCCCATGGACGGCAGCACACTAGGCTTTTCTGTTCTCCAATATCTACCAGAATTTGCTCAAATTCACGTCCATTGAGTAGGTGACACTATCTAACCATCTCATCCTCTGTCACCCCCTTCTCCTTTTGTCTTCAATCTTTCCCAGCATCAAGGAAAGATTTCCAGTGAGTCAGTTCTTTGCTTCCGCTGATCAAACTTTTAAACCTACTCTTAGGTTATAAAGTTAATGATGAAAATGCTAAAAAAAAATTTAAATGAACATGAAGCAAAATCATATACATGGGCTACATTCTTCATCTTTATCTTTCAGAGTTGGTAGGTAAGAAATAACTGTTTAGATTTGTTAAATAAAACAGTAGAATTATGTTATTTACAGTAACAGAACTCATCAATAGATCTAAAAATAGAATTGTCCAAAATGGGCTACTTAGGAGTGGGACTGCAGGAGAGATAGAGAGAGAATTTGTTTTTATTTCAGGCTTCTATATGATGCTTACGCTTTTATTACCACTGCTTTTATGATAAAAAAAAATGAACAGTAAAGATGATAGCAAAGGTAGTTGGCGATAAGCAGTTCCCACTTTCCCACATCTGTAACATAAACCTCAATAACTGATGTACAGATAATCTATAAACCTCATTACCACCAGTAGCTTCCACATCTTCTGCATTGTCACAACGGCTTATTTTGTTATCCACTACCACAAAACAGACAGAACTGATGTTTCACTTCTTTTTCTATGGTCCCCTACTGCAAGTTCTAATGAGCGGGGAAATGACCAAAGGGACAGCCACTATAGGAAGGAAGAGAAGAACATTCTAAAGACCTTACGGATCCTCTGACTTAAACTAAATCCCCGAATAACTGGAGCTGACTGTTTCACAGAGTTCATGACCACCAGAATTCAGAGCCTTTACACGCATTTGGAAGGATGGGTTTCTTTATGAATCTGCTAGCAATTTAACATGGCCTATCACATAATGGAGCTGATTTTGAGGTCAGAGTTTAGGTATACCTACTATAAAACTGCATCAGCTGTAATAAAGTTTCAATAGCCAGGTCCGGGGCAAGAGTTAGGAGGTGAGCAATGGACACACTGCATCGCAGGTGGGGCTCAACCATACTCCCCTGACTGAGGTGCACGTCAATTCAAACCATGTTTTCATCTATCTCCTGCATAACCTCTGATGCTGATCCCCGTATTAAGCAAGTACCAAATGCCTTTCACACTGTTTCTGACTGTTCAGTGATTGACTGAGTGGAATGTTATGGGAAAGAACAAGAAATCCTACCAGTTAATATAAGAGGGCAGACGAGAAAAGCTTACCTTCCCATCTGCTGCCTCTGGCACTCATTAGTCACCCTGGCTTTCAGGAAATGGCAGGCAGATACAAGAGCTGGTGGAAATGGAAGCTATGGAAAAAGGAAGGAATGGAAAGGTGAGTACTGTGCCTGAGTAATCATGACATGTGCTCTTGATGACTGCTCCACAGACAAGTATGTATTTGTGCTTCCCAAGTTCCTGCCTCCAAATCAGAACCAGAGGAGGCAAGTGTATGGAAATGTTAGAATAACTTTTTATTGCTGTTTCTAGATATTAATAATTCAAAAGTTTTGAGGTCTAATCTCAGAATAACCTACTATGAGATCAAGAACATCTACTTTTTAATGATTACAGCATGGCTGGTCACATCTGGTTTAATTTTCTATTACCTGATAAAGTGACAAAACACCATACTGTTTGATTATGTACCAGACTCCTGAAAATCTCAGTACAGGTTAGAATAGCAAGGCTTTCCTCTAGCAGTTATTGAAATTTGTACAATTTAACACTACAGGGAAAGGTAAGTTCTAGTGTCTTGGTGACAAAAGGAGTAGTAAGTTTAAGTATTAAATTTGGAGCCAGGCAACATTTTGCTGAATCTAGTACTGCCACTGTTTTGTGATTATTACCTATGAGTGATTTTTCTCACCCTTTTTTATATTTAGAGAGATATATCAGACAATCTCTCCTTTACAATACCTAAGTTTATCTAGTTCTATATGTATTTTGGGGGATAATTTCTTAATACAGTGAGTTGAAATGTAAGTGTGGATTATAACTGGATTCATGATAGAGTTAATTATTGAATAAAATAGAGAGGAGAGCATGGTTGTGACTAGATATTTAGCTGGTAAAGCTCAGAAGATGGACTTAATAACTGAATAATGCATAACAATAACTTATTTGATTCAATTATAGTTTTAACCCTCAGATTTTCTTGCAGTCATGTCATGTTCATTACGATAGAATGTGTCAGGCTGCAGAAGACTATGCAAGATCTGAAGAGAAAGAAAAGAGAGAAAGATCTTGAGTTTTAGTGTCAAATTCTTTGAAGGAGAAATTAATATAGTATAGAAAGTAGTGGGGATAAGAACTTACTATAAGAATCAGGGAACTTTCTTTTTGGTGAGGTTAATGGACAAAAGGAAGGAGAAAAAGGGAATAAGAGGGTATTTCACCTTAATTAATTTTTTTAAAAAATAGCAAGGAAATGGGAAGAACCAGAGCTCAAAAATCCTTGACTAAAGGAATCAATATCCTCCTCACTCCACCACCATCACTTTCATTTCTTAACTTCATTGCCAATTACTTGCCACAATGTGATACTTAAAGACTTAAATTCAGTGTTCCAATGCAACAGAAATAAAAACAAAAGTAAACAAATGGAATCTAATCAAACTTACAAGCTTTTGTATAGCAAAGTGAGCCATAAACAAAATGAAAACACCATCTATGGTCTGGGAGAAAATATTTGCAAATAATATGACCGACAAGGACTTAATTACAAAATATACAAACAGCTCATCCAACTCAATAACAACAATAAATCAAATTTTAAAAAGGGTAGAAGGCCTAAATAATATTTATCCAAAGAAGTCATACAGATGGCCAAAAGACATATAAAAAGATTTTCAATATTTTGCTAATTATTAGAGAAATGCAAATCAAAACTACAATGAGATAGCAACTCACATTGCTCGGAATGGCCATCATTAAAATTTTACCAAGAACATGTTGGAGAGAGTGTGGATAAAAGGAACCCTCTTACACTGTTGGTAGGAATATAAGTTCTAGCATGTTCAGTCATGTCTGACTCTGCAGCCACATGGACTGTAGCCCATCAGTCTCCTCTGCCTACGCAATTTTCTAGGCAAAAATACTGGAGCAAGTTGTCATTTCCTCCTCCAGGGGATCTTCCCAACCCAGAGATCGAACCTGCATCTACTGCATTGCTGCAGAATGTTTACAGCTGAGTCACCAGGGAATATCTGTAAGTTGGTGCAGCCACTATAGAAAGTGCATGGAGGTTCTTTAAAAAACTAAAAATAGAGTTGTCATATGATCCAACAATCTCACTTCTGGGCAGATATCCATAGAAAACTAATTCAAAAAGATTATGTGCAACCCAGTGTTCATAGCAGCACTACTTACAATAGCCAAGATATGGAAGCAACCTAAATGTTCATCAGTAGATGAATGGATAAAGAAGATATAGTATATATATATATGCACATATATATATACAATGAAATATTAGTCACAAAAAAGGAGGAAATAATTTCATTTACAGCAACATAGATATACCTAGAAATTATCATATTAAGTGCAATAAGCCAGACAAAGACAAATATCATATGATATCACTTATATATGAAATCTAAAATGTGATATAAATGAACTTATTTACAAAATAGACATAGATATAGAAAACAAACGTACAGTTACCAAAAGGGAAAGAGGGTGGGGGAGGGATAAATCAGGAGTTTAGAATTAGCAGATGCAAATACTATTTATAAAATAATAAACAAAAAAGTCTTACTGTAAAGACAGGGAACTATATTTAATATCTTGTAATAAACCATAATGGAAAAGAATATTAAAAAAAAAACCTTTGATTCAACCCATAATCCACAAAAAGTATAAAATTTCAACTGGAATAATTTTTTGCCCATTTCTTCTATGTTAGTCAAATTTTCCAGGCTCTTCTCTCACAAGAACCTGAAGAGACCATGTATCTGGGAATCAAGTATTATCCTGAACAATGCACAGATTCTGATCTAACATACTGAAATGTTCATTTTATCTCAAGGAATGCCCTATACAAGAAATGTTATCAAAATACCTAATTTATGAGAAAGTTCAGCTGAATTATCAAAAGAGATGTCCTTCAGGTTTTAAAGAATGTATATGGGACTCTCCTCCACATAACAATCTATAGGGTAGATTGAGTAACTTCCCCTGAAAGGAACAGATTGTTTAATTATTTGGGCAGTTGGTAATACACTCTCTTGAGCCTTTGCTTTTAGTAATCTCTTCAACTGACTTAAATGTTTTAACTAAATTCAGTGAGAGCAAAGATGACTTCTTTAAATTATTTGTGTTGCACAAGTATAACAGGTTCTCAATCACCAAATGAGTACTTGGATTGACGGACCCATAATTTATCTAACAACACAGAAATTCTGATTTCATCACTCTGGTTATTCCTGTACTTCATTTGTTCCTTTATTATTATGTATGAATATCAGATTCCTGGAACGGTTTTAATGAACAGATGAGAATCATTTCTAATAAATGGTTTCTATTTGTATGTAAACAGATAATAGCAAAGGCCATGAAAATACTTTATCTTCTGTAATCCTGCCTGTTTTATGAAAATGTTTGGCAAAGATAGGTTTGTAGACATTACAAATATAAAAATCTAAACCCATGTGTCCAAATTAATAGATTATACATGCAATAACAGTTTTAACTGAAATATAAATAATTTATTTAATCCCAACTCCCGAATGTTATAATACATATGATTTTTGAAAGTGTTTATTCAACTTTTGATGTAGATCAATAATTTTCCAAAATTTTTGACATCAGTGGGAATTTTTATACAAATATATATTCAGGCAAAATGTTCGATGCAGGATGCAGGATGTTTGGGGCTGGTGTATGGGGATAATCCGGAGGGATGATGTGGGGTGGGAGGTGGGAGAGGGGGGTTCATGTTTGGGAGTTCATGTACACCCATGATGGATTCATGTCAATGTATGCCAAAACCAATACAGTACTGTAAAGTAAAATTTAAAAAAAATAAATAAAACTTTAAAAAAGGCAAGCATTTAAATATGAAATAAATAAATAATAAATTCTATGAGAAAAAAAATTGATGTGTTATGATAGTGAAATCATTTCATAATAACCTAATTTAAACAACTCATAAATTAAGGAGAACAAGGCTTTTTATGGAAAGAAAAAATTTAATCAGTAACTGTAAAATCTTGGTCTCAACAGTATATTTCATTTCCAGATTTTGTTTTAGTATGAGGTAGTGGGAAAAAAAATATGACACGGTTAAAAAGTAACAAAAAAATAATAGTTGAACTTTTTTTAGATATTGCTTTTCTAAAACAAAAATTAAGATATTTCTCTTTTAAATCCATCCAGAAATTTAAAAGCAGATGAATCAGAAGATCTTTTACAGAGAAGTATATACACTAAAATTATCAAAACAATAGAATTGTCCTAAAATGATTTGACTAATTATCCACTCTTAATAATCATACTATTGTAACAATTTTAAAAAAACATTTGCTATAATGTCTGGAAAACGTTGGTTGTGTGATTCTGCAATTGACTCATCAGTTAGCGAGGCCTAATCAAACATAATTGAATTAGATAACGCAAATCAGTAATAGCTGAATCAAAAATTACTCTCTCAAAGGCAGTGAAGATCATTTGGTTTTCACGGGACAAAGCTCACTTACTGCAGGGGTGGAGAGAGTTCCTGTGCAACTAAAAGGTAGGTACACTAAAAAATCTAGAACAAGAATAAGCATACAACATGCTCTGTCTGATCTTTTCAAAAGGACTTTTACACCATTCTCTCTAGTTTTTTGCCAAGTATCAGTTCAGTCACTCAGTCACGTCTGACTCTTTGCCACCCCCTGGACTGCAGCACACAAGGCTTCCCTGTCCATCACCAACTCCCAGAGCTTGCTCAGACTCATGTCCATTGAGTCGGTGATGCCTCCCAGTCATATCGTACCCTTCTTCTGCTTTCAATCTTTCTCAGAATCAGGGTCTTTTCAAATGAGTCAGTTCCTTGCATCCAGTGGCCAAAGTACTGGAGTTCCAGGTTCACCATCAGTCCTTCCAATGAATATTCAGGACTGATTTCCTTTAGGATTGACTGGTTTAATCTCCTTGCAGTCCAAAGGACTCCCAAGAGTCTTCTCCAACACCACCAAAGAAAAACAACAACCAGCTGTGGATGTGACAGGTGATGGAAGTAAAGTCCAATGCTATAAGGAACAATATTGCATAGAAACCAGGAATGTTAAGTCCATGAGTCAAGGTAAACTGGAAGAGGTCATATAGGAGATGGAAAGAGTGAACATCAACATTCTAGGAATCAGTGAACTAAAATGGACTAGAATGGGCAAATTTAATTCGGATAATCATAACAATCCCTTAGAAGAAATGAAGTAACCCTCATAGTCAACAAAAGAGTCCAAAAGCAGTACTTGGGTGCAATCTCAAAAACGACAGAATGATCTCTGTTCATTTCCAAGGAAAAGCATTCAGTATCACAGTAATCCAGGTCTATGTCTCAACCACTAATGCCATAGAAGCTGAAGTTGAAGTCAAGCGGAGTCAAGTGGGTCTTAGGAAGCATCACTAAGAACAAAGCTAGTGGAGGTGATGGAATTCCAGGTGAGCTATTTCAAATCTTAAAAGATGATGATGTGAAAGGGCTGCACTCAATATGCCAGCAAACTTGGAAAACTCAGCAGTGGCCACAGGACTGGAGAAGGTCAGTTTTCAATCTAATCCCAAAGAAAGGCAATGCTAAAGAATGCTCAAGCCACCACACAATTGCCAAGTACAATGGATATAAATGGTTTTGGTACACTCCAATATACAGACCAAACGTGTCTTAAAAAATAGAAATTTCATTAAAATACTTCATGATACATGTTATAAGAATTAAGGAAATGAATGTACATTAGTAATTCTAAGAGTTGATAAGAAGAAGAATTTGTTGTATTCTCATCATTTACCAGTGGTTTCTTATAAAATGAAACATACTTTTACCATTTGATCCAGCCATTTGTCCTTGATATTTAACCAAGTAGCTGAAAACTTATGTCCACGCAGAAATTGGCATAAAAATGTTTATGGAAACTTAATTCATTACTGCCTGACCTTGAAAGCAACCAAGGTGTCCTTCAGTAGGTGAATTGATAAATAAACTATGATACATCTAGACAGTAGAGTATTATTCAAAGCCAAAAAGAAAAAAGTATCAAGCTATGAAAAGACATAGAGAAGACTTAAATGTAATTATTAAGTGAAAGATGGCAACTTAAAAGAATACATACTGTCTGAAAAGGCTTTTCTTCTAGAAAAGGCTGATTGTGGGGACAACACAAAAAGGCAGTGTTTGTCAGGGATTAGGGTAAAGGATGGACTTCCCTGATGGCTAAAGCAGTGAAGAATCTGCCTGCACTGCAGGAGACACAGGAGACATGAGTTCAATCCCTGGGTCAGGAAGACTCTCTGGAGGAGAAAATAGCAACCCATTCCAATATTATTGCCTGGAAAATTTCATGGAAGAGGAGCCTGGCAGACTACAGCCCATGGGTTGGCAAAGACTGAGCACATGATGGAGGGATTATTAGGGATAACTGGGAAGAGCACAGATTACTTTTAGGACAGTGAAACTACTCTGTATAGTAATACTATGGTAGTAGATGTATATCATTATAAATTTATCCAAACCCATAGAATACAGAATACCAACACTGGAACCTAATATAAACTATGGACTTAGGGCAATGATATGTTGGTGTAACTTCATCGGTTGTAACAAATGTACTAATCTAGGGGCTTCCCAGGTGGCACTAGTGGTAAAGTACCTGCATGCCAGTGCAGAAGATGTAAGAGACACAGGTTCAATTCCTGTGTCAGGAAGATCCCCTGGAGGAAGACATGGCTACTCACTCCAGTATTTTGCCTGGAGGATTCCATGAACAGAGGGGCCTGATGAGCTACAGTGCATAGGGTTTCAAAGAGTCAGACACTACTGCAGTGACTTAGCAGGCAGGCAGGTACCAGTCTGTTCAGTTCAGTTCAGTCACTCAGTCGTGTACAACTCTTTGAGACCCCATGAACCACAGCACATCAGGCCTCCCTGTCCATCACCAACTCCCGGAGTCCACCCAAACCCATGTCTATTGAGTTGGTGATGCCATCCAACCATGTCATCCTCTGTTGTCCCCTTCTCCTCCTGCCCTCAACCTTTCCCAGCATCAGGGTCTTTTCAAATGAGTCAGCTCTTTCCATCAGGTGGCAAAAGTATTGGAGTTTCAGCTTCAACATCAGTCCTTCCAGTGAATACTCAGGACTGATCTCCTTTAGGATGGACTGATTGGATCTCCTTGCAGTCAAAGGGACTCTCAAGAGTCTTCTCCAACACCACAGTTCAAAAGTATCAATTCTTCGGTGCTCAGCTTTCTTCACAGTCCAACTCTCACATCCATACATGACCACTGGAAAAACCGTAGCCTTGACTAGACAGACTTTTGTTGACAAAGTAATGTCTCTGCTTTTCAATATGCTGTCTAGGTTGGTCATAATTTTCCACACCAGTCTGTTAGAGGATATTGAAAATGAGGAATGTTTTACGTGTAGGGGCAGTGAGCAATACTGCCATGAACCTAAAATTGCTCTAAAATAAAGACTCAAAAAAGTTCTTATTCCCTTAAAAAAATTGCCATTAGCTGTGATTCCTGGGTCCTTTGAAAGAAGAGGTGTGTGTGTGTGAGAGAGAGTTGTGTGTAGCCTGGTTGTATAGATATGGTGTTACTTTACTGGCATCCTTGTAACCTGACCTGGGTGTCACCTAGCCGTGGTAGTTTATTGCTGGCTCCTCTCATCAGGGGCTTTGCGGATTGCTCAGACATCCCCTCTTCTCAGTTTCTGGGGATCTCCTCTCGAAGCTCCCTCTGTAGTAAAAATGCAACTCCTGAAGCTGATAAGTTTATTGCTCCATTAGCCTTAGGTCGGTCTGTTAGCTGAGATCTCCTGGCTCATCTTAGACCTCTCAAATTGCATCTAAGAATACGCCAAGCAAGGTCCTCCAGAGAGCACACTAGATCCATGGGAAGTATTCTCAGGTCTTTAGCCCATCAAACTCTGGGCATGCAGGCTGACCCTGCCATAGCTATTTTTCTTTTTTTTTTTCTTTTTTTTTTTATGTGAACAAGCAACTTCAGATGTGGCCTTCTGCTCAATCCTCAAGACAAGATCAGACACCACTTCAGTGTTCCTCAAACTACAGGAAATTTACTTAAACATTTAGATTGGTCCCATTGAAGTTCCTCACATTAGTAAAGTGAGAATGAAGCCCTGCCCTCCCTACCTTCTACCTTCAGGAGGGTGAAGGGGGTGAATTCACATGACTTGATTTGAGCATCTCTCTGGGGAAACCCTTTCTCAAATTCCCACCTTTTCTTCTCCAGGCCTCTGTGTGCCCCTTTAAAAGCTAAAGGTATATGGTCAGCCAAGGATCATAAAGCCAGTAGTTTAAACTTCCTTTGCCAGTCCTGGGAAGATGGTTTATCCTCTCGTTTTGGATGAGAATTCAGAATCTGCCACCTTTCTTTTGTCCCTGAACTTTTGGGAAATCAGTCTAAATCATGAGTTTCAAAGAAATTCATTTTAATATCTTGCTCTCTATAAAGGCTTTTTGTATAATGATTTCCAAGCCTACCAGCAATACACAGCATTTCCCACATTCACATTTTTATGCACATGAGTGACTTCTGAACCAAGAGCAGAACATGCACCAAACAGCTGTGCTTGAAGCTGCTTGGCTTTTAAATGAGCTCTGTAGACATGTGCTGCAGAGATGTGCAGGTGTGAACTAAAAACAAACAAACTAACATGGGATTAGAGCTTTTCCTAATCTATGTCATGTGACACTAAGCTAATATAGATGCAGAGGGATGACAGAAAAAGCGTTATTCTGAGGATTGCATAAAGTCCCTGAAAACAATAAGTAAGAGGTGTGGTCTTCAATATATTAATGTACATAACATATTTGAGTGTCTATAATATTATGTATCATAAAATTGCAGCTTTGAGAGTTAAAATACATTTAAAGGATAAAATTAAAATCAGACATTTGTATAATAAGGCAAAGAGGCAAAAAGTCAATGACTCTGGGTTATTTTTATTTAACCATTATTGAAAAACCTGCTAGGCTGTTTTGTGTATTTCTATTAGCATAAATAAAGAATATTTGTTAAATATGTATGATAAACTTCCTAACATCTTTGAAAGTTGAGCTCTGTAATGTGTGAGTAAATTAATAGCCAGATATTGATTTTAAAAAGGGAAATTCTTCATTTTTGGATTTGGAGTTGCTCATTTGAAAATGTGCCTACTCCTACAATTGTCTCTAAGTCCGATGGAAAACAGAAATATTTACAAGGGCTCAGAAAGATGAGCAGACAAAGCAAAGTTGAAACATTCTAAAGATGGTTCATTAAATGGAGAGGGGTAGATTTTGGAAGAGGCCAGAACTCTGGGAAAGCCTTCCCTCCAAACATATATTCTAGACTCAAACCCTCAATTAGTGTTTCATTCAGATTATAAAAGTAGAAAATTATGAATTGTTAAATTCCCTTTTTAATAATTTCATGTGAATTAAATCAATTGAATCCTATATAAGTGAAACAAATTGCATTCTGAATCTGGGAATTTGTTGCAATGAACTGAGAAAGGGAAGGGTCATTTGGAGATTTGGGCATTGACAGAGAATGGCAGGGGACCTAAGTGAGGTATCCTAAGGGGGACCCTATGACAGCTGAAGAGTACACAAGAGTTTTGGGAAAATAACAGAAAAAAAATGAGGTAGAAGAGATGCACAAAACTTTCTCTTTAGAAAAAAAAGACCCATAAGATGCTTTAGAAAGTTGCTTGACTTACGTACTCAAGATTCTCAATGACCCTTAAATACCAAGACTGGAGTAGAAGATTGGGATTTCGATATCTCCTTCTCACATCCCTTCTCCCAGCCTAGTTTCTGTTATTTCAATGTTTAACCTTTCTCCACTCAAGGTAAAAGTAAAGGGAGGAAGAAGGAGAGGTGCTGATATGCATACATATCTGGCAGAGTTTGGCTATCCACCCCCTCTACCTCACACCCTCCTCAGCAACAGCTCTCACTTGTTATTTTGGCTCATTGTTATATCCCCAGACTTCACTTTTCATTATATTTTGCTAAAAGAATTCCCCCAAAGTACTCCTGTATTTTTCCCCCTTTCCAAAATGTTCCATGTCATCCCCTCTGGACTAGAGTAAGAAGGGAAAACAACTTGTTCAAAATGATGAATCAATAGGAACATGCTGTTGTTGCATTCCTTGAGATAATTTAGCAGCCATTTATCCACTCAGCTCAAGAATGCAGTTTCGAGTCTTCTCCTTCCTAGGGAAAAAAAAGACTAGACTTCACCAAGATTTGCAGTCACCATGAGACTAGAAATGTGAGCTTGTGGAGGGCTAGTATGTATTGTGACATTAGCTTCCTTCAAGACTAATTATAGTCTCCCTGCTCTCTGCCAACACATACACATAAATCACAACTTTTCTCAAGCTTTCATATGTTCAGTCCTATAAGTAGCCTTGAAAAAAATTAACATGCTGATTTAGCAGGGGGATAAAAGAAGTCAAGTATGAAATAATCTTTGTAAATCTACAGATAGACGTGTAAATGTGTGTCTGGGTGTGGTGATGATGATGGGGGTAATGTTATGTACACGTTACTTTTTTTCACTTAATGTGGAAACATTAAGGAAACAGAGAAATTAAATTTAACACCTGGGAAAGGAAGTAACCTGGCAAAATATGAGTGAGACAAACATAAATATGATAGGCCAAGAGATTTTTCTAGGTTTAATGATTTTCAAAGACCATATAAAAGGTTGATGTAGCATTTTTGTTTTGTGAGCCCCTTCAGAGGCCCTGTCTTTAAACAGATAATGCAGGATAAGCCTATTGAAAGAAAGTGATCCAATTCCAGATTTCCACCTTTAAAGAAATGGAAATGGCAGGGAGTCTGTTATTCATTGCCTGCGTGTGTGTGTACCTGCTTAATTGCTCAGTCATGTCGGACTGGTTGTGACCCCATGGACTCTGGCCCACCAGGTCCTCTGTCCATTGGATTCTCCAGGCAAGAATACTGGAGTGGGTTGCCATTCCCCTCTCCAGGGAATCTTCCCAACCCAAGGATCAAACCTGGGTCTCCTGCATTGCAGGTGGATTCTTTACTGTTGGAGCCACCAGGGTGCCTGTGTATATTATTTATTGCTGAAGAGCTCAGGCAAAACAAGAAAGCTAGTGAGTGAGCTGGAAGGAAAGAGAGAGAAGAGCCTGGCTTGTTTTAAGTGTCTATAGTGTGTATGTTACTGCACGGGCATTTTTCACACATGATATCCTTCATCCTGGAAATACTAGGCTGATAAAGACCGTGAGTGATTACACAAACTGCATATTAGCAATAACAATCAAGATGTGACATTAGCCATGAAGACCTTTATGATTCTAATGTTTAACATCCAGTGCAAATCCTATGTGTCTAATTAACAATGAGGTCATTCTGACATTGAGTGAGCAAGTACCTTCTCTGAGCTCACTGGGACTATCCTAGGTCATATGCAGTCTCTCATACAATGCATTAAATCTTTGCAAGAGCACATAATTTCCACGTTTGAAATATCTTTATGTCTATTTAAGTTCAACTTTCCAAACTGAAGTCAGGAAAAAAAAATAGCAAAGTAATGGGACTTTTCATTATGAGAAAGTAATTTCTTAAGTAGATCTAACTTTGACAGGGAAAACTGGGAAAGATGAGCAAATGGAAGAAGAAAGTGAATTTCTAAATTAAGAGAAATTATAAAACATTAACAATGGTTTTCTCAAAAGGAGCCAATCTTAAATTTGCTCCAGTCTTACTCCTCCACCTTCTAGCATTTGGGTGGAATTTCAATTGTCTTTTTGTTATGTGCTATTAGACATCAGATTTAGAACTTAATTACTCTTGAGCTTAAAGTCTGGCTAGAAGAGCAGAATTTATGTCAACACACTGAACATAGTAGGCATTCTCAGAGGGACAGAAAATGGCTGACTCTTGTGAAAGCTGATTACAGCAAAACAGGATGCAGGAAGTATATTCAGATGGTTTAAATCAAGGAAAAGCTTTTAACCTGACAAACTGGAATTCTTTTCCTAATACAAATGTATGACGCAATGTGGTATTTCAACTGAGTAGTAGATATATGTTAAAAGTTGTATTTCAACTTAATAAAATGATAGATGGGAAAATAAATTTGAGGAATTATAGGAATAAGGCAAGACTTCCTGCTAATCTCTCAAGGTCAATGTTAATCTTTCATGTCAGTTCATGCTAAATGTAAAAAACATAAAATAAAAAAAATCATTTGGAGATGCAGCTAAGACTAATCACAGTGCTGGGAGCTGACCGCACTAGTGATAACAGAAAAGGAGACACAGATTGGAAAGGTGGGAACAAAGTCCAGCATTGCCAAGTGCACAAAGAGGGGTCAGACAGGAGAACTGCAATTATCCTGAAGATGTTAACTTGGTGGCCATGCCAGAGAGGGTTTATTTTATCTTAGATTTTCTTTTATTTAAATTGTTGCTTAGACTTTAAAGAAGATGGGGTGGGAGAGAGGGAGTTGAAAAAAAAAAAAAAAAACCTTTCTGAATAATGGAATCCTAGAGTCAGGAAGGATCTGGAAGGAATCATTCCCCTAAGACATGACACTGCAATGTTGACATTCCTTCTCCAGGAGCTGATAAATAGTCAGCTCCTACCTGGGCACATCCAGAGGCCATCACATAGTGGTAGTTNATGGGGTGGGAGAGAGGGAGTTGAAAAAAAAAAAAAAAAAACCTTTCTGAATAATGGAATCCTAGAGTCAGGAAGGATCTGGAAGGAATCATTCCCCTAAGACATGACACTGCAATGTTGACATTCCTTCTCCAGGAGCTGATAAATAGTCAGCTCCTACCTGGGCACATCCAGAGGCCATCACATAGTGGTAGTTATTAAAGAGGTCCTCCACAAACTGAGTTACAATCCTTCTTCTTCACACTCCCCACTATTAATCTTCATTCTGTGCTGGGGAGCTACACAGAATAATCACAATTCTCCTTTTCTGGGCAACAACCTCTCCAAACAACCTTGGGGAGAGAAGTCAGGGAAAAAATAGCAAAGTAATGGGACTTTTCATTATGAGAAAGTAATTTCTTAAGTAGATCTAACTTTGACAGGGAAAACTGGGAAAGTTTCAAATGGAAGAAGAAGAAAGTGAATTTCTAAATTAAGAGAAATTACAATCAAGCATNACCTTGGGGAGAGAAGTCAGGGAAAAAATAGCAAAGTAATGGGACTTTTCATTATGAGAAAGTAATTTCTTAAGTAGATCTAACTTTGACAGGGAAAACTGGGAAAGTTTCAAATGGAAGAAGAAGAAAGTGAATTTCTAAATTAAGAGAAATTACAATCAAGCATAGAAACAAAGTGGTACAGTTATAAATATAACTTGGAAAAAAAAGAAGCTGTTGATGACATGAAGGATGTAGGAAAAAGATTAAAAATGTACTTATAATCCAATGGAAGAGACAAGAAAATATGTAGTAAACATAATGAATATAATGCATTCAAACTAAGATCAAACAATAGTACATCGTTGTCATTAAACCATAATTTGTATGATAAGTATTCTAATTTTAAGTTTGGGGTTGGAAGAAGATATTCTGAGCTGCATTTAGTGAGGTCAAGCAACTTTTCATGTTCTTGACCGTTTGTATATTTTGTTTGGAGAAATGTCTAGTCAAACCCTTTGCCCATTTTTGAATTGAGTTTTGTTGTTGTTGACTTTAGGAGTTCCCTGGAACTTTTATTATAGAATAGGATTCCATTGTATAGTTATATTACATTTTATTTTTCCACTCCTAATCTTTTAAAATAAGAAGGCTTTTTATAGAATTAAAATAGCACAAAGGGATAGCCACTGAACATCCTTGGATATGGAATAAGAAAGAATATATTTCAGTTTTAAAACATGTGAAATATTATGAAAGATAATGAAGAGATAAAATACTGGAGTCGTTTCCTGAGTAAACAAGTCAGATGGAAGCATACTACTATGAACAAAACCTTCACATTATTCAGGCAGAATGTGCAATCCCTTTCTGAAGACATCATGCAATTAGCATCAGAAAATCCAAATATAACAAGACACAGAAGAAACTTGATAAATCAAGGAGCCTTTCTCTCTAATAAAATATTAAGCTATTTAACAAAACAAAGAAGTATAAAGTAGCAACAGATAAAGTAGCAACAACAAAAAAATCATCTAAATAACTAATAAGGACAACCCCAGGCCCACATAAAAATAAACAACAGTAAACAAAAAACTAACCCTTTAGGAGCCTATCAGTGTATCCAAAAACAATGGATGTTCTTTCCTTTCCATCACCCTCCATACATGTCATCCTGAGCCTGTCTCTAAACTGAATATTACATCTTTCTACTTCTTTTTACCTCTTCTTTTTCACTCGAGTCCAGGAGTTGACCAATACTCACTTGGATTACAGCAATAGCTTCCTAACCATCTCCTTCCTTCTGCTGTTCCTGTTCTCTCACATTTCATTTCAGCAGATGCAAGAGGGTTCTTCTCAAAACATAATTCAGATCATGAAGATCCTCTTCTTGAAATTTCTCTATGGTCTTGTACTGCAAACCTCTTCCAAGGCTCTGTAACACCTGGCTCACACCTGTGACTCCAACCTCATCTTTTGTCTGTCTTGCCCTTGCCCACCCTTCTCACCAGACTCCCACTCTGCTGGCCTTTTTTCAACATCTCAGCACCTCCCATCTCAGGTCTTTACACATACCATTCCTTCAGTCTGGAGTGTTTGCCCCTCTGCCTCTTTCCTATGACTACATCTTGTAGATAAAACTTCCTCAGAGAGGTCTTTCCAAAATACTCTAAAGTGGCCCTCCAACACTTAATTATTTTTAAAATTAGCACAATGTTGTGCTCCTTCTTGACATTTATCCCAGCTTACAATTATTCTCATTCACTTTATGGTTATTTCTTTATCATACAGAATATCCAACTAAACTACATGATCTATAATACTATATCTTTATCATTCATCATTGGATTCCTAGAGCCTAGCAAAATGCTAGAATATAAGAAACATGCAACAATTACTTATCAAATGAATATCTGATGGTAACTACACTATCTAAGTTTACCTACAGATCAATATTGTACAGATTATATAGATCAATTACCTATAGTTCAATATTATAACCAAAGTTTTCATAATATCTGAGTCAAGCAGTGTATTTTTCTAAGACATTTATATTGAATAATAAGTATAGTGAACTCATTTGGAAAATCTGTCTTTGTTGACAATCAAATGATTTGTGTTTCATAAGGTGTTTACATGCATGTATGTGTGACTAGTTGTTCCAGGCGTGTCTGACTCTTTGTGACCCTGTGAACTGCAGCCCACAGTGCTCCTCTGTCCATGGGATCCTCCAGGCAAGAATACTGGAGTGGGTTGCCATGCCCTCCTCCAGGGGATTTCCTGACCCAGGGATCGAACCCACATCTCATGTGCCTCCTGCATTGCAGCTGGATTCTTTACTTCAGAGCTATTGGGGAAGCCCTCATAAGGTGTTTTTGTCCTATTATTCTGCATTTAAATGCATATGGATGAACATTTATTTGTCCCATGAATTGAAAATCAATAACATAAAACTGTGGAATATTAGAATTCGCTGAAAGGCATCAAGTCATCTGGTCAAGTTTGTTGCTCAGTATAGGCATCTGTGCATCTCTGGCAAAAATCATCAAGCTTCAACATTTGCTAGATTAAAGAGCTCATCAACATACAAGTCAGCCAAAGGCAGAGGAACCAGAGATCTAATTGCCAACATCTGCTGGATCATGGAAAAAGCAAGAGAGTTCCAGATTTTTTTTTTCTCCCTCTCTGAGCCTGCCCTATGTAAATTGGGCTAGCCAGGAGAGCTGTTTGTTTTACCTGAGGTCCTCACTCCTTGGTCCTAAGACCTTCTTTTGATCTATTTCACAGGGTTTTCCCTTCTTTGTCTTTTAGCCACAGCTATTTTGGACTCCTTTTTCCTATTCTAACTACATAAAAATTCCATCCCTATTACGATCAGATTTACTCCTTAAACTGATATCTCACAAACCTTCTGAGGTCACAGAGATCTGGGTGTATTTATGTAAAGCATAAGATGAGGAAATTCCTATTTCTACCTTTCCATTTATTCATTCACTTATCAAATATATAAAAACCCTACTTTTACATCAGGCAATGTAATAGGTGCTAGAAAAAAGTTTATGTCTTGATTTTCCTTTTTCACCAAGTCCTTGCCATGAATCTCATTTAATCTCAGATGCCCTCATGGAATGTATGATAATAACCTGATTTGGCAGATGAGGTACAGGTTTCTCCAGGAAAGTGACTTTTTTTCATAGCTGCAGAATGTGAACTCTTACCTATATCTTATAAAGCAGAACTTTGTTCTTAAACCTCAGATTCTTTCCACTTCACACACTCAGTTTCTTAACTTAGAATTATAGCATTCATGTCAACTTTTGCAAAAACATTTTTTTTTACTGTAACATCTAGCAGTACACAAGAGTGTCTGAGAAGCCCAAGCAGCATGTGTTACTAGCAGTCTAAAGCAGCCGAATTTTCTTGGGGCTGTGTAGCAAAAGTTAAATCCATAGCACAGGGAGCTCAGCTGAGTGCTCTGTGATGACCTAGATGGGTGGGAAGAGGTGGGGTGGGAGGGAGGTTCAAGAGGGAAGGGATATATGTTTACATACAGCTGATTCACTTTGTTGTACAGCAAAACATAATATGAAATTGTAAAGCAATGAAACTATAATAAAAATTATACGTAGAATCCAAAAAGAAATGATAGGAATAAGCTTACTTACAAAATAGAAAGAGACTCACAAACTCAGAAAACAAACTTAGGGTGGCTGAGGGGAAGGGATAATTAGGGACTTTGAGAAGGTTATGTAAACATTCAAAGATTCAGTCAATTCAGTTGCTCAGTTGTGTTCAACTCTTTGCAACCCCATCAACTGCAGCACACCAGACTTCCCTGTCCATCACCAACTCCTGGGCCTTTCTCAAACTCACGTCCATCCATTCAGTGATGCCATCCAACCATCTCATCCTCTGTCATCCTTCTCTCCTCCTGCCTCCCATCTTTTCTAGCATCAGTGTCTTTTCTAATGAGTCAGTTCTTCACATCAGGTGGCCAAAATATTGGAGTTTCAGCTTCAGCATCAGTCCTTCCCATGAATATTCAGGAGTAATTTCCTCTAGGATTGACTGATTTGATCTCCTTCCAGTCCAAGGGACTCTTAAGAGTCTTCTCCAATACCACAGTTCAAAAGCATCAGGTTTTCAGTGCTCAGCTTTCTTTATGGTCCAAGTCTCACATCCATACATGACTACTGGAAAAACCATAGCCTTGACTAGNGAAGAATTGATGCTTTTGAACTGTGGTGTTGGAGAAGACTCTTGAGAGTCCCTTGGACTGCAAGGAGATTCCAACCAGTCCATTCTGAAGGAGATCAGCCCTGGGATTTCTTTGGAAGGAATGATGCTAAAGCTGAAACTCCAGTACTTTGGCCACCTCATGCAAAGAGTTAACTCATTGGAAAAGACTCTGATGCTGGGAGGGATTGGGGCCAGGAGGAGAAGGGGACGACAGAGTATGATATGGCTGGATGGCATCACCGACTCGATAGACATGAATCTGAGTGAACTCTGGGAATTGGTGTTGGACAGGGAGGCCTGACATGCTGCAGTTCATGAGGTTGCAAAGAGTCAGACAAGACTGAGCGACTGAACTGAACTGAAGGTCTAATTCCTCAAAAATTTTTTTCATTTACTCGATCACAATCAGTGCCATTGTTCCATCTTCTGATTTATCACAATAGATTCCCTCTTTGACATCAAGGCAGCTTGGTTATTTGAAAACAATTTTTATGTAAATAATGATAGCACCAGACTACGTTTAACTGGACTTCCAAAGAAATATCATGTTTAGAATTCGGGACACCAATGCAGGGCATCTTAGAGGTACTGATCCAAAAGAGCAGCATAGAATTTAGTATCTCTCCTCATGAATCAATCTCTGTTTCTCTGCTGCTTTCTAACTTAGGTTAGCCCTCTGAAGAGCTAACCAAGTTCATGGTAATACCTGAAATAACTGGATAATTGAGAAATGTTGTCTTTTCAGAACTCAGTGAGGCAGTATAATTAACCATGGACAGAATAAGTAGCTAAAGAGACTTCAGAAAGAGACTGACTTTTCTATACCTCAAGGGTTTTCATCAACAAATTTGCATTTTTTTTCTGTGACTGACTTACCAGCCTACTAAGAGATGCTCACTAACTTAATTCACTTTCTAATTCCATTTATAATAAAAATTGAAAATCTACAAAAATAAACTCTAGTTAGTTTGCAATTCTTGCCAAAAATATTTTTTTCTCTTAAAGTATTATGGTAAAAATCAGCTTCTCAGGTGATGCAGAGGTAAAGAATCTGCCTGCCAATGCAGGAGGTGCAGATTTGATCCCTGAGTAAGGAAGAACCCCTGAAGGAGGAAATGGCAATGCACTCCAGAATTCTTGCCTGGGAAATTCCATGGACAGAGGAGCCTGGTGGCCTATAGTCCATGGGGTCACCAGTCAAACATGACTCACACACACATACACAATTATGGTAAAAATATTTTAGGATCCATCCAAGGTATGTGTGTTTGTGTGTGTATGTGTGTGTGTGTGTTTAAGTGTAGTCAAAGCTATGGTTTGTGTGAGATTTGGACCATAAAGCAGGCTGAGCATTTAAGAATTAATGCTTTTGAATTGTGGTGCTAAGAGAAAACTCTTGGGAGTCCCTTGGACAGCAAGGAGATCAAGCCAATCAATTCTAAAGGAAATCAACCCTAAATATTCATTGAAAGGACTGATGCTGGAACTGAAGTTCCAATACTTAGGCCACCTGATGTGAAGAATTGATTCATTGGAAAAGACCCTCATGCTGGGAAAGACTGAGGGCAAGAGGAGAAAGGGACAACAGAGAATAAGATGGTTGAGCAAACTCCAGGAGATAGTGAAGGTCAGGGAAGGCTGGTGTGCTGTCATCCTGGGGTCGCAAAGAGTCAGACACGACTGAGTGACTGAACAACTACAGCAACATAAATGTGGGTGTGTGAGTGTGTGAGTGTGTATGCCTTACATTCCCAAACAATTTAGATCAGTAAGTAATAACCAAAAAAATCTATAAGAGGAGTCTTGCAATAAAAATTTCAATATTTTCCCAATGCTAGATGTCTCATGACTGCAGGGTTTTCACATTCATCTCAACTTGTCATCTTTGGCAACTGAGGTTGAATTGTACCATGATTCTTTTTACCTTTGCACCAGTGAGATGTTCCATTCCCTCAAACTATGGAATTACAGGATGACTTCCAGATATATAAGTTGGAGAAGGGAAGTTCATTTTTTGTTAAAATAAGAAACAGCAAACTTTTATTGATTCAGAGTCTCTGGAGGAAGTACAGCATTAATTAACATAAATTTGTGGATTATAACATAGAAGAAACTAAGTTGTATTGCTTTTAATTGTCTAGAAAAACTCAAATTTGAGAACATATTGCCAAGCACTAGTCCTACCAAAGTAAATTAGCACTAAAAATTGATTTATTTATTCACATATCAAATGTGGCAGCTTCTCTTTATGTTACAAATGCACTTGTTTGTCTGTTGGCTGCTTTCTCAGTTCTCATAAATAGGTAAATCATTCCCTCAGCTAGGTGTTTACTCTTTTAACTTCACCTACCAGTTTAACCTCCCACGAACAACAAAGCAAACTTTCCTAGCTGCATTCCTGTTAGTAGGGCGGGGGGTGGAACTTAGTGTTTGCTAAGATGGTGGCACTGTGCTAAAGAATCCACCTGCCAGTGTAGAAGATGTTAAGAGACCCAGGTTCGCTCCCTGGTTCCGGAAGATCCCCTGAAGGAAGGCATGGCAATCCACTCCAGTATTCTTGCCTAGGAAATCCCACAGGCAGAGAAGCCAGGCGGGCTCCAGTCCATGCAGTCACAAAGAGTGTAGGACATGACTGAATGTGGATACACACACACAAGATTCCTCCTAATGCTGAGACATCCTAGGTATGGAGCAACACAGCACAAGTAGATTTGTTTCCACTAAGAACCTGAATTAAAACATTCTGGATTCTCTATGACTCAGAAATCTTTAGCACTTCTTTGTCCCCTTTTGAGCAGGGATTGGCACACTTCTCTGCTTTTTTTTAAATGAAGGGCCAGTTAGTAAATATTTTAGGCTTTGTGGGCTACTTAACCCTGCTGGTGTGGCAGGAAAGCGGTCATAGGAAAGACATAAAGAATTAGTGTTTCTGTGTTCCAGTCAAATGTTATTGGAAATATAGGTGGCAGACTGGGGTTGCCTGGCAGGCCATGGTTTGCCAATTTCTACATTAAAGGTATAATCTGTGTAGGATGGAAGATATTCTCTTTGGAAACACAAGTGCTAACTTGGTCAGTGCTAACCTAAGCAGAGTTGGAGTGCCTCTTGATAACTTAGTCCCTGTGGAGATACGGTCTCTTCATCTTTCGGGGAAAGCTTCTCCTGAATCCCATCAGGCCTGCACAAGGCTTCTTCAAACTATCTCCCATATAATTATAGGTCTACAAGACTACAGAGAAGTTTATGATGCCCTTCATAATGTCAAGGATCTCCTAACAATTCAAAAATGCCTCCTGTCCTTTATCCTTTCTTCTTGATCATTTCCTTGAAGGAGACTACTACAGCCTCTGTAAAACCTGCTTGCTACAATTCAGCTCACAGGATTAGAGTTGTCACACAAAGGAAGACCATTGAGTCAAAGGTTTTGTCAGCTATAAGGCAGAAAGAAAAATAATGGCAGAGGGAGAGGACATAATTAAAGAAACAGCCACACTAAAAAAAAATTCACCTTATGGGAATTCCCTGTTAGTTCAGTGGTTAGGACTCCTCCTACTTCCACTGCAGGGAGCATAGGTTGCTTCACAATGAAATTTTAAAAAAAAATCACTGTAGGATAATATAGGAGAACCCTCATTGATTGAAAGCATCTGCAAAACATTGTGCTAATTTAGTAGCCAGAAATGCACAGTTCAAGGCTGCTGTGCCAGCTCTCAGTGGTCATGAGAGAAGTCAGCCATAAAAGAGAGAAGTCAGCCATAAAAGCCTATGTATATATATAAATAAATATGTTCAGCATATTGTTAACATATGCATACAAGTTAAAAAAAAAACTCTATTGGAGTATAGTTGCTTTACAATGTTATGTTATTTTCTACTGCACAGCAAAGTGAATCAGCTACACATCTGTTGGTATACATCACATAATTACACCTCCCCCCCTTTTAGATTTCCCATTTAGGTCACCACAGAGCATTAAGGAGAGTTTTCTGGGCTATACAGTAGGTTTTAAGTAATTATCTATTTTATACATAGTATCAGTACTGTATACATATGTCAACCCCATCTCCTAATTTCTCCCACCCCACTCTTTCCCCCTTGGTATGCATTCAATTTTTAAGGAAGTCATTTCAGAGATATTCAGTATTACATCAATTCAGTACTATGCAGACACATTTATCATATCTTGGGGAATTTGTCTAGCAGAAAACAAAATCCTTATACTCATGGAACTTGTAATACAGTAACCTTTAATATGCAGATAATATATGAAATGTATATCACATGTATTTAATACCTCAGAAGTTTATGATCAGCCTGAATGTAACTGTTTTAGAAAGAACCAGGTAAAATGTACACTGATTTTCAGTAACTGGGCTAGAGTTGACAGGTGGTATGCAGCACACTAATGGATTTTATCCAAATTTCAGATGAGGTTATTTAGGTGAGGCAGATCAGAGATCAATATGCTTCCCCTGGAATCCCAAAGGCACTGCTCAAGGGGAGCAATTAAAGAGCTATGGACTACAGTGGGCATTACTAAAGGTACAAAGGAGGGAGAACGGGATGGATGGAGGGATGGACCCAGTGAGGTGTTTCTCACTGAGACATACCAAAAATATAAAAAGAGTAAGCGTTCTTGAATGTACAAGGAGCCAGGAGAGCTCAGCACAATAAAATAATAGCTAGTTCCCAAAATAAAAATCATCAGAGGTGTTAAAATGCAATGTCTTGCTTTTTGAATGTCAAATGATTTCCTGCAGGAGCTTGTGCCATGATATCACTAAGACTACAAAGCCAACTTCTAAAATGCAGTCATTCCCTCACACTTAAGAAGAAATCTCAAAGATCCCAAAGGAAACTCAAACTTTATTTCAAAAATTTGCTTTGAACTTTGAAAATAAAATAAGAAGAAGCATTACTGCAAACACAGAAAGGACTGATCTAAACTGCTAGAGAGCTAGTCCTGATTTTAGAGGGTGATGACAAGCAGGCACATCTATTTTGGTGTCCCTGTGTGCTTAGTCATGTCCAACTATTTGCGACCCCATGGACCGTAGCCTGCCAGGTTCCTCTGTCCAGGGGAATTCTCCAGGCAAGAATGCTGAAGTGGATTGCCGTGCCCTCCTCTAGGGGATCTTCCCAACCCAGGGATCAAACCCAGGTGTCCCGCATTGCAGATGGATTCTTTACTATCTGAGCCTCCAGGGAAGCCCTTGATGCCCTAAGCAGAAGTGAGTAAAAAGGGCAACAGATCACCAACCAGCACAACCATCTCAAAACACAGAGTTTTATCAGGACTTCTTTCCATTGATTGCTCTGTCATTCTGCCTATTAGCTCTTTATGCTGTTCTGGGAACATAGCAGGCTTCCCAGGTGGCGCGAGTGGTAAAGAATCCGCCTGTCAATGCAGAAGACACAAGATCCCTGGGTTGGGAAGATCCCCTGGAGGAGGGCACAACAACCCACTCCAGCGTTCTTGCCTGGAGAATCCCATAGTCAGAGGGGCCTGGTGGGCTACAATCCATAGGGTCCCAGACAGTCGGACACGACTAAAGCGTCTTAGCATGCAGGCATGCTTGGGAACACAGGTGGTGCTCACTGAACACACACCTATCTTTCTCTCTCTCCCTCATTTTCCTTATTTTTTTTTTACCCAAGTTTCTTCTTAATATCCCCTTCACTTCATTTTTCTCACTTTCTCATCTTTTTTTTTTTCCATTTCCCTTGCCCTTCTCTGCATGTCTTTCTTTTTTCCTATCTTAAAGGTTACATCATAAAACTGAAATATATTTACAATTATTTCTTTCAATCACTGAGTTAATTGCACTCTAATCTTAAATGATAATGCTATGCATGTGTATATACACATACAGTATATTTTCCTTTAGGAACAAAGACTATAAAACAGTTGGTTTTACATGAAGGCACATTCCTCTGTGTTTTGCTTGTTTGTTTTTGCTTTTCTTGTTTCGTCCTGTGGTTCCTCCTGTTACTTAGCCTCTTGGCTATTCAGAAGTAGTACCATAACCTATGAAGGTGCTGCTGACCTTTCAAACGATCGATACATCTCCATGTTAGACATTTTTTAATCCTTTGCAATGGATGGAAACTGATGCCAAACTTTCCCTTTGCAAGTGTAAGCATTTTTAGAAGGAAAGAGGAAAGGAGCTGTTCGGTGTTATATTTTACACAATTGAACAACGAGCCATCTTGGCATCCCGGGAAATACATCACGTCTCTGAGAGATTCTTGTCTAAGGTCATTATCTACTCCAGCCGCACAGGGTCTACCGTTCCCTCCCATCAGGAGAGCCCAGGGCCCTTTGCACAGTGCAGAGCTCTATCACATCCCACTTCGTATCTCACAACCTATTCAGGGCTCATTTGTATGCCTGTAAAAGTGGGGTTCTGTTCCTTGGAGAGCTGGTGGGCATCCCGTGGTCTGAATCTTCTCGTCCTTGAACATTAGATACTCTGCTGCCATGGAAAAACCACCAGGGATGTCAGTTGATCGACAGTGTTGGAAATTCCACTTTTATCTCAGTCGATTAACAAGTTCTTTTTTTTTCTCTCTCTCTTTCCTACCGTCAGCATGAAAAGATGACAAGTTAAGGAAAATGTAAAGTTAATGCCGATGGAAAAGCAGCATAGAAATAGAGAATTGTGCTGTTCAGTATTCAGTAGTAAAAAGACAAATTTATACTACTGGTTTCCCTGCCACACACACACACACACACACACACACACACACACACAAAGAACCAACTATAGAGGCTACAGTAGATACAGTTCTCGTAGATGAATCTTACTTTTCTATTGTCTTTTATTATGAAACCATGGGTGTGTTATGCTGGAACACTTCACCTTCTCCCTTCTTAGTGCCAGAGTTCTCATGTTAATTGCCTTCACTCACATTCCTGCCTAAGTGTTCCCTGAAATCTGTTCCTACATTTTCTACCTTATTGAACTCTCTCTCTAGTGTTACCGATGATCTCCAGTCCCTCGTCAGGTTTCAGGCTTCTGAATGTTTTCAGCCTCTTTATGACTTTTGACCCTGTTGAGTACCTGCTCCTTCTTTCTTGGCCTTCTCCTGGTTTCCATGGTGTTGTGCGCCTTTGTTCTTCAGCTTCAGCGGCTAGCTCTTCCTTGTTCGCTGCTGGCTCCCCTCCCTCCTGCCATGGTCAGACTGTTTTCATCAAAGCTATTGTCTTGGCCTTCTGCTCTTCTTCATTTACACTTATTCCATCTTCCCCTCAATGAATATCCTTCAATATAGACTCCAACTGCCAACCCCTGTGCTTCTCAATGAAAAGACAATATCTTAATTCAAACTGTCAAAGGAGTGTATTTACTCGGGTACTCAGTCAATGACATCATAAATTTACCTTTTTTTCAGTACAATGAAAGTTTAGCTCCTCATATTCTCCCCTCCTCTCCTCTCCACCAAATACCACACCTCAAAACCAAACTACACGAGCAATTTTCAGTTCAGTTCAGTCACTTAGTCGTGTCCGACTCTGAGGCCCCGTGGACCGCAGCACTCCAGCTTCCTTGGTTCATCAGCTCCTGGAGCTGGCTCAGATTCATGTCCACTGAGTCGGTGATGCCATCCAACCATCTCATCCTCTGTCATTCCCTTCTCCTCCCACCTTCAATCTTTCCCAGCATCAGAGTCTTTTCCAATGAGTCAGTTCTTCCCATCAGGTGGCCAAAGTATTGGAGTCTCAGCTTCAGCATCAGTCCTTCCAATGAATATTCAGGGCTGATTTCCTTTAGGATGGACTGGCTGGATCTCCTTGCAGTCTAAGGAACTCACACGAGTCTTCAACACCATAGTTCAAAAACATCAATTCTTCGATTCTCAGCTTTCTGCATAGTCCAACTCTCACATCCATACATGTCTATTGGAAAAACCATAGCCTTGACTAGACGGACCATTGTTGGCAAAGAAATGTCTCTGCTTTTTAATATGCTGTCTAGGTTGGTCATAATTTTCCTTCCAAGGAGTAAGCATCTTTTAATTTCATGGCTGCAGTCACCATCTGCAGTGATTTTGGAGCCTGGAAAAAATAAAGTCAGCCACTGTTTCCACTGTTTCCCCATCTATTTGCCATGAAGTGATGGGACCGAATGCCATAATCTTCATTTTCTGAATGTTGAGTGTTAAGCCAAATTTTTCACTCTCCTCTTTCAATTTCATCAAGAGACTCTTTAGTTCTTCTTTGCTTTCTGCCATAAGGATGGTGTCCTCTGCTTATCTGAAGTTTTTGATATTTCTCCCAGGAATCTTGATTCAAACTTGTGCTTCCTCCTGCCTATCATTTCACGTGATCTACTCTCCATATAAGTTAAATAAGCCAGGTGATAATATCCAGCCTTGACATACTCCTTTCTCTATTTGGAACCAGTCTGTTCTTTGATGTCCAGTTCTAATTGTTGCTTCTTGACCTGCATACAGATTGCTCAAGAAGCAGGTAAGCGGGTCTGGTTCCCATCTCTTGAAGAATTTTCCAGTTTGTTGTGATCCACACAGTCAAAGGCTTTGTCATAGTCAATAAAGCAGAAGGAGGTGTTTTTCTGGAACTCTCTTGCTTTTTCTATGATCCAACAGATGTTAGCAATTTGATCTCTCGTTCCTCTGTCTTTTCTATATCCAGTTTGAACATCTGGAAGTTCATGGTTCACATACTGTTGAAGCCTGGCTTGGAGAATTTTGAGCATTACTTTAATAGCATGTGAGATGAGTGTAATTATGTGGTAGTTTGAGCATTCTTTGGCATTGCCTTTCTTTGGGATTGGAATGAAAACTGACCTTTTAAATCCTGTGGTCACTGTTGAGTTTTCCAAATTTGCTGGCATATTGAGTGCAGCACTTTCACAGCATCATCTTTTAGGATTTGAAATAGCTCAACTGGAATTCCATCACCTCTGCTAGCTTTGTTCGTAGTGATGCTTCCTAAGGCCCACTTGACTTTGCATTCCACGATGTCTGGCTCTAGGTGAGTGATCATACCATCATGGTTATCTGGATCATGGAGATCCATTTTGTGGAGTATTCTGTGTATTCTTGCCACCTCTTCTTAATATCCTCTGCTTCTGTTAGGCCTCTAACGTTTCTGTCCTTTATTGTGCTCATCTTTGCATGAAATGCAAGCTACTGTATTAGTCCAAGAACTTCTATAACACTATAGGGAGAAGGAAATGGTAGACCATTCCAGTATTCTTGACTGAAGAAAACCATAGGCAGAGAAGCCTGGAGGGCTACAGTCCATGGGGTCGCAAAGAGTCAGAGGGACACGACTGAGTGACTAACAAACACGCCCACATAGCACTACAGTGTCTGCTACATTAAATTCAAACTCCTGTGCAGGGCTTTCAGGATTTTTCACATGTGCCATTGATCTACCTGATTTTGGTTTCCATGACTCCAGTGTGAGCCATCACTGCTGGCCACTACTTTTTGCAGACGTTCTGCTCTACCTCCTCCCATACTAGCTCTATCTCTCTAGGTTTTGTTCTTTCCCTCTAGGTGGAATTACTTTGCCTAATCAATGTATCTATTTGCGGATTTTAACTTTCTAACAGTTGTCAATAACCAAGTATTATCTGGCAATAATTAGTGGTATACAATAGAAAGAAATTATATCTCAGTGGTTAAGATCTCAGAGTTGTTGAAACACAACTCACTTATAATGTGACCTTGGGCAAATCACTTAACTTCTCTCAGCTCCTGTTTCTTCATTTATAAAATGTAAAGATATACTACTTACTATGTAGTGTTGTTGGGTGGAATATACAAAATAATACATGTGAACTTAGCACTTAACACAGGGCCTGAGCCTTAATATATGTGTGAATGTGCTCAGTCGTGTCCACCTCTTTGTGACCCCATGGACTGTAGCCCAAGAGGCTCTTCTGACCATGGAATTTTCCAGGCAAGAATATTGGAGAGGGTTGCCATTTCCTCCTCCAGAATCTTCATAACCCTTAATGTCACTGTGAAGTCGCTCAGTCATGTCCGACTCTTTGCGACCCCATGGACTGTAGCCCACCAGGCTCCTCTGTCCATGGGATTCTCCAGGCAAGAGTACTGGAGTGGGTTGCCATTTCCTTCTCCAACCCTTAATAAGTGCTCTTTAAAATTAGTTATTATTGTTATAAAATGTATCTGTCTTCAACCAGCTGAATCGGATTTCATAATTTTTTAATTTATTAGATCAATCCTAGGTGGGAATGAAGGTAACAATAAGCTTGTATTAAAGATTAAACATATACGGATGCAGGATACTGCTGAGTTATGGGAAACAGGAGGGTCACACATGCATTAGATGGCAGGTAGCTGATGGCACCATGAGGGCAAGCTCTCTCTCTATTTTGCTCGCCATTGTATCTAAGGTGGAGCACACTGAAGAGAAGAGAGTTGGTTCTTTATACATATGCATTGAGTGTACTACGTAGGATCTCCAAATTCAGAATTTGAATCTAAGATTTAATGAATTTCTCAAGTAATTCCAGTTAGTAAGTTGAGGAGAGCCCCTTGAGAGACAAGATCTCTTTCTTGTAGGGGATCACAAGGAACTCTTCCCAATGGGTGACTGAAAGGACAAGAGTCATAAGACAAGGCTTATGGTCTGCTGTCTTCGTTCACCAGCTTGGCCTCCATCTTTATTCATACTGATAAGAGATTCTCCTTGAAAATGGTGCAGCAATAATGCTTTATAAATGGCTATTAGTTCTGAGTAATCCCTTAGGAAAAAAACGACGCAGCCACAAAAACAGCATTAGGAAAACAATTGTATATGATAAAACTTAAATTATTCCATATATAATTTGTCTATTAAAGTATCTTCAACATCAAAATTAAGGTAATAATATATCCCCACTGATTTTCTAATTATATACAGGCAGCATAACAGAGGTATACAAGGAGATCTGATCCCTAGATAAAATTGTGAAATGAAATAAATTTCGTTGGTATTCTCCACATCTTCTCCCATACTTTCTCCCACATCTTCAAATTAACTATTTTTCCTTTATCTTACTCTTAGGGAATAATTCTCAAGCAGACAGAAATGAAAACTCACTCAGTACAGATCTTTCGGGTTCAAAGATCACATTTTCTTTTTGTCCCACCTATCCTCTTTACTTACATCTCTCATTTTCTACAACAGCTAAACAAAAAGCAATTTATTATCATGGTAAAAAAACATGCATGGGTATGAATGACGGAAAAGCTCAGTATTTTCAGAGATGCATCTACTTTTAAAATATAAGCTAATTAACACACTTGATGGTTAGACAGCATCACTGGTTCAATGGACATGAATCTGAGCAAACTGGGCAATAGGGAAGGACAGGGGAGCCTGGCGTGCTGCAGTCCACGCGGTCACAAAGAGTCAGACATGACTTAGTGGCTAAACAAGAACACACCTGAACCTCTGATTTTTGAGTTGTTAAAGTCTTAGATTTGGATACCTCATGTAAGTCCTCAAGTGGCACCTCAAAACTTAATCACAGGGAAAAGGTTCCTCTATTTTCCTTCCCCTTAATGTTCCTGAAAAGACAAGCAGATGACAGCATTAGCTGTCTTTACTTACTGTAGTCATCAATTAGCAATGGGTGGTCATCAACGTTAAGTTACTCCTCCATCTGCCTCTACCAGGGTAGTATATTAAGTCCCATACAGTTTTGTCAGTTTTATCTCCTGTTTCCACTTGCAGAGAATTTTTCCTAAGTACTATTATAAGTGGCTAATAAAAAGTATATTATAACACATGGTCCCTTCCTTAAAGAAAAGTTAGTCAATTTTCCATTTCCATTGTTCTCAGACGGAGATTAGCAAATATGTTTGAAAAGGTCCAGATAATAAATATTTCAGGCTTTGTTGACCAAGAGGCAAAATCAAGACTATTATGCAGGTACTCACATGACAAGAAAGAAAACAAATTTCTACACATATTTTATTCATGAAATTAAAAACATTATTTATAAACACTGAAAACTGAATTACATATGATTTTTATGTGTCACAAAATGTTTTTATTTTAATTTTTTTCCCTCAACCATTTAAAAATATAAAACCCATTCTTTGCTTATGGCCCTACAAAAACAGACTGAGGGTGTGGGTTAGAGAGGGAGGGCAGGAGTGGTAGCTTTGGGTATACCTTGTCAAAATCTGTTTTAGGAAATATCTAACATGGAATCTATTAATCTAAGTTTCTAACTTTAAAAGGAAATACCATTTAATATTAAATATCTTTGAATTGGATACCCATGATCTGTGAGATGCAATAGATAATGTACAGAGTAGTTTTATCAAGACTGTATGGAATGATTGCAGCTATAAAAGGCTAAATTAAGTCAGCAGAAGCAAAAAAAAAATAGGAAACATGTTACAGGCTCAAATAAGAGGATCAGTGGTAGAGGGTTGAAGGGATAAGAGAAAAAGGTAAAGGAGATTAAGAGGTATAAACCTCCAGTTATAAATAAGTCATGAAGACATAATGTACAGTATGGGGAATATTGTCAATTATACTACTAACTTTGTATGGTGACAGATGGTAACTAGACTTACGTGGTGATCATTTTGCAATGTAAAGAAATAGCAATCATTATGTTTGTGTGCGTGGTTGCTTCAGACCTGTCCAACTCTTTTTGACCCTGTGGACTCTAGTCCACCAGGCTCCTCTGTCCATGGGATTCTCCAGGCAAGAATACTGGAGTGCATTGTCGTTCTCTCCTCCAGAGGATCTTCTCGACCTAGGGATTGAATCTGCATCTCTTAGATCTCTTGCTTTGGCAGGCAGGTTCTTTACCACTAGAGACACCTGGGAAGTCCATGTTTGTGTATCATGGATTAGCATAGTGTCATAGGTCAATACTTCAAAAAAATCAAGCATACTCATAGAAAAAGAGATTAGATTTACAGGGGTCGGGGAGGAGTCTCAGGGAGGGGTAATTGTTACAAGTAACCAACTACTAAAGATGCAGTGTAAAACCTGATAATATAATTATAACTGCTATTGTTTTATCAAAGTTGAGAGGGTAAATCCTAAGAGTGCTCATCATGAGGAAAATAGAAATAGACGTCTTTATTTTTTTTTAATTTTGTATTTATATGAGATGGTGAATGTTCACTAAGTACTGTGTTAATAATTTCATGGTGTATGTAAGTCAAATCATTATGCTATACACCTCAAACTCAAACACCATTTCAGTCAATAAAACTGGAAAAGAAAAAGAGAGGACCACTGGTAGGCCTGATTGTCAGAGGTGTTAGTAGAACTTGAAACAGTATTAGGATTTTTTATCCCTGTCTTCTCTCTGCTTCTCTCTGAGTGCAGATTCCATTCTAAATTGCTACAGAAGGGTCTTCTCCACAAGGTGGAGAATATACCTACAGGCAGCCTTTTCACTTTCATGCATTGGAGAAGGAAATGGCAACCCACTCCAGTATTCTTGCCTGGAGAATCCCAGGGACAGGAGAGCCTGGTGGGCTGCCATCTATGGGGTTACACAAAGTCGGACACGACTGAAGCGACTTAGCAGCAGCAGCCTTAGGCTCAGGTGCCAGCTTGTTTATCTCAAGGGGATGGTTTTTCTGAGGTTCGCTCAGTAAATACAGTCCCAGGGAGGACCACAGCAGCAGATGCTGTCAGAACTTCACCCATATCCTCCCAGGGTCAGGTCTATTTTTTTTTTTTTTTTAATGCACATGTCTCCCAGTGAGTTGTCACTCTCAACAGCCAAAACCTGCGTCTCTTTGTTGGAGGACTTGTCCTCAGCAGCTGGAATTAGCTTGGTCCACCCACACAGATTTCCAGAAATGTCTGAAAATTTATGTCCCTGTCAGATAGTCTTTAAACAATGACTGACAGGTGTGGAAATAGTCTTATCTCCCTTACCCAAAATCGAGGTGTAGCCTACACAGTTTTCAGAGCTTTCCTAAGGGACTGAAACAAAGGTATCTGTGTAGGAAAGAGTTAACACAGTGAGACTGAAACTGCTAGCCTTAAAAAGGTCCACTTGCAAGGCTGGCCCTTGGTTGGTATTTGGGAACTGGGATTTCAGAAGGGTCTCCACTATGACCTGATAAGAGTTACTGTACCTATATTGTACAAACCATGTGGTTCATGCTAAACATATGCTCTCCTTCTGGGATTTTGGAACTTAGGTAAGCGCCAGGCTGAGGGTGCCAGCCCCAAGAAAAGGCTTGGGCACTGAGCGTCTAATGAACTTCCCTGGTTGGCAATGTTTCATATGTGTTGTTGCAACCCATTCACTGGGGAAACAGTATTTTTCGTGTGATTCTACTAGAGGAGGATTCGGGAAAGTTTATGCCTGGTCTCCTCTGAGCCTCTTCCTATACATCCCTTTTCTTTACTCATTGTGCTTTGTATCCGTTCACTGTAATAAATCATAGCTGATTATATACTGAGTCCTGTGAATGCTCTTAGAGGGAGTGGCCTTGAGGACTCCTGACATAGCATCCTTCATGGACGGACCAGGGAGGCCTCAGTGCCTCCTCTCCTTCAGGAGAACGGAAAGACGCCTGTGGCCTACGTAGGTAGGTATTCCATGTAAACCAAGTCATTCAGCCTCTTTTTCTCCACTAATTTTCCTACTACACTATTCATTTCTAATCTCTCTATATAGCTGTAACTAAATAAGATTTTCCCCAGGACGCTGACTCTGTCCCCATCTTCGAATTATCCTGGACCCACCGGGGCAGGACCCCAGCAGTAGCCCAACCATAAACAAAAGGCATCATTTTATGGAGCAACGAGAGTTGTGGGAGGAGGACTCTGATGCCTACGAATGAGTGGAGGGAGTGGTGAGGACTTAGGCAAACAGAAAGGGATATAGTTAACCTAAGAGAGCAGCCCCCCCTATAATCATCCAGCAGCAGCCCACTGAGGCCATGAGAAAACTTGGGCAAATGGACCCCATAGTCCCTGGCTTTGCAAAGAAAGTAGAAACCGGGACTTGCCCCGTATGCGGCAAGCACATTCTAATTAAAAAGCAAACACTGTGCACATGATCAGCCAAGCATGTCTGCAGCCCAATATGACCCATGAACACCCATTTGTAATGTCTGCATTAGAAGTTTACTGTCAGTTTACTAGAGGAATTTCTCCAAGCAATAACACAAGGCTCTACCCTCTATCCTGTCCTATTCACCATTTTCATCACAAACTTAAATGAGGACGCAGAAGGCATAATTATCACACAGACAGATGTCAGGAAACTGGGAAGGGGGCTAGCAGGATCAAAATTCAGAGTGATTTTTGCAGGCTGAACCACAAAACCCAACATGTCAGGATGAGATTTATTAGAGAAAATTGTCAGGGTGTGTGCATGTGTGCCCCGTCACTCAGTTGTGTCTGACTCTTTGCAACCCCATGGACTATAGCCCTCCAGGCTCCTCTATCCATGGAACTTTCCAGGCAAGAATATTGGCTGCTGCTAAGTCACTTCAGTCATGTTTGACTCTTTGCAAACCCATGGACTGCAGCCCGCCAGACTCCTCTGTCCATGAGATTCTCCAGGCAAGAATACTGGAGTGGGTTGCCATTTCCTCCTCCAGGGAATCTTCCCAAACCAGGGATCGAAGCTGTGTCTCCCTTGTCTCCTGCAATGGCAGGTGAATTCTTTACCACTGAGCCACCTGGGAAGCTCATAAGAGTGCACCAGAGGTCAAAAATTGTTAGACCATAGTTGGTCTTATTTATGCCAAACTTGGTCCATGGTGAGCCCTCAGGTTCCGCTCCTTTTCTGGTAGGTCCTCCTCCTCGTTTGGCCTCCCTGAAGGGAGAAGGTGCTGTCCCAGGACCCCTTAAGCCCTTGCCCTTCCTCAAGGGATGCTGCTGTCCTCAGCCTGGGGCTTTTGCCACCACCTGCTCCACTTCCTGCAGAGAAGGCAATGGCACCCCACTCTGATACTCTTGCCTGGAAAATCCCATGGATGGAGGAGCCTGGTAGGCTGTAGTCCATGGGGTCACTAAGAGTCAGACATGACTGAGCAACTTCACTTTCAATTTTCACTTTCAATTTTCACTTTCATTCACTGGAGAAGGAAATGGCAACCCACTCCAGTGTCCTTGCCTGGAGAATCCCAGGGACGGGTGAGCCTGGTAGGCTGCCGTCTATGTGGTCGCACAGAGTCATTGCAGCAGCTCCACCTCCTGNGCAACTTCACTTTCAATTTTCACTTTCAATTTTCACTTTCATTCACTGGAGAAGGAAATGGCAACCCACTCCAGTGTCCTTGCCTGGAGAATCCCAGGGACGGGTGAGCCTGGTAGGCTGCCGTCTATGTGGTCGCACAGAGTCATTGCAGCAGCTCCACCTCCTGCAGGCCAGAGCCCAGTCTATAACATCCAAGCTGAACCAACAAACTAGTTCTGATTATTTTAGTAAAACTTAGGGTACTCAACACCATGGGAGTCACTAAGACCTAAGAATGTTCCCAGAACAAGGCCCAGCTCCACAATGGTCTCATCCCTCAGGCTACAGGGAAGACCAGCCTTCCCACCCTCTAGGCCATGAGAAGGTAAGAAGTCCCATGAGGGTAGGGATCCTGTCCATAACATTCTTCACTATGTGATCAACACCAGCACAAAGCCTGGTCCAGATTAGATGTGCAGTAAATATTAGTGGTCAGGGCTATAAAAACATACTTTTTGGATAATCAGAAATTTCAGTATTGAGTATGAATTAGATGACACTAAGAAATTATCATTAATTTGTTAAGTCTAATAATGGCATTGTTGCATAAGAAAATAATTATCTTTTTGCTTTCCTTTTAGTAGGGGAAGTAGAAACTACAGAAATTTAAGTGTGAAATGATATGATGTGTCTGAGATTTTTTTTAATATGTGCTAGAGCTGGACAATAAAAAAGGCTGAGCACTTAAGAACTGATGCCTTCAAACTGTGGTGCTGGAGAAGACTCTTGAGAGTCCCTTGGCGAGCAAAGAGATTAAACCAGTCAATCCTAAAGGAAATCAACCCTGACTATTCATTGGAAGGACTGATACTAAAACTGAAGCTTCAATACTTTGGACACCTGATGCAAAGAGCCAACTCTTTGGAAAAGACCCTGATGCTGAGAAGGGGACAACAGAGGACAAGATGGTTGAATGGTATCACCAACTCAATGGACGTGAGTTTGAGCAAACTCCGAGAGATGGTGAAGGACAGGGAGGCCTGGAGTTCTGCAGTCCATGGGGTTGCAAAGAATTAGACATGACTGAGCAACTGAACAACAACAATTGCCTAAGAAAGGGGCTTCCCATGTAGCTCAATGGTGAAAAACTCGCCTGCCAATGCAGGAGCTGCAGGAGACTCGGGTTTGATCCCTGGTAAGATCCCCTGAAGAAGGGCGTGGCAGACCACTCCAATATTCTTGCCTGGAGTATCCCCATGGACAGAAGAGCCTGGTGGGCTATAGTACATAGTGTCTCAAAGAGTTAGACATGACTGATCACATGCGCAGCCTAAGGAAAAAGGGAGGACCAGATCAAATTCTGTGTGTGTGTGTGTGTCTCTCTTGGAATATTTTCATAATAAAAACTTTTTTAAAATATTGATGAGGTTGTAAGGTAGGCGTGCCACCAGCTGAGAATTGGTTGCTTGCCACTAACTAGAATTGGCTGCTGGAACTCCATCCTGAAGCACATAGAGCCTTTCTCTCCTTCCCTTTGGCTTCCCATGGGGATGGGAGAAGAGATTCCTACCTCTTGATGAGAAAGGACCCAAATTTTCTACACACAGTGGCCCTGCCCCACACCTCCCCCGAGCCAGGCCCTGAAGCAGCCTGTCCTGGGTGACACCCTAGAGCTGAAGTGAGCAGTACACCTGTCAGAAAAATTATCCAAAACTTAGAAATAAGGCAAAAGATTGGTGGCACATCCTTCTAGTGCCACCGAGGGGTGAAGGGCACCCAAAGACTATTTAGGGAATTACATTTGGTTCAACTATCTACAGCTGATTTAGAGTCCCAGGTGTAGTAAAGTTAATGTTAATTTATTGCTTTTGACCACTAGAAATGCAAATAATTTCTATCTAGTGAAAAAGAAACTTCAAAGATTACATTTATGGTTCTAGTGGACATTAATCAATTTTTAAGCTAACCCAGCAATCTTAACATTTCCTATGAATACCCAGCTTCTTAAATGCTCTTTGAGCCAATTTTAACATCTTATTGGTTCCCTCATTCATTAACAAGTAGAATAAAATCTTTGTGAGTGAAAGTGAAAGCTGCTCAGTCATGTTCGACTCTTTACAACCCCATGGACTACACAGTCCATGGAATTCTTCAGGCCAGAATACTGGAGTGAGTAGCCTTTCCCTTCTCCAAGGGATCTTCCCAACCCAGAGATCAAACCCAGGTCTCCTGTATTGCAGGAGGATTCTTTACCAGCTGAGCCACAAGGGAAGCCCAGGAATGCTGGAGTGGGTAGCCTATCCCTTCTCCAGTGGATCTTCCTGACCCAGGAATTAAACCGGGGTATCCTGCATTGCGGGCGGATTCTTAACCAACTGAGCTACCAGGGAAGCCCGCCCATGCTCATTTTATATTGATATGAGAGTAATGTTTTTTAACCCTTGGAAAATCATACTTTATCAGCATCCTGGGTCCTATCTCCTGTGAGTCAACTGTTTCCATTCTGTTGACATGGAAACTCGAGAAGGCCCATTTCCAATGCGCATAGCTCCAATCTTTAAAACAAAAACAACAACCAAAAAGAAAAAAATCTTTTCCTTTTATTTAGCTAGAATCTGTCTCTATAGAACTTTCTTCCTCTGCTAGTGCAGTGAAAACAGCGACGGCTTTGGAGTCAGACAAACCTGGGTGCAAGTCTCCAGTTCAATCACTTATTAGCTGCTCGACCTTGGGAAAGGCACTCCGTCTCCTGGGCCCTCCCTTTCCTTATCTCCCTGCTGTGAGAAATAAATGAGATAGTGCATATAAAGCACTTAGCACAGGGGCATAGAGTAGGTCAGTTTATCTTCTCAATCATTTCCTCATTTGCTCACTTATTCAGCAAACATTCATTGAGGTACTGGTGGTGAATGCTGGCGCTGCAAATATGCATAACAAATAGCTCCCTTCTGAGGATGCATGCAAATTAGTAGGAGCAAAAGAAATGTTTAAAAGGAAATTCTAATACAGCATGATAAGTACAACAAAAGAATCATGTACAATGCACAGAGGAGACTGCGGCAGAGGCAGAGGTGGTTTCCAGAGACTTCCCAGAGACAGTGATGTCTACAAAGTGTTTTGAACATTAACAAGAGTTTTCCTGGCACTCAAGGAGGGAGAAAACATTACAAAGACTTGGGAAAATAAAATAGCATGGTGGGCCTTAATGGAGTATGAAGAGCAAATGAGGGGCAGGGGGATAATGGGAGATGGGATTGGGAAGCCAAGGAAGTCTGGCTTTTTCCTTAGGAGATGATGGAGAGCTAGAAGAGAGATACCACACATGTGGTTTCAGAAAGACCATGGTGATGGCAATATGAGGAATAACACAAGACTGGAAGGCGTCTCTGAGAGTCCAGTTCAAATAAAGGTGAAACAGCGGCGAAACCAGGAAACAGAGAAGGAAGGGGGAAAAGGTGTAGAAAACAGAATCCACCAGACCTGGCAAGCCACATGACAATCATGGTGAACGCCATGCCCCTCCTTCCATTAGAAGGGAAACTGCCCCACCCTCAGGTCTCTGCTGAGAGGCCCTTGAGCAGGACTGGCAAATAACTGGATGCCTGGGCCAAGAGCAGCTCACCACAGGCTGGCCTGTCACTCAAGAAGTATGCAAAATTCTGTCCAGTAGGACTAGTGGTTCCGCTCCAGAATTTGAATAGGAAAATGAAAAGATAATTAATCAGTTGGGGACAGGAAGAGAAAAGAGAATGACACGAGAAGAAAAGCCCATATGCTACGGAAAAGAGAGCAGCATCAGAGGCACCAGCAACATGGTACCACTAGAGAGCCAGGTACTCTACAACAGGGTTGTTAAAACCATAGAATCTCCGGCATTTGGAGCATAAATTCATCTAAGTACATCTAGATTCCTTGCTGGTGCTAAGTCGCTTCAATTGTGTCTGACTCTGTGCGACCCCATAGACGGCAGCCCACCAGGCTCCCCCATCCCTGGGATTCTTCAGGCAAGAACACTGGAGTGGGTTGCCATTTCCTTCTCCAATGCATGAAGGTGAAATGTGAAAGTGAAGTCACTCAGTCGTGTCCAACTCCTAGCGGCCCCATGGACTGCAGCCTACCAGGCTCCTCCATCCATGGGATTTTCCAGGCAAGAGTACTGGAGTGGGTTCCCATTACCCTCTCAACAAAATGCTATTAGCTGGCTTTGTAACTGGTCAGATGTTAGGGGAAGACTTACATCTGCACAAACCTTTGAATACAAGCCTCATCTCCTCCAAACCTCCCCCTTTTCAAGCTAAATATCCCACCCCATTCCTTTACTCTTCTTCATTGACCATAATTCTATCCTCTCTCTCCACTCATTTTCTCCATTGTACAAACTCCTGATTGATCTTGCTTCTTGCTCCCAGGATCCAGAGTCAGGGTACTTTATTTCCCACCCCTGACTCCACTTGCCTATTTGCAGTTCAGCTTCTTTCATACTCTTCCTACTCAAACCCTAAAATGCTCTCATTATAAGCAGGTCAAAAGGAAAGAAAACTGGCAAAATGAGACAGAAAGCCTTAGGGAGCTACACCTGGTCACAGAGAAGGCAAGAACAAAGAGAAATTTCTTGCTTGCTATAAAGAACAATCTGACAATTCTACACTCAATTCTCCATTCAAGAATAGTATGTTCCATGCCCCTGTCTCCAAAGGTTTAGAACTGGCATTTGTGAAAAGGTAAAGAATCTGCCAGAGTCCAGATATCCACGTTTCACTAATAGTCAGGTAGATCCCCAAGGGTGACTAATGTGACAATTTACGTTCCATAAGGACTGAGATTTCTTGTGTGTGTGTGTGTGTGCATGCCTGCTAAGTCACTCTAGCCATGTCTGACCCTTTGCTACCCTGTGGAATGTAGCCTGCCAGACTCCTCTGTCCATGGGGATCCTCCAGGCAACAATATTGGAGTGAGTTGCCATGCCTTCCTCCAGGGGATCTTCCTGAGCCAGGTATTGAACCTGTGTCTCTTATATCTCCTGCATTAGCAGTCAGGTTCTTTACCACTAGCACCAGAGATGTCTCTTATTCATCACCAAATCTTCAAGTGCCTAAAATAACATCTGACATGTACCAGGGGCTCAGTAAATACTTATCGAGTGAACAAATGTATGAATTAGCAGCAGGACTGCAATGAAATCTCTGATAACATGCCACAGTTCTCTCCTCAGCCCACCATGATTAATAATTCAATGAAAACATAAAGGGATTTCTGGGCAGGGGTGCGACTGATAAAATAACAGTGGAGTTGAGAAGAACTTTGAATACACTGCTGAACTGACTCAAAATTCAAAATATCTGAAGAAGACAGAGCGATAATCAATTTTACAATAGGAGATCGTGACAGTTGAGAGACATGATTTCGCAGTGGTCCTCTTGAGAAAGAACCACGGGTCTTAGTTGACAATAAACTCAGAATTTGAGGTGCAAAAAAGCTGCCAGGAAAGCAACTACGTGGGAGGTGATGGTCCCCAGGATAAGAGGTGCTGCTCAGCCCACCTCTAGAGCAATTTGCTTGGTACGTGAAATACGTTCAAGGAAGGAAATCAAGGAAAGGACAGAGATCGTACCATAGGAGAAACAGTTGAAGGAACTGAGCATGCTCAGCCCAGAGACATCTCAGAGGGTCTGTCAGTTTCCTGGGCCTGCCATAACAAAATACCACACACTGGGTGGCTAGAACCCACAGAAGTTTATTCTCGCATAGCTTGGGAGGCTAGAGTCCAGAGATCAAGGTGATCACAGGGCCATGCTCCCTCTGAATTCTCTAAGAAGGGGTTCTTCCTTGCCTCTTCCACTTCTGGGGGCCCCCAGGCATCCCTCGGCTTGTGACAGCATCATTCTGGTCTCTGCCTCCATCTTCTCTTGCTCTTCTCCCTTTCTGTGTGTCTTATAAGGACGCTGGGGGCATGTGACTCACCCTACTCCAGTATGAACTCATTTTAACTAATTCTATCTACAACAACCCTATTTTCAAATAAGGGCCGCACTCTGAGGTACTGGGCTTCCCTTGTGGCTCAGCTGGTAAAGAATCCACCAGCAATATGGGAGGCTGGGTTCAATCCCTGGGCTGGGAAGAGCCCCTGGAGAATGGAAAGGCTACCTACTCAAGTATTCTGGCCTGGAGATCCATGCGGTAGCAAAGAGTTAGACACAACTAAGCGACTTTCACTTTCACTTTTCTGAGGTACTGGGGGTTAGCGCTTCTACATATATCTTTTGATCGCATAATTCACCCCATAACAGAAGGCAAGAGAACTGTCTATAATTTGAAGAACTCTTTTGTACAGGATTTGACCCATATAGCCTAAAGGGTAGAACTAGGGAAATTGTAGCCACTTACAGAGAACATTCTAAGAGTTGAAGATTTATCCCNCATGCACAAAAAAATCTGTGACAGAAAAACCATCTGTTTCTTACCTGAATTTTGAGGAAGTCAGTATCAACAGCTTGCCATACATTTTCTGCTGCTCGTTTATAAAATTTTCATATTTCCCCTAATTTTTCTGCTTTTAAGCAAAAAACTAAAAATCAATAATTCCAATTTTCTATATCTAAAAATTATAAAATATTTCTTTTGATTTACGTATACCTTGTTTCCCCAAGTTGTTATACACACAAGAGTTTGTGTTTTCATTGTAGCATTTTCTGGGTTTATTTCATCTTTTAAATCCATGCATATATTTCACTCAACTCCACAACTTCTGTGTATCTGTTTTTCTGTGAAAATACTGTTTTTTCCCTAAACTATGAGTAAAATTAATTCTCAAGGGGAATGTTATAGCTTCATGCTGTGGTCTTGCCTTCTACCTTCACACAACCCAGAGCAGATGACTGACTACACTCTTTCTCGGCAGTCTTCAATAAAAGAGCCAAAGTTTGACCATCTTTGGGAAATAGAGTCATACCAGATAAGGGGACTGCAGTTGGCTTTCTCTATAAAGGTTTACTGCTTTCCAATTTTATGTCTCACAGATCATTAAAGTTATCATTGATAAACAAAATACTTTCTTGATTCACTAAGCCTTTCAAAAATCTCCTCAGGGACTTCCCTGCTGGCCCAGTGGTTAAGAATCTGCCTTCCAATACAGGGGACACAGGTTCAATTCTTGGTCAGGGGATCAAGATCCCACATGCCAAGGGGCAACTAAGCCTATGTGTCACAACTAGAGAGCCCATAAGCAACAACTCTTAACTAACTCAAGAAAGCAGTGAAGAGCGCAGCAAAGAAAGAAAGGAAAAAATAAGATCTCCCCTCTTAGATTTCTACATCTGCCTTCATGGACCCATTCAAGCCTTAGGGTCTCTCTCCTCCCTGACACTCAGCATCCAATCCACCTGCAGACTATGTCATCTCTGCAGCCTCCATGTGTTCACTTCTCTTCATTCCTGCTGTTACTGCTGCATCCAGCACCCTGAAATATTTTTCCTCCCTCACCTCACTCAGATTCCTTCTCAAATGCAGACTCTCCCACAGAGATGCCTTTCCTGATCACTCTTTCTATCACCACTGCTCATCTTTTGCTATCCCCTTATTATTTTCTATTGCTTTTAAAATTCTTTGTTATTTATTCATTTATTTTGAATTGGAGAATAGTTGCTTGACCATATTGTGTTAGTTTCTGCCATATATCAGCATGAATAAGCCACAGATATATGCATGTCACCTTCCTCTTGAACCTCATTCCCACCTCCTGTCCTATCCCACCCTTCTAGGTTGTCACAGAGCACTGAGTTTGAGCTCTCTGCAAATTCCCACTGGCTATCTACTTTACATGTGGTAATGCATATGTTTCCATGCTACTCTCTCAATTCATCCCACCCTCTTCTTCCCCCTCTGTGTCCAGAAGTCTATTTTCACTCTCTGCATCTCCATTGCTACCCTGCATATATGTTCATCATAAACCACTAGTCAGACTTTTTTTCATCAAGAAAAAAAAGGGAGATAATCCATATCAATAAAATTAGAAATGAAAAAGGAGAAGTTACAACAGACAATACAGAAATACAAAGGATCTGTTGAGCATAAAGGATACTATTATGAGCAACTATTTCTAATAAAAGGGACAACCTTGAAGAAATGGGCAAGTTCTTAGAAATGGACAATCTTCTGTTACCTTTATTACATTTTCTTAATGACAAATATCTTTCTACTTCATCCCATTGTTTCCACTGTTGCCCCCTACAAAACTTGTCCTCTTAGCTTCCAGAATGAACTCCCATTAAATAAAGAACAAAATCCAAAGCTCTTGCTGTGGTCTTTACTTAGCTGACTCCTTATCATGGTTTTAGTTTGTCAGTTTCTCAGAAATGTCTCCTCTTAAGTCTTCCCTAAGACACCAGTCTACATATGCCTCAAGTTACTCTGTTATGTGTTTTCATTATAGATCAAATAATAATCCAAAGACCTAATATTTTGGTTTGTTCCATTATTTAATTTTTTTGGCTCTCTCAGGGGCATATAAGCCTTGATTATCTCATTCAACATGCAAGTCAGATACCTAATACAGTGTTTGGACTATAATAGTTGTTTACAAGTTACCTGTTAGTGAAAGGATGAATGGATGATTTGACCATGATTCAGTAAAGCACATAGTACATCTCCTATAAAAGTGGTTCAGGAACGATGGAAGACTCAACCACAAGAGCAGAAAACAAAATGAAGAAATGGCATGTTGCTTGTTTGCTTTTTTCCCACATGGAAAATATGTCTATTAAAAGACACTAGACTCCATTGTACCTCATTTATTAAGCTAAAGTCTCATCATGAGTTTACTGATCTTGTAAAAAATAATACTAACTAGATGGAATGTCATATCGGCCAGGAGCATTCCCTTATTCATAAACATTTTCTCAACAGGTGTTTTCCTCTAAATACTCAACAGGTATATTCCTTTCAGAAATATATTCTTGGAGCATCTCCCCTTTTATGTTTTTCTCAACTAGGGTTTCTTTTACCTTATGTTTAAATGTCTGATTATAAAGTACATTTACATTAAAAACATTTCAAAAATTATAGGCATGTGCAAAGTGTAAGGACCAGTCATTCATGATCTCACCTACCAGAGATACACAGTTAAGGCTTTTTGATAAATAAAGATGTGTCTGCTTACTAAGGGAAAAGGTTCATATGACTAACACTTTGTAATTTGCCTTTTTTTTGCACTTAAAAAATGTCACAGGCATCTGCCTAGGTCATAATAAGTGCATAGAAATCTACCTCATTTTTTATAATGGCCTTATAATATTCCACGNTAACGAAGTCTATAGTCTGTCTCTTATACACATCTAGATGTGTATAAGAGACAGCTAACACACTTTGTAATTTGCCTTTTTTTTGCACTTAAAAAATGTCACAGGCATCTGCCTAGGTCATAATAAGTGCATAGAAATCTACCTCATTTTTTATAATGGCCTTATAATATTCCACGCTATGACCATCACCATTTATTTAACTATTTCTATATTAATAGTGGCATTTAGGTTGCTTCCAATTGTTTTGTTACCCAAACAATTGTCCAATTAAATATCATGGTACACATTTCTTTAAGAATTAGTAGTAGTATTCAGTTCAGTTCAGTTCAGTTGCTCAGTCGTGTCCAACTCTTTGCAACCCCATGAATTGCAGCACACCAGGCCTCCCTGTCCATCACCAGCTCCTAGAGTTCACTCATACTCACGTCCATCAAGTCAGTGATGCCATCTAGCCATCTCATCCTCTGTCATCTCCTTCTTCTCCTGCGCCTAATCCCTCCCAGCATCAGAGTCTTTTCCAATGAGTCAATTCTTCACATGAGGTGACCAAAGTATTGGAGTTTCAGCTTTAGCATCAGTCCTTCCAATGAACACCCAGGACTGATCTCCTTCAGAATGGACTGGTTGGATCTCCTTGCAGTCCAAGGGACTCTCAAGAGTCTTCTCCAACACCACAGTTCAAAAGCATCAATTCTTAGGCGCTCAGCTTTCTTCACAGCCCAACTCTCACATCCATACATGACCACTGGGAAAACCATAGCCTTGACTAGACGGACCTTTGTTGGCAAAGTAATGTCTCTGCCTTTGAATACTTACTGTAGGATAAATTCCTACAAATTGATTGACTGCAACAAAATGTATGGGGCTTTCCAAGCAGCTCTGCGGTAAAGAATCCATCTGCCAATGCAGGTTAGATCCCTGGATCGGGAAGATCCCTGGAGAACCCACTTCCATATTCTTGCCTGGGAAGTCCCATGGACAGAAGAACCTGGTGGGATGCAGTCCATGGGGTCACAAAAGAGTTGGACTTGACTTAGTGACTAAACAAAAACAAACAAAAAAAAATGTGCACATTTAAATTTTGAGAATAATTTTGAAATTGGCTCAAAATAAGGTAGACCCATTTTAATCCCTTCAATAGGGTACAAAAGTGTTGATTTCCTTGTATCTTCACCAATGTTAAGTATTTTAGGCCTCCAAAAACTTTTCCAATGTGAAATGGAAAAATATCTTGTACTTTCAATGTACATGTTTTGATAATGTGTCTTCGAGTATCTTTTTAACTGTCAGTGATTTACACATCTACCTTAATACATTAACTTGTCACATAATTTTCCTATTTCATAAATAGACTAAGAACTTTTTCTAATAAAAGCAATCATAAATTTTCAATACTAATCCTTTATCATTCATATGTTTTAATAATACTTTTCCTCTTTTCTTCCTTACTGTTTTTAATGCCAATGACTTTTTATTCCAGACACTCATTCAGTTTGTTCATTTTACTCTCATGATTTCTCACTTTGTTGTCATGTTAACTAACAAAGGGCTCTCACCTCCATATTACAAAAATATTTCCCTGTATTTATACTAAGACTGGTAAGATACATTTTTCCTTTGTATCACTTTACTTTTACTTTGAAGCTTCACCTTTATAATATGTGTCCCTTATCATCAAATCCCACTTAATCATCACTTAGTCTAGCTAAGTACATTTCTTTCCTTTCATCTTTGCTAAAGCCAATCTTCCATTCTCATAAATTCCTTATCTGAATTTCACCCAATTTACCTAATTGGTTCTTCTCTATCCATCTTAGACTTAAGGGAGTGAGCATGCTTTTTTGAGTGCAGATTCATTAATTACACGCAGAGGTTGAGTTCTGCCCTTTTCACATAATGCTTTCTTTCCCAGCTAAAGTAATGGGGCCATGTTTCTTGCTCTATCACACAAAATTTCCAATTTACATTCATGTCTCTGTTTCCTTTTTAATATATTAAGTATGCCCAAAATTGAAACACTGTCCCCTGTCTCTAGTCTTGTAGAGACCCACCTCAATTGGGTACCACCTCTTGGGACATCTAGTTGCTAGCCTATTCATTTCTGAAAACTAAGTCCCAAATACTGGGTGGCTTAAACAACAGAAATTTATTCTCTCACAGTTCCAGACTCTAGGAGCTCAAAGTCAACATTTTGGCAGGGTTAGTTCCTTCTGAGGGCCCTGAGGGAAAAGTCTGTCCCACGCCTCTCTCCTGGCTTCTGGTGGGTTGCCAATGAGCTTTGGCTTCCTCTGGACCCCTGAAGCATCTCCCCCAGCTCTGCCTTCATCGTCACATGGCATTCTCCCTGTGTGCTGTGTCCGAGATTCCCCTTTTTTATAAGAATATCAATCACAGCACTTTAGGGGCCCACCCTTCTCCAATATGACCTCATCTTAGCTACAAGGGTGTATTACTGTGCAGGTTAGGGCTGTGGACAACTGAAGCTGATCCAGTTGTCTTGGGGAATCTCTGAGGGTCCGTGGAGAAGAGGTCTGAGAAATGCCCACCTGACTGGCAAAAGAACTACGTATTAATTCATAAACTCTCAATCTTCCATATCCTATTAGTTCAAAGTTTGCCCCATTGTGTGTGTGTATGTGTGCGTGTGTGTGTGAGAATGGCTGAGAAGATTTTGTACATAGCCCCATGAGGCCTAGGAGCCACAGATCAGAAAGTAAGAAATGTGTGGTGAAACTGATCTGAGATGCTGTCAGATTATACCTTTGTGCAGCTGTTTGCTACAGCAATGGCTAAAGTAAATGGGTGAGGCAATATGATGTGACGTGGGGTGTTACAGGTCCAACACAAATGGGAGAAAATACAGGGTTGTCTTAAAATCAGCTCCTGTTCCTAATCTCTGCAGGGAGAACCGAAAGTATCCTGAAGGGAGGTCCTTTCCAGAACAGAAAAGAAATGGACAGTTTCATGGTACAACGTTTGGAAGTTTTATTGGTCACAATGAACATATAGAGTTTATGTCATTGATGCTGGTGGGGTCTTTATAAGAAATAGGGAGCATAAGACAAGGAGGAGATGTGTGTAATGAGACAAGAAAACACTTATGGTCTGTCTGGGAAATGGTGAGTTAGAAGTGCCACAGGGAAGTTCAGAAGGCAGTGTTTATCAATCAGTCAGGAATTAGAGTTTAGCAGCTTAGGTATGACCTCAAGCCAAAAAATAGGAAGCCATCCATAAAAATGTCATAATTAAAAAGTCATAAATGTTGAAATTATCAGTGGAAATTGCAGAGGGAAAAAAAGAAGCTAAATAAAATAAAGTAAAATTTATATTTAGAGTTTGGAAAGATGAAGCATTAGAGAATGAGTCATAAGATAGATGAAATAACTAGGAGAATCAAAAGAAGACTGGTTATAGAAGTTAAGGAAAAATAGAATTTTGAGGAAGAGGTCAAAAAATGTCAAATGCTACAGAGCCACAAAGCAGTTAAAGGAATTGAGTGTAACGAAGTCTATAGTTATAGGTTGTCTATGCTGGTAAACCAAGGGGAATTGTTAGAGCAAATATCTAGATGATTCCATAGTATGTGTATTAATTGCCCAAAAAGTAATCAGTACTTCACTTAGTCACCATAAGAAACTTATGTTATAGCTGGGAATGCAAGAATAGAACATAATGTCAGATAAGAATACAGTAAAATTAAGTTAGGTCTGTTTAACATTTTAAGGGCTTAGAGAGAGAACTATCTGTATAGTGTGTGTGTGTGTGTGCGTGCATGTGTGTGTTTGTGTGTGTGTACAGTGTACAGGTGACACTAGTGGTAAAGAACCTGCCTGCCTGTGCAGGGGACATAAGAGATGCAGATTAGATCCCTGGGTTGGGAACCCCCTGGAGGGCATGGCTACACACACTAGTGTTCTTGCCTGGAGAATTCCATGGACAGAGGAGCCTGGTGGGCTACAGTCTATTGGGTCGCAAAGAGTTGAACATGACTGAAACGAATTAGCATGCAAACATGTTCCATCATTTTTAAGGAAACTTTTTATTTTGAGGTATTTGGAGGGTTAAAAAAAAGTTGCAAGAAATAATACAGAGAGATGCCATATGACCTTTGCTCAGTTCCCCTAAATCCTAACATCTTGCGAAGCTATGTTACAAAATCACAACCTGGATGTCGATACAGAACATTTCCATTCCTCTTATTGCTCAGTAGTATTTGATCTCCCAACACCCTCTTCCAACAATACAAGAGATGTCTACACATGGACATCACGAGATGGTCAATACCGAAATCAGATTGATTATATTCTTTGCAGTCAAAGATGGAGAAGCTCTATACAGTCAGCAAAAACAAGACCAGAGCTGAGTGTGGCCCAGATCATGAACTCCTTATTGCTAGATTCAGACTTACATTGAAGAAAGTAGGGAAAACCAATAGACCATTCAGGTATGACCTAAATCAAATCCCTTATGACTATACAGTGGAAGTGAGAAATAGATTCAAGGGATTAGATCTGATATAGAGTGCCTGATGAACTATGGATGGAGGTTTGTGACATTGTACGGGAGGCAGGGATTAAGACCATCCCCATGGAAAATGCAAAAAAGCAAAATGGCTGTCTGGGGAGGCCTTACACATAGCTGTGAAAAGAAGAGAGGTGAAAAACAAAGGAGAAAAGGAAAGATATACCCATTTGAATGCAGAGTTCCAAGAACAGCAAGGAGAGATAAGAAAGCCTTCCTCAGAAATCAGCGCAAAGAAATAGAGGAAAACAATAGAATGGGAAAGACTAGAGACCTCTTCAAGAAAATTAGAGATACCAAGGGAACATTTCATGCAAAGATGGGCTCAATAAAGGACAGGAATGGTATGGACCTAACAGAAGCAGAAGATATTAAGAAGAGGTGGCAAGAATACACAGAAGAACTGTACAAAAAAGATCTTCATGACCCAGATAATCATGATGGTGTGATCACTCACCTAGAGCCAGACATCCTGGAATGTNTATTGAAGAAAGTAGGGAAAACCAATAGACCATTCAGGTATGACCTAAATCAAATCCCTTATGACTATACAGTGGAAGTGAGAAATAGATTCAAGGGATTAGATCTGATATAGAGTGCCTGATGAACTATGGATGGAGGTTTGTGACATTGTACGGGAGGCAGGGATTAAGACCATCCCCATGGAAAATGCAAAAAAGCAAAATGGCTGTCTGGGGAGGCCTTACACATAGCTGTGAAAAGAAGAGAGGTGAAAAACAAAGGAGAAAAGGAAAGATATACCCATTTGAATGCAGAGTTCCAAGAACAGCAAGGAGAGATAAGAAAGCCTTCCTCAGAAATCAGCGCAAAGAAATAGAGGAAAACAATAGAATGGGAAAGACTAGAGACCTCTTCAAGAAAATTAGAGATACCAAGGGAACATTTCATGCAAAGATGGGCTCAATAAAGGACAGGAATGGTATGGACCTTACAGAAGCAGAAGATATTAAGAAGAGGTGGCAAGAATACACAGAAGAACTGTACAAAAAAGATCTTCATGAACCAGATAATCATGATGGTGTGATCACTCACCTAGAGCCAGACATTACAGAATGTGAAGTCAAGTGGGCCTTAGGAAGCATAACTATGAACAAAGCTAGTGGAGGTGAAGGAATTCCAGTTGAGCTATTTCAAATCCTAAAAGATGATGCTGTGAAAGTGCTACACTCAATATGCCAGCAAATTTGGAAAACTCGGCAGTGACCACAGGATGGAAAAGGTCAGTTTTCATTCCATCCCAAAGAAAAACAATGCCAAAGAATGCTCAAACTATTGTACAATTGCACTCATCTCACACACTAGTAAAGTAATGCTCAAAATTCTCGAAGTCAGGTTTCAACAGTTTGCAAGGTGAGAACTTTCAGATGTTCAAGCTGGATTTAGAAAAGGCAGAGGAACCAGATCAAATTTCCAACATCCATTGGATGATTGAAAAGCAAGAGAGTTTCAGAAAAACATCTGCTTTATTGACAATGCCAAAGCCTTTGACTGTGTGGATCGCCACAAATTGTGGAAAATTCTTGAAGAGATGGAAATACCAGACCACCTGATCTGCCTCTTGAGAAATCTGTATGCATGTCAGGAAGCAACAGTTAGAACTGGACATAGAACAACAGACTGGTTCCAAATAGGGAAAGGAGTACATCAAGGCTGGATATTGTCACCCTGCTTATTTAACTTATATGCAGAGTACATTATGAGAAATGGTAGGCTGAATGAAGCACAAGCTGGAATCAAGACTGCTGGTAAAAAATATCAAAAACTTTAGATATGCAGATGACACTACCCTATGGCAGAAAGCAAAGAAGAACTAAAGAGTCTCTTGATGAAAGTGAAAGAGGAGAGTGAAAAAGTTGGCTTGAAGCTCAACATTCAGAAAACTAAGATCATGGCATCTAGTCCCATCACTTCATGGCAAATAGATGGGGAAAGAGTGGCTGAGTTTACTTTCTTGGGCTCCAAAATCACTGCAGATGTTGATTGCAGCCATGCAAATAAAAAAAGTGAAAGAGGAGAGTGAAAAAGTTGGCTTGAAGCTCAACATTCAGAAAACTAAGATCATGGCATCTAGTCCCATCACTTCATGGCAAATAGATGGGGAAAGAGTGGCTGAGTTTACTTTCTTGGGCTCCAAAATCACTGCAGATGTTGATTGCAGCCATGCAAATAAAAGACACTTACTGCTTGGAGGGAAAGTTATGACCAACCTAGACAGCATATTAAAAAGTGGAGACATTACTTTGCCAACAGAGGTCCATCTAGTCAAGGCTATGGTTTTTCCAGTGGTCATATATGGATGTGAGAGTTGGACTATAAAGAAAGCTGAATGCAGAATTGATGCTTTTGAACTGTGGTGTTGGAGAAGACTTTAGAGAGTCCCTTGGACTGCAAGGAGATCCAGCCAGTCCATCCTAAAGGAAATCAGCCCTGAAAACTCATTGAAAGTTCTGATGCTGAAGCTGAAAATCCAATACTTTGGCCACCTGATGGGAAGAACTGACTCATTAGAAAAGACCCTGATGCTGGGAAAGAATGAAGGCAGGAGAAGAAGGGAACGACAGAGGATGAGATGGTTGGATGGCACCACTGACTCAATGGACATGAGTTTGAGTAAACTCCAGAAATTGGTGATGGACAGGGAGGCCTGGTGTGCTGCAGTCCAGGGTTGCAAAGTGTCAGACACGACTGAGAGACAGAACTGAACTGACTGAGTATTCCATGGTATAGATTTACAACAGTTTGTTTAACCATTCATCATTGGGTTGTTTCCAGTTTTGGCTATTACATTTACATTTAGTAAAGCCACAGTAGACACTGGTAAATAGGTTTTTATATGAACATGTCTTTACTTCTCTGAGATAAACACTCAAGTGGGAAATTTCTGAGTCACATAGTAGTTGCATGTTTTGTTTTTACAGAAACTGAGAAACTTAGTAACTATAGCATTTTATACTCCCATCAATATATTGAACTCCATTCAACATACGAATGATCCAGGTTTTTCACCTCCTTACTAGTATTTGATTTAGCCACCATACTTGACTTTAGCCATTCTGATAGATGTGTGGTGTTACCACACTATGGTTTTAATTTTCATTTCCATAATGGTTAATGATGCTGAACATCTTTCTATGAGTTTATCTGCCACCATGTGAAAATCTTTGGTTAGAGACAGTCTGGTCCTGGAACACGCCTTCTATTAGAGAAGAGAAGACAGATAGAGAATTCTTTTACAGAATATAGACATTGTTTGCCCTTTCTTTCTTTTCTTTCTTTCTCCCTTCCTCCCCTTCCTTCTTCCTTCTTTCTTTCTCCATTTTTTTTCTTCTCTTGCTTTGTGGAAGGAAGGAAAAGGCAATCTGAGGGAGTTGAAAGCCATGGAGAATTACATTGGCAGTAGGTTATAATAAAAGAATGACTTAAGCTAACATATAAATAACTTGAAATAAAGAAGTGTTAAGTGCTTTACCAAAGTAACTCAAATTTTCACATCTAGCTACCATCCCCATATGTATATCTCTATCTTTAGTTCCTCAACATATACACCAGTGCCTGGCAAATTCTAGGCCTTTAAGGAATATCTGTGAAGTGAATAATCAATAAATGAGAAGAAAAAAATTAGCCAGATACAAGTATTTTAATAAAATATAGAAATGATATTCTAATTCTATTAAGTTATAATTGATAATAAGTATACTGTTGTTATTATATAAGGATATGTGTGTGTGCTAAGTAACTTCAGTCCTGTCTAAAACTTTGCTACCTTATGGACTGTAGCCCATCAGGCTCCTCTGTCCATGGGATTTTCCAGGCAAGAATACTGGAGTGGGTTGCCATACCCTCCTATAGGGGATCATCCCAAGACAGGGATCGAACTTGCATCTCTTATGTCTACTGCATTGGCAGGTGGGTTCTTTACCACTAGAGCCATCTGGGAAGCCTCATATAAGGGTATTCAGTTCAGTTCAGTCGCTCAGTAGTCTCCGACTCTTTGCAACCCCATGAATCGCAGCACGCCAGGCCTCCCTGTCTATCACCAACTCCTAGAGTTCCTCAGACTCACGTACATCGAGTCAGTGATACCATCCAGCCATCTCATCCTCTGTCGTCTCCTTCTCCTCCTGCCCCCAGTCCCTCCTAGCATCAGAGTCTCTTCCAATGAGTCAATTCTTCACATGAGGTGGCCAAAATATTGGAGTTTCAGCTTTAGTATCAGTCCTTCCAAAGAAATCCCAGGGCTGATCTCCTTCAGAATGGACTCCTTGCAGTCCAAGGGACTCTCAAGAGTCT
>SJYX01022088.1:148923-173238 GCA_006410675.1 Oreotragus oreotragus | reverse complement strand
CTTCAGCGCTCAGCTTTCTTTGTAGTCCAACTCTTACATCCATACATGACTACTGGAAAAACCATAGCCTTTACTAGATGGACCTTTGTTGACAAAGTAATGTCTCTGCTCTTTAATATGCTGTCTAGGTTGGTCATAACTTTCATTCCCAGAAGTAAGCAGCTTTTTGTTTCATGGCTGCAGTCACCATCTGCAGTGATTTTGGACCCCCCCAAAATAAAGTCTGCCACTGTTTCCACTGTTTCTCCATCTATTTGCCATGAAGTGATGGAACTGGATGCCACGATCTTAGTTTTCTAAATGTTGAGCTTTAAGCCAACTTTTTCACTCTGCTCTTTCACTTTCATCAAGAGGCTCTTTAGTTCTTTTTTACTTTCTGCCATAAGGGTGATGTCATCTGCATATCTGAAATTATTGATATTTTCTCCCAGAAATCTTGATTCCAGCTTGTGCTTCATCCAGCCCAGCGTTTCTCATGATGTACTCTGCCCGCCTCCACACAAGCTTTATCAGCAATAACAGGAGACCATGTGTGTCTTGCATTGAACTCAGCCTCATACCAAGTCACTCAAGTGGAAGAACGACCTTGTGGAATGTAAGCTCAGTGACACGACAGCTGGGTGAGCCCTGGAAACTCTCACCTAAATGTCCCTCTTCCTGCCAAGGTCATCTCAGGGCGAATACCCTAAGAAGGGAAATGAAAGAGGGGTGTTTTCCTTCAAGCTGAGAACATTCTGATTTCTTCACTTGTGCCTGTCCTATTTCTCTTACCCAGACTGAGTGAGCCTCTCTCAGCTCGGAAAGAATGCACTTTCTCCTTCTGGGTTTGGTCTCCTTGCCCATTCCCCACCCCCACTGCCATGGAGGCTATGTGGGAGCCCAGATTCTCATAGCACTGCCCCACTGCCCATGGCTCCCCACTAGCATTGCTGTTCAGTTAGAGGCTCTGCTCTAAACCCACAAGGCTTACCTTCTGTCTGCTCCCAGTAATGGCTCCTTGGAAGCTTTCCGGCTTTGAGACCCTGAAACCAGTTACCTGGGCTTGGTGCTGGGCGTGCTGGTGCCCAACTCTGCGTTCAGTGACCTCCTGTTGGTAGCTTGAAATCAGCCATATGGAAGTATTTATGATGCTAAACTCAGCCACTCTGCACTGGTGCCAAATAGAATCTTAGAGACAGAGTTTTGGGTGAAGTAGAAAATTATAGCTTTATTGCTTCATCTGGCAAAGAGGGACACAGAAGGCTCATGACTCGAAAATCTTTGTGTCCCTACCCGGGAGGATTTGGTGAGGAGTTTTGTAGCAATGATACAAGGNGGTATTCCCTTCTCTTTCAGAATTTTCTAGTTTGTTGTGATCCACACACACGGTCAAACGCTTTAGCGTAGTCAATGAAGCAGATGTTTTTCTGGCATTCTCTTGCTTTTTCTATGATCCAACGGATGTTTGCAAGTTGATCTCTGGTTCTTCTGCCTTTTCTAAATCCAGCCTGTACATCTGGAAGTTCTCACTTCACATATTGTTGAAGCTTAGCTTGGAGAATTTTGAACATTACTTTGATAGTGTGAGATGAGTGCAGTTGTGCAGTAGTTTGAGCATTCTTTGGCACTGCCTTTCTTTGGGATTGGAATGAACACTGACCTTTTCCAGTGCTGAGTTTTCCAAGATTGTTGGCATATTCAATGCAGTTCTTTCACAGCATCATCTTTTAGGATTTGAAATTGCTCAGCTGGGAATTCCATCACCTCCACTAGCTTTGTTTGTAGTGATACTTTCTAAGGCCCACATGACTTCACACTCCAGGATGTCTGGCTCTAGGTGAGTGATCATACTATCATGGTTATCTGTGTCATTAAGGGTCTTTTTTGGGTCTTATAGTTCTTCTGTGTATTCTTGCCACCTCTTCTTAATATCTTCTGCTTTTGTTAGGTCCATACCATTTCTGTCCTTTATTGTGCCCATCTTTGCATGAAATGTTCCCTTGGGATCTCTAATTTTCTTGAAGAGATTTCCAGTCTTTCCCATTCTATTGTTTTCCTCTATTTCTTTGCACTGATCAATGAGGAGGGCTTTCTTATCTCTCCTTGCTATTCTTTGGAACTTTGCATTCTGATGGATATAGCTTTCATTTTTTCTTTGCCTTTCACTTCTTTTCTCAGCTATGTGTAAGGCTTCCTCAGACAACCATTTTGCTTTTTTGCATTTCTTTCTCTTGAGGATGGTTTTGATCACCACCTCCTATGTAATGTTACGAACCTCCATCTATAGTTCTTTAGGTATTCTATCTATCAGAACTAATCCCTTCAATATATTTGTCACTTCCACTGTATAATCGTAAGAGATTGTATTTAGGTCATACCTGAGTGATCTAGTTGTCTTCCCTACTTTCTTCAACTAAGTCTGAAATCTGCAATAAGGAGTTCATGATCTGAGCCACAGTCAGCTCAGATCTTATTTTTGCTGACTGTATCCAGGTTCTCCATCTTCAGCTGCAAAAAATATAATCAATCTGATTTTGGTATTTACTGTCTGGTGATGTCCAGGTGTAGAGTTGTCTCTTGTGTTGTTGGAAGAGGTTGTTTGCTATGACCAGTGTGTTCTCTTAGCAAAATTCTGTTAGTCTTTGCCCTGCTTCATTTTGTACTCCAAGGCTCAAAGTTGGAGCTTCTTCACAAGAGTATAATGTAAATTTAATACTGAGCTGGAATTAACCTAAGACTATTACCATTGCTCTTGCTGGACCTGAGTTCCAGCAGAGGCTCAGGGCTTCTGTTCAATCATTTGTGCCAGGTGAGATGTTAAGTGGTCCATTTCACATTCACTACCATCTAAGTATAACATTCCTATTGGTATCCAGTGACAAGAAACACGTGTGTGCACACGCACACACACACACACACACACACACACACACNTTCTGTTCAATCATTTGTGCCAGGTGAGATGTTAAGTGGTCCATTTCACATTCACTACCATCTAAGTATAACATTCCTATTGGTATCCAGTGACAAGAAACACGTGTGTGCACACGCACACACACACACACACACACACACACACACACATACACACACACACACACAGGCCTACAGAAACACCCCTCTATTGGGAACAAAATCCACTGTTTTAGATTACTGAGAGCTCATATAACGAGGTGAGAGTTCTCTTAGGGCATTCATCTAGGTCACTGGGCTTTCCCTAATCCAGAGAAACAGGGATGAATGATGCCTCCCAAGGGGTCTTATGTGTTTGTGGTCAGTCAGAGGTGTCTAAACCTCCCTCTCTCCCAAACAAGTGGGAGCCTAGCCTGGGATCCTGGGTCCAAGGGTGGAGCCAAGAGTGAGAAGGTGAGGTGGTGTACAGGGACCAGTCAAAGCTGCAGACTGAGCTGATACTTTGAGGTGTCAGTTCCAAGAGTAAGCAGGGTTAGAATGAGGCTGCAGAACAGAAACAGAGGGTAGGGGGTGGAAGGGAGCCTGCAGGGGGCCCCTCACTCCCTGGGTGGGATCTCAGGTGCTTTTTCAGTATCTCAGCTGCAGCAGTCAGGGTACCTGGCCAGGGGAACTGCCAAAGAGATAGCCCCAACTCAGATATGATGTTACAACAAGGATCCCTGGCTCACCATGCGCCTGTGGGGCCACTTGTACATGGCTTCATGCTCAGCTCCATTCTTTTTTTTAAATAATGTAACACTGTATTAGTTTCAAGTATAAAATATATTGATTTGATATTTGCACATACTGTGAGATGATTATCACAGCCTCATCTATCTGGGCTCTGGACTGCTGACTTGATCCCACATAACACATGAGATCCTGAGCAGACACACCCACATGTCCACCCTGCTCCCTGCAGCTTCTATTTCCAGGATTCAGTGGCAACAGCTTCATCACAAGGGGGAAAGAGAAGCCTATAGAGAGAAGCAGTTTCAGAAAGATATGACTGGTCACATGAGTTCCTAGAGATAAAACCCCCTTTCTAACTTTCTTTTAAATGATTACTATGACTCTGGGGTTTCCAAGTATCTGGATGTCTCTACTCCACTGTTTGGATGCAATGGGTGCTCCATTCATTTACATTCAACACACTGATCTGCACAAACAGTTTTTTAACTGTTTGAATTGTGGGCCCTGGCCTATCCAATAAGATTATAACTCCTCTGAAGGTATATGGCATTTACATGTCCATCACTTAGTACCTACACTCTGCTCCTCTATCCCACTCCCTTCAAATTCTCAGTAAAATTAAGCCCTTATTGTTTTTTCTTCATCCTGTCTGGTGTTTAGCCCATTTCTTTCCCTCCAAATAAAACTCTCACATGGAGAAATCAACTCCACATTCTGGATATAAGCAAGAAGAATTAGAGAGAGACACACTCCAGTGGATTTAGGAGGGAATTAAATCCTTCACTGAAACAATATAAATACAGGAGATCACAACAGGGACATCTAATGGGCAACTTCAGATGTCATAGAGAAAAGAACAGAAGAGTACTGTGGGCTGACATTGGAACTGGTTTCACGAGAGAAGGATCCTAAGTCATGTAGGATTTGGATACATAGAAAAGGGGAAAGCCTTCTGAAGTCAGGGTCAGACACAAAGGCATGAGGTAGGAATGCTGTGGCCTTTTCGATGGGAGCCAAAGAAGGGTTTTAAAGAAGAGGATGATGCGATAAAATCAGTATTTTAGGAGACTGATCTGGCAGCAGCAAGCAGGATAGACTCCAAAGGAAAGAAGAATGGAGGCAGCAAAGAGTTGAGTTATGAAAATCTAGGTGTGGGATGAGAGTCACTCATTCAACAATTACCTGCTGTTTTCCATGTTTGATATACTCATAGGTACTGGGTTCAGCGGTGCACCAAAAAGTTAAGTCCCTGCCCTCATGGGGTCCATACTGTCACTGGGCACATTAAAGAGACTCTTAGGTCAGACAACATCAGACAGTAGTAAGCAAAGGGGAGGGAGTGAACAGGGTGATGTGATGGTAACCAAGGCAGGCCTTTAAATAAGGTACTCTGAGCAGGTGTCGTTTTTGCTGAGACTAAAGGCTAAGAAGGTACAAAGATCTGAAAGAAGAGCATTGTAGGAGAGAGAACAGTAAGTGCAAAGGCTCTAGGGTGAGGACAACTGATTCAGTGCAACAGAAAGGACAGTGTGGCTAAAGCACATAAGCAAGGGGAAGAGTAGAGGAGACAGGCCAGTGGGGGCTGGAACACCTAAGGCCTCGTGGGTTATGTTAACGAATTGAGGTTTTAAGCATAATTAGATTTAGAAGAAGGAAGTTACGTGATCACATGTACAGTTTAAAAAGATGACTGTAGGGACTTCCCTGGCGGTTCAGTGGTTAGTGCTTCCACTGCTGGGGACCCAGACTGTATCTGGTTGGGAAACTAAGATTCCCTGCAAGCCACATACATGTGAGTGCTAAGTTGCTTCAGTCGTGTCTGACTCTTTGCGACACCACAGACCGTAACCCGCCAGCTCCTCCGTCCATGGGATTCTTCAGGCAAGAATACTGGAGTGGATTGCCATGCCCTCCTTCAGGGGATCTTCCTGACCCAGGGATTTAACCCACATCTCTTATGTCAAGAGACATAAGACCCTCATTGGCAGGTGGGTTCTTTACCACTCATGCCACCTGGGAAGCCTGGCAAGCCATATGTCATGGCCAAAAAAAAGAGATGACTTTAGCACTGTGTGGGCTTCCCTGGTGACTCAGACAGTAAAGAATTTGACTGCAGTGCAGGAGACTTGGGTTCGATCCCTGGGTTGGGAAAATCCCCTGGAGAGGAAATGGCTACCCACTCCAGTATTCTGGCCTGGAGAAGAGCAGGCAGAAGAGCCTAGTAGGCTACAGTCCATGTGGTTGCAAAGAGTCAGAGACGAGCGAGCAACTTTCATTTTCACTTAGCACTGTGTGAAGAATGTTTGGGATGGCAAGAGTGGAACCAGGGAGTCAGTGAGGGGCTACTGTAGTAGTCCAGGGGAGAAAGGTGGGTGGCATGGACAGGCCTGAAGGGACCTGCCGATGAACTGGATTTGAGTAATTAAAAATGACAGTAAGGACTATCCTAGTTTCGGTAGTGAGCCTCTGGGTGGGTCGCGGTGCCAATGAGGGATGCGGAGGCAGGAACAGATTGAGTGGGGTATGGGTCTGGGAGCTCAGTGAGGGACAGGCTGGAGCTCAAGTAGAAAGTGGCATGTACAGGTTTGGTAGCTAGGAGAGAAACCAGGACTGAAGATAAAATTCAAGACTCCTTCAGTTTGAAGGCTCCAATTACAGCTGAGATTGTGAGACCATCTAAATAGCTAAGAAAAGAAGAGGGCCCAGGAGAGACCGCTCAGGCAGATCAACATTCAGAAGTAGCGTAGAGAGGAGCCAGTGAAGGAGGCAAAGAGAAAGGCTGATGGGGTAGGAGGAAAATCAAAGTGGGCTGTCATGGAAGCCAGCAGGAGAAAGTATGTCCAGGAAGATAGGAGTGGCCAATTGTCAAAAAGAGTGATGAGGGCCTCGACTGGAAAAGGGACAGTCAAAGAATCTACCACGAATCAGATGAGATGTGTCTGATGTCCCTCCAAAGGAATGAAGTCTTACAACCAATGCCAACCCCTAAAATGAATGGCCTTGTCTGACCCCTGGCTAATTTCACCTCTTAAACAAAAGGAGATATTTCTGGTGAAGATGGAGGCAGTGGGGTAGGGAGAAGAGTAAAAGCACAAGTTGGATGGGTGACTTAAAAAGAGATAATACATGTAAAAATCTTTGTACAAGTTAAAAAGCAGAATAGAGAAATAAAGCATAGCTATCTGTTACTAAATAATACAAAGATAAGGTATTGTTATTAACAATACTGATGATGATGAGTCTACTGACTGAAATGTGCTTTTACTGGCCCCAGAAGGAGGATTTAAAACTCTAGGAATGATTGTCAAAGAAACAGGGAATTGAAAACTGAAAAACATTTCAAACAAATAGCTGAAAACTTTCAGATTGTGAAGACTACTTAAATGGGAATTTCTAAGACAGGATATAACTGATTCAGGACCCAACATATTTATTTTTCTGGTGTTAGCTGGACTGTAGTCCTCCAGGCTCCTCTGTCCATGGAATTCTCCAGACAAGAATACTGGAATGGGTAGCCATTCCCTTCTCCAGGTGGAAGGAATGATGCAAAAGCTGAAACTCCAGTACTTTGGCCACCTCATGCGAAGTGTTGACTCATTGGAAAAGACTCTGATGCTGGGAGGGATTGGGGACAGGAGGAGAAGGGGATGACCAAGGATGAGATGGCTGGATGGCATCACGGACTCGATGGACGTGAGTCTGAATGAACTCCAGGAGAGGGTGATGGATAGGGAGGCCTGGCGTGCTGCGATTCATGGGGTTGCAAAGAGGCGGACACAACTGAGCGACTGAACTGAACTGAACTGAACTGATACAAGGGCAGGGTTGTTGATAAGGATCAGGCTTTGTGCAGGGTCCAAGTTCCTTTGATCTGGCTTCAGAGGATTCCCTGATGAGCTTTTTGATTCCCGAGGTTATCAAATTGTGACCTTCTCTCTGGCATGAAGAATGCTTCAAGTAGTTAACATCTCCTGTTTGTTTGGGGAGAACATCTCCTCCTAGTTTTGCAGAAGAGCTCAAAGATATTGCTAAGTGTATCCTTTAGGGTGGAACTGGGATTCTATACCAAGGCTGTACTATTGTTTCTTGGCCTCTCCTCCCTTGTCTCTGCAGCCTCTCCCTTCCCTGATTAGCAGCTATTTGAACCTGCCCTTTGGGATTCAGGGAAGGTCATGGAGACTAGGGCTTCCCTGATAGTTCAGTTGGTAAAGAATCTGCCTGGAATGCAGGAGACCCTGGTATGATTCTTGGGTCAGGAAGATCTGGTGGAGAAGGGATAGGCTACCCACTCCAGTATTCTTGGGCTTCCCTTGTGGCTCAGCTGGTAAAGAATCTGCCTGCAGTGTGGGAGATCTGGGTTCAATCCCTGGGTTGGGAAGATCACCTGGAGAAGGGAAAAGCTACCCACTCCAGTATTCTGGCCTGGAGAATTCCAGGGACTGTATAGTCCATGGGGTCGCAAAGAGTCGGACACGACTGAGCGACTTTCACTTTCATGGAGGCTGAAGCCTATTTCCTACAAACAAGAAAGGAGGACACAGAAAGTTTTCTATGCCCAGGAGCCTCACAGGGTTCTGCTCAGTTTTATTTACATCTGCAAACACCACGAATTAGAGCTTTTCTTTCTGGAGAATCAGTTGTTGCTATCAGTATACCTCTAATTGGGCTTCTGGTTCTTTTAGAAGAATTAACAAACAAATAGATGGAACTGGAGGCATTAGGGCTTTGTTCTCTCAGAGACCTTCTGGGTCCCCAACATCTCCAAAAGCAGGAGGCAGGACTCAGTAATGATTTTAAGCTTCTTGTCGAAACCATGTAGTGAGGTGAATTGGGAGAGGCTGGCTCAGCTCAGGAAGACTGGATCAGTACTTCCAATGAATATTCAGGACTGACTTCCTTTAGGATTAATTGGTTTGATCTCCATGAAGTACAAGGTTCTCTTCAAGAGTCTCTTCCAACACCACAGTTCAAAAGCATCAATTTTTTGTTGTTCAGCTTTCTTTATGGTCCAACTCTTGAATCTATACATGACTACTGGAAAAATCATAGCTTTGACTAGATGGACTTGTTGGCAAAGTAATGTCTCTGCTTTTTAATATTCTGTCTAGGTTGGTCATACCTTTCCTTCCAAGGAGCAAGTGTCTTTTAATTTCATGGCTGTAGTCACCATCTGCAGTGATTTTGAATCCCAGGAAAATAAAGTCTGTTACTGTTTCCGTTCTTTCCCCATCTATTTGTCATGAAGTGATGGGTGATTTTAGGAACAGACTTTATAATCTCAATCCTTACATCTCCTCATATCTATACAATCAGTAAATCCCTTCATGGTGACATCAGATCCTTACGACTAGCCAAAAACCGTTTGTAAAATGAGTGCCTAATGGTACTGAACTCCACCTTCACCAAAACCTTATATATTGACCTCCTCCCACTACTTCTTTGGAGCAGTATCCCAGAGTTATCTGAGTTGTGCCTCTTTGGCTGCAGTCCTCATTTTGCCACCAATAAAACTTAACAGCTCTCAAGTTGTGCATCTTTTTTTGGTCGACATCCCCAAGCTGAGGCTCTTATCAGCCTCCTGAACGAAAGTTGACTTCTTCACAGAAGGCTGTTTGTGTGTGTTTTCCAGTGATGAGATCCGCTTACAGTTCTCCACCCACAGCCTCTCTGACCTTGTTCTTGAGGCACAAATGCAAGAGATGGCACATTCCTCCCTGGACACATGGACACACCTTCTCCAAGCCCTTCCTACAGGAGGTCAGACACATCTGATCTACTATCTGTGAAGCTAAAGGCTGTCTTCTTCCATTATTATCTCTGGTTCCACTGGGAAAGCCTGAAAGGTGTTAGACGCCAGAAAGGAGAATGCTGTAGTCAGTTTAGTTTTACTGTGTTCAAGTTGACACGGTTTTGATATGTTTGAGACTGTATACAGGATTATTAAAAAAAAAAAAAGACAGTGCAGAAGAATTGATGCTTTTCAATTGGGGTGCTGGAGAAGTTCTTGAGTCCCTTGGACAGCAAGGAGGTCAAACCGGTCAATCCTAAAGGACATCAACCCTGAATATTCATTGGAAGGAATGATGCTGAAGGTCCAATACTTTGGCCACCCTATGTGAAGAGCCAACTCATTGGAAAAGACCTTGATGCTGGGAAAGATTGAAGGCAAAAGGAGAAGAGGGTGGCAGAGAATGAGATGGCTAGATAGCATCACTGACTCAGTAGACATGAGTTTGAGCAAATTCCAGGAGATACTGGAGGTTAGAGAAGCCTGGCGTGCCACTGTCCATGGGGTCACAAAGGGTTGGACGTGACTTGGTGACTGAACGACAAACCCCTCACCGCTCCCAGAAGGGATGCTGCTACTGCTGCTAAGTCGCTCAGTCGTGCCCAACTCTTAGTGACCCCATGGACTGCAAGCCTACCAGGCTCCTCCATCCATGGTATTTTCCAGGCAGGAGTACTGGAGTGGGGTGCCATTGCCTTCTCCGCCCAGAAGGAACAAATCCTGCCAATACCTTGTTCTCAGACTTTCAGCCTTTAGAACTGTGAGACAATAAATTCTGTTGCTTAAATTGCCCAGTCAGTGGTAGTTTTAACTCTGGTAAACTAATACACTCCCCTAATAAATTTACTTTTTTGTGTCACATCAGGGTTTGCAGATAAGCAAAACTGTCTTGGTTTACTAAAACCTCAGAATTTTTTCTTTATCATGTAAAGTGAAGGGAAACTAAAATGCTGCAGTTTCATCCAAAATTAGAACTAGTCCCCCACAAATTAGAAATGTTTAAAAAGTTATTTAGTAAAGATAAAACAACTTGCATGCATGCTCAGTCTTTCAACTTGTTGGGACCCTATGGACTATAGCCTGTCAGGCTCCCCTGTCTATGGGATTTTTCAGGCAAGAATACTAGAGTGGGTTGCCATTTCCTCCTCCAGGATCTTCCCCATCAGGGATCGAACATGCATCTCCTGCATTGGCAGGCAGGTTCCTTACCATTGAGCCACCAGGGAAGCCTTAAGACATAGTAAACTCTCTATACATTGTTCCCAAGGTTCTTTTCACATTTGTTAACACATATATTTTCACATAGACTCACAGGCCATGTGCTTTCTTGAGTTCTGTGTTTTTAACAATATTTGATAGAAATATTTCTAGTTAGTGTTGATATTCATATTTTTATTTAAGTAGTTACATATTATTTTTTTAAAAGATGGTATTAGCTCAGATGGCAAAGAATCTGCCTGCAATGCAGGAGACCTGGGTTCGATCCCTGGGCCGAGATTGTTTTATTAAATAAGTGAGCAACTAACACACACACATACGTATTATTTTTATGCCTTTCACATATTTTTAGCTGTTTGTTACTTTCTAATTTGTCACTGTGAATATTTTTGTATAATTTATTTTCACCCTACTTGAACTGTTTCCTTGAGGTGTATACCAAGAAGAAAAAGTCCTGGATTAGACACTTTTGTAGTCTATGTTCCGTATTACCGTTATTCTCTAGACAGATTTAGTTTTATGATTTTAAAATTACTTTTCCTAACTTAAAAAGGTTTTCCGAGACTGACAGTTGCTCAGTTTTTCATTTGTAACACTTCCCCGGAGGTGGCCCTAGGCACTTTGAAAGCATCATTTATTTTTATCTTTGAGATGTGGAGCAATAGGCAACCAGGACTAGCTCCCTGGGATCCCCCTGAGCGCCCGGCGCCTCCCCTCCGTCGGCCGGTTCCCGCACACGGTCCCCGCCAGCCCCGGGTTAGCTGTCAGACGCGCCCGCCAGGGGTGAATGCAGGCTCGGCGGCGGGCTCCGGCTTCCCACAATGCACCGGGCGCTGGGGTCAGGAGGTGACCGAACTATGGCTGCGGCGGCCGAGCCCCAAGGGTTTGCGGGCGGCGGAGGGGCGTGGCGCTATAGGGGCGGGGCCAGACCCGCAGCTCTGGCTTCGGTCGCCCGCTGCTGCGCTTCTGCGGGTATTGCCCGGGCTCCTGTCGCGTGCTTCCCGGCCTCGGAGACCTGTCCACCTGGCGCTGTAGCAAGGTAGTGGGGGGCTCTTCCGGGCCATCCTATTTTTCTTGGTGGTGGGGTGGGCTGTGAAATCTTAGTTGTTGCCAACCGGAGAAGCCCTGACTTTGCTATAATTTAGGGATGGAGCAACCAGTTTCGCTCCGAAGAATTTATTTAAAACTCTTGTTTCTTTCCCATTCTCCCCGTGCTTTGCAATCTCCGCTGGGCTTTGGGAAGCCTGATCTAGGGTGCCGGTGCGAGAGTAATTTCAAGCTCTAGGTTCATCTCTCCTGCCTTATGGAGGGATGCTAACTAGCGGCTGGGGTTAGAATGCATGAGAACTTTTATGGATGTAGGCTGGTTTCTTCAGATGTGTGCCTGTGTAAAAACTGAAAAATCAGATGTACTTGGTGTGGGTAGGGATCCTGAGTCCTCGCTGTTTCAGGGAGTTAGAGGTGTCTTGTCTCGTGCCCGCCTCCGCCACCATGTAGCCACCAGGAAGTAGCAATCCTGGGATCTAAGCCAGAGGGTGCCCTCAAATTCTCCACCCCAGGACACTGCTTCCTAACGGCCCGTGCCGCCGCACCCCGGAGCTCCTCAGCACAGCCGACCCTCGTTTGGAGATACCAGCTTTTCAGAAAAGTCAATTTTGGCAGATACAAAGCGCTGGAATATGCGGGCACCTGGGACAACTTAAACTTGTTGGAGGTCTGTCGTCCTCAGCCTGTTTCTTGGTCACACTGCATGGCTCAACCCATTCGGTCTACTTTCTGTTACCCCAGTGCTCCCCTTGGTAAAAATGCCGATCTGAAGTAATCCCAGTGTGAAACCTGCAAGTCTAAAGTGACTCCACATTTCCCCACTTCTAAAGGCTTAGAAAAGCACTCTAGTGCCCTGATCCCTAACTTCAGTGCAAAATAAATCATAGTTTTAAAGGTTTATTTTTCTTTAAAACCCTCACCCTCACAAGTAATATCAACTGGTTGATTTTACTTGTGAAATCCAAGCAGTTTCATTTATTGGTTAGTAATAAAGATTGTCACTAGGGAAACTGTCTAAATGATATATTCTTCAGATGACCATAATTAACCAAGTAGCTGATAATAAAAGGCAGATGGGAAATCAAGTAAGCGTGGGTTTAAAACATTTCTGCCTCTGAGAAGTTTGGAAAGATAAACTTTCCTTCTAAAAGTAGAAGGAACACAGATTCTCCGTCCCCCTGCCCCCCCCCTTTTTTTAGACTAGACAGACCTATTAATTTGAGATAATCAAAAATAAGAAAGCTCTTTCAAACTGCTAGCACCTCACCTGTGTGCACCCAAGGAAAGAAGGTAAGTCTAGGAGTTGTAAGGATTCTAAATCTTTAAGTAAAAATTCTTAGTGATCCTTAACACCATGTCTGGGTATGTTCCTCCAGAAGTGTCAGTTCTCCATCAAATATAAAATTATGAAATTCTAATGTATAATATTTTCTATTTGGAAAATATTTTCCATATCTAGCGTTAACATTTACTTAAAAGCATTGTGTATTTGTGAGTAAAATGATACAAATCTTTAAAAGGTTAAATCTTAGATAGTCTACATCAGTGATTCTCACCCTGAGGGCCTCAGTTAGTGGCAATAAACCTCAGAGATAAAAATAAAAATCTGGGGAAACTTCCCTGGTGGTCCAGTGGTTAAGAATCTGCCTTGCAATGTAGGGGAGGCAAGTTTGATTCTTGGGGAAGCTAAGATCCTACATGCCTTGGAGCAACTAAGCCTGAGCACCACAGCTACTGAACTTACTCAATGCAGCCAAATAAATAAATTTTAAAAATTCAACAATGAAATAAAAAGTCATTAATAATTAATAATTGCCAACACCTGTAAGAACTAGAGTACACCATTTGAAGCTTAAAAGGAGCTGATTAATGGTGGCTCAGGTGGTAAAGCATCCTCCTACAGTGCAGGAGAGACAGGTTCAATCCCTGAGTTGGAAAAATCCCCTGGAGAAGGAAATAGCAACCCACTCCAGTATTCTTGCCTGGGAAATCCCATGGCAGAAGGAGCCTGGAGGGCTATAGTCCATGGGATTGCAGAGTCGATAACCTCAGATATGCAGATAACACCACCCTTATGGCAGAAAGTGAAGAAGAACTAAAGAGCCTCTTGATGAAAGTGAAAGAGGAGAGTGAAAAAGTTGGCTTAGAGCTCAACATTCAGAAAACTAAGATCATGGCATCTGGTCCCATCACTTCATGGCAAATAGATGGGGAAACAGTGGGAGACTTTATTTTGTGGCCTCCAAAATCACTGCAGATGGTGTCTGCAGCCATGAAATTAAAAGACACTTACTCCTTTGAAGGAAAGTTATGACCAAGAATATTAGAATATTAAAAAGCAGAGACATTACTTTGCCATTAGAGGTCCATCTAGTGAAGGCTATGGTTTTTCCAGTAGTTGTGTATGGATGTGAGAGTTGAACTATAAACAAAGGTGAGCAACAAAGAATTAATGCTTTTGAACTGTAATGTTGGAGAAGACTCTTGAGAGTCCCTTGGACAGCAAGGAGATCCANTAAAAAGCAGAGACATTACTTTGCCATTAGAGGTCCATCTAGTGAAGGCTATGGTTTTTCCAGTAGTTGTGTATGGATGTGAGAGTTGAACTATAAACAAAGGTGAGCAACAAAGAGTTAATGCTTTTGAACTGTAATGTTGGAGAAGACTCTTGAGAGTCCCTTGGACAGCAAGGAGATCCAACCAGCCCATCCTAAAGGAAATCAGTCCTGGGTGTTCATTAGAGGGACTGATGTTGAAGCTGAAACTCTAATACTTTGGCCACCTGATTCCAAGAGCTGGCTCATTTGGAAAAGACCCTGATGCTGGGAAAGATTGAGGTCAGGAGGAGAAGGGGATGACAGAGGATGAGATGGTTGGATGGCCATCGACGCCCAGTTCCCACTGACTCAATGGACATGAGTTTGGGTGGACTCCGGGAGTTGATGATGGACAGGGAGGCCTGACGTGTTGCAGTCTGTGGGGTTGCAAAGGGTCGGACATACTGAGTGACTGAACTGAGTGCTAGAGTGTTCTTATTGTTTTCACACACTGATGAGAAATAGCTTTGGGATGACTTCTTGTCAGGGGTCGTGTCATCATGACTACGAATGTAGAGATCGGAATATTTCTCAGATGCTGAGAAAAGGAAAGCATCTCTCAAAACTGTGCAGACTCGAGGAACTCAAAAGTACCTTGAAAGTATCCTTTGGTTTCCATCCTTCATGGTGCCAATTTTTTAAAAATGCCCCTTTTCATAGTAATACTAATTATTTTCTAATAGTCATGTAGAATGATTAACTCGAGTTAATCATGTGTGAACTATTTCAACTTTCTTACAATAAAAACGCCACTCTGTTTTTATAGTCATCTATTTCCAGGGGTGGTGACCCGGAGGAGCCACCCTGAGCCCGAGGCCAGGGGCGGCAGCTGGGAGAAGCCACCCACGCCCGAGGCCACGGCCGGCGGCCGGGAGGAGCAACCCGAGGAGCAGGGGCTGCGCAGGCGCAGGAGGGCCTAGAGGAGCTGCCCGATGTTGAAGGTCAAGAACTGTGGCGGTAAGGAGATACCCCTCGTCCAAGGTAAGGAGCAGCCGTGAAGAGACAACCCACGCCCAAGGTAAGAGAAACCCAAGTAAGATGGTAGGTGTTGCAAGAGAGCATCAGAGGGCAGACACACTGAAACCATACTCACAGAAAACTAGTCAATCTAATCACACTAGGACCAGGGCCTTGTCTAACTCAATGAAACCAAGCCATGCCTGCAGGGCAACCCAAGGCGGGCGGGTCATGGTGGAGAGGTCTGACAGAACGTGGTCCACTGGAGAAGGGAATGGCAAGCCACTTCAGTATTCTTGCCTTGAGAACCCCATGAACAGTATGAAAAGGCAAAATGATAGGATATCAAAAGAGAATCTCCCCAGGTCGTTAGGTGCCCAATATGCTACTGGAGATCAGTGGAGAAATAACTCCAGAAAGAATGAAGGGATGGAGCCAAAGCAAAAACAATACCCAGTTGTGCATGTGACTGGTGATAGAAGCAAGATCCGATGCTGTAAAGAACAATATTGCATAGGAACCTGGAATGTCAGGTCCATGAATCAAGGCAAATTGGAAGTGGTCAAACAAGAGATGGCAAGGGTGAACGTCGACATTCTAGGAATCAGCGAACTAAAATGGACTGGAATGGGTGAATTTAACTCAGATGACCATTATATCTACTACTGCGGGCAGGAATCCCTCAGAAGAAATGGAGTAGCCATCATGGTCAACAAAAGAGTCCGAAATGCAGTACTTGGATGCAATCTCAAAAACGACAGAATGATCTCTGTTCGTTTCCAAGGCAAACCATTCAATATCACAGTTATCCAAGTCTATGCCCCAACCAGTAATGCTGAAGAAGCTGAAGTTGAACGGTTTTATGAAGACCTACAAGACCTTGTAGAACTAACACCCAAAAAAGATGTCCTTTTCATTATAGGGGACTGGAATGCTAAAGTAGGAAGTCAAGAAACACCTGGAGTAACAGGCAAATTTGGCCTTGGAATGCGGAATGAAGCAGGGCAAAGACTAATAGAGTTTTGCCAAGAAAATGCACTGGTCATAGCAAACACCCTCTTCCAGCAACACAAGAGAAGACTCTACACATGGACATCACCAGATGGTCAACACCGAAATCAGATTGATTATATTCTTTGCAGCCAAAGATGGAGAAGCTCTATACAGTCAACAAAAACAAGACCAGGAGCTGACTGTGGCTCAGATCATGAACTCCTTATTTCCAAATTCAGACTTAAATTGAAGAAAGTAGGGAAAACCGCTAGACCATTCAGGTATGACCTAAATCAAATCCCTTATGATTATACAGTGGAAGTGAGAAATAGATTTAAGGGCCTAGATCTGATAGACAGAGTTCCTGATGAACTATGGAATGAGGTTCGTGACATTGTACAGGAGACAGGGATCAAGACCATCCCCATGGAAAAGAAATGCAAAAAAGCAAAATGGCTGTCTGGAGAAGCCTTACAAATAGCACTGAAAAGAAGAGAGGCGAAAAGCAAAGGAGAAAAGAAAAGATATAAGCATCTGAATGCAGAGTTCCAAAGAATAGCAAGAAGAGATAAGAAAGCCTTCTTCAGCAATCAATGCAAAGAGATAGAGGAAAACAACAGAATGGGAAAGACTAGAGATCTCTTCAAGAGAATTGGAGATACCAAGGGAACATTTCATGCAAAGATGGGCTCGATAAAGGATAGAAATGGTATGGACCTAACAGAAGCAGAAGATATTAAGAAGAGGTGGCAAGAATACACAGAAGAACTGTACAGAAAAGATCTTCACGACCCAGATAATCATGAGGATGTGATCACTAATCTAGAGCCAGACATCTTGGAATGTGAAGTCAAGTGGGCCTTAGAAAGCATCACTAAGAACAAAGCTAGTGGAGGTGATGGAATTCCCGTTGAGCTGTTTCAAATCCTGGAAGATGATGCTGTGAAAGTGCTGCACTCAATATGCCAGCAAATTTGGAAAACTCAGCAGTGGCCACAGGACTGGAAAAGGTCAGTTTTCATTCCAATTCCAAAGAAAGGCAATGCCAAAGAATGCTCAAACTACCGCACAATTGCACTCATCTCACACGCTAGTAAAGTAATGCTCAAAATTCTCCAAGCCAGGCTTCAGCAATATGTGAACCGTGAACTCCCTGATGTTCAAGCTGGTTTTAGAACAGGCAGAGGAACCAGAGATCAAATTGCCAACATCCGCTGGATCATGGAAAAAGCAAGAGAGTTCCAGAAAAACATCTATTTCTGCTTTATTGACTATGCCAAAGCCTTTGACTGTGTGGATCACAATAAACTGTGGAAAATTCTGAAAGAGATGGGAATACCAGACCACCTAACCTGCCTCTTGAGAAATCTGTATGCAGGTCAGGAAGCAACAGTTAGAACTGCACATGGAACAACAGACTGGTTCCAAATAGGAAAAGGAGTACGTCAAGGCTGTATATTGTCTCCCTGCTTATTTAACTTATATGCAGAGTACATCATGAGAAACGCTGGACTGGAAGAAACACAAGCTGGAATCAAGATTGCCGGGAGAAATATCAATAACCTCAGATATGCTGATGACACCACCCTTATGGCAGAAAGTGAGGAGGAGCTAAAAAGCCTCTTGATGAAAGTGAAGGAGGAGAGCGAAAAAGTTGGCTTAAAGCTCAACATTCAGAAAACGAAGATCATGGCATCCGGTCCCATCACTTCATGGGAAATAGATGGGGAAACAGTGGAAACAGTGTCAGACTTTATTTTTTTGGGCTCCAAAATCACTGCAGATGGTGACTGCAGCCATGAAATTAAAAGACGCTTACTCCTTGGAAGAAAAGTTATGACCAACCTGGATAGTATATTCAAAAGCAGAGACATTACTTTGCCGACTAAGGTCCGCCTAGTCAAGGCTATGGTTTTTCCTGTGGTCATGTATGGATGTGAAAGTTGGACTGTGAAGAAAGCTGAGCGCCGAAGAATTGATGCTTTTGAACTGTGGTGTTGGAGAAGACTCTTGAGAGTCCCTTGGACTGCAAGGAGATCCAACCAGTCCATTCTGAAGGAGATCAACCCTGGGATTTCTTTGGAAGGAATGATGCTGAAGCTGAAACTCCAGTACTTTGGCCACCTCATGCGAAGAGTTGACTCATTGGAAAAGAGTCTGATGCTGGGAGGGATTGGGGGCAGGAGGAGAAGGGGATGACCGAGGATGAGATGGCTGGATGGCATCACGGACTCGATGGACGTGAGTCTTAGTGAACTCCGGGAGATGGTGATGGATAGGGAGGCCTGGCGTGCTGCGATTCATGGGGTCGCAAAGAGTCGGACACGACTGAGCAACTGAACTGAACTGATTTGTTCAGTAAACAGCCTGGTACTGTGCTAAGACCGGAAATGCAGAGATGAGTCTTCTAAACCACTGACTTTGAGGAGCTGATCTAGTTGGGGAAATCAACGCACAGATGGTTATAATGAAGCATGTGCTTGGCATGGTGATAGATCTCTGTTCCTGGTGCTTCGGGCCTCAAATCTAGCCTGGTGGAGCCAGAAAAGGTCTGGAAATGTCAGAAATCAGTAATTAAAGGATGACTGGCTTTAGCTAGGATTGGAGGAAGGCTGCTCTAGGTGGAGGGGACCAGCATTAAGAAGATCATGGGGGTGGGACTTCCCTGATATTCCAGCAGCTAAGTGCTCCCAATGCAGGGGACTAGGGTTTGATCCCTGGTCAAGGAACTAGATCCCACATGCCACGACTAAGAGTTTGCATGTCCCAACTGAAAATACCAAATGCCGCAACTAACACCTGGTGCAACCAAATAAATTCTGGGTAGAGTGTCAATATCAGAGAAATATACTGAAGAAAGGCCTGGCGAGGGTAAAGGGTAAAAACCTAAGTGGGAGGGGCAGGAGCCTGTCTGTTTTAGAGAGTTCACTCTGAATCTGTAGTGGAAGAGAGACTCAAGAGCCCAGGGGGCAGGAAGCTGTAGCAAAAGAAAGAAATGAGGAGAGCATCTGTAGAATGCATGACCCTTTCCAGGTCTGTCATCTGTTACTTTGGTTTTCACAACCACCCTTTTCAGTCAGTAGAGTGAGATTCACATCTTCATTTTCTTTTATTTCTTTTTATTTTTAAAAATATTTATTTGGCCATGTGAATTCTTACTTGCAGCATGCAAATTCTTAGTGGAGGCATGTGGGACCTAGTTTCCTGACCAGGGATTGAACCCAGGCCCTCTGCATTGTGAGCACAGAGTCTTAGCCACTGAAACCATCAGAGAATTCCCTACCTTTTCACTTTCTAAATTCTTACCTCACTGCTTTGTGCCTCATCCCTGACTCTTATAAAAAACCTGTAAATTAAGTATTATTGACCTGCTTTACAGAAGCAGATACTGAAGCAGGGTCAGGTTCAGATCCAGATCCAGTGTGGAAAGCAGGACTTATTCCAAACAGCAGGTGGGTCCTTCTCTAGAGAATGAGCTAAGACAACCTTCTGGGCAGATCTGCACCTGGGCAACATCTCTCAGGAATCAGCTTGGCAAAAGGACAGCTGTCACTATCTCCTTAAGCACTTTGAAAAGGCCCGTTGAACAGAACAGTGTGGTGGTTCCTCAAAACAATAAATATAGAATTACCATGTGATCCAGCAATTCCTCTTCTGGGCATACGCCCAAAAGAAGTGAATGCAGGGACTTGGATACTTGTACACTTGTTCATAGCATCATTATTTACAGTAGCCAAAAGGTGGAAACAATGCAGGTGTCCATTGATAGAAGAATGGGTAAACAAAATGTGGTCTGTACCCACAGTGAAGCATTATTCTTAGTCTTACAAGGAAAGAAATTCTGACACAGGCTACAACATGGATTAACTTTGAGGACATTATGTTCAGTGCATTAAGCCAATCACAAAAGGGAGAATACTGTGTGATGCTACTTAGACAATCAGGCTCATAGAGACAGAAAGTGGAATGGTGGTTCCCAGGACAGGCGGAGTAGGGATAGGAAGTTGCTATTTAATGGGTAGAGAGTTTCAGTTTGGGAAGATGTAAACAGTTCTGGTGATGGATGGTGGTGATGGCTGCACAGCAATGTGAATGTACTTAATGACTCTGAAACGTCCATTTAAAAAAGGATACAATGGTCAATTGTACGTGTATTTTGCAAAAAAAATTAAAAAGTCTCATTGAGCAAGTGACTTGCCCAGAGTCACTGAACAAAGCAAAAACATGGCTTCTGCCAGACAGTCATGCCTGGTCATTATAAAGAAGTTCTTTGGCCAGGCAGAGGTGTGATCTGGCTTTCTTTTTAAGCAGAAAGAGAATTCAAGTTTTGCGTTGTTACCACACTTACTGCAGCAAATTCATAGGACTCCAATCCTTGAAGAAATCTGGGTGCTTATAACTTGGGGTTTGCTTGCTGGCTTTGTCTAGGTATCAAGGTGGGAAAGCGGTGATAAATGAGAGTTTGTTGATTCATTCAATATTGAATATTTGAGGGCCTTCATTGTGTCAAAATCCCTCTCCAGTTTCCAGTGTTTCTGTTGGGCAGTCAGCATCTGCCAGCTCTGTTCTTGATGCTCTGCCAGTTTCCTTTGGACACAAAGTCCTAAGTTACAGAAACCTTCATCGATTCCTGGAAAGGTCAATAGGGGAACAGGTAGAGCTGGAGGGGAGGTGATTTGAGGTGAAGTGGGAGGTGCCAGATGCCTAAGAGAACTGCAATTCCAATGAAGAAGCCGCTCAGCCCTAGATGAGTCTCCTGAGATGTGTCCAGGGGCTGCAGATGCAGAAGCAGTGAGTCCAGCGCATGGACCTTACCCCTGGTATAGGCCAAGTTTGGGCATTGCATATGTATTTTTGGTTTACAGTGTTGTGATAATTTCTGCTATATAGCAAGGTGACTCAGTTACACACACTCAGTTGTGTCTGACTCTTTGTGACACCATGTAGCCCACCAGGCTCCTCTGTCCATAGAATTCTCCAGGCAAGAATACTGGAGTGGTTTGCCATTTCCTTCTCCAGGGGATCTTCCTGACCCAAAGATCGAGCCCAGGTCTCCTGGCATTGGGGGTCAAGCCCATTCTTTGCCATCTGACCCACCAGGGAAGCCCAGTTACACACATATATACATTCTTTTTTAATACTCTCTTCCATTATGGTTTATCCCTGCTACTGCTGCTAGTCGCTTCAGTCGTGTCCGACTCTGTGTGACCCCAGAGATGGCATGCCACCAGGCTCCCCTCTCCCTGGGATTCTCCAGGTGAGAACACTGGAATGGGTTGCCATTTCCTTCTCCAATTCATGAAAGTGAAAAGTGAAAGTGAAGTTGCTCAGTGGTGTCTGACTCTTAGCGACCACATGAACTGCAGCCCACCAGGCTCCTCCGTCCATGGGATTTGCCAGGCAAGAGTACTGGAGTGGGGTGCCATTGCCTTCTCCCGGTTTATCCCAGTAGATTGGATATAGTTCCCTGTGCTGTGTAGTAGGAGCTTTTTGTCTATCCATCCCAAATGTAATAGTTTGCATCTACTAACCCCACACTCCTAGTTCCTCCTTCTCCGTCCCTTGACCCTTGGCAACTACAAGTCTGTTCTCTGTGTATGTGAGTCTGTTTCTGTTTTGTAGCTAGGTTTGTTTGTGTCATATTTTAGATTCCACATATAAGTGATATCATATGGTATTTATCTTTTTCTTTCTGACTGATTTCACTTAATATGATAGTCTCTAGGTCCATCTGTGTTGTTGCAAATGGCATTATTTTGTTCTTTCTTATGGCTGAGTTGTGTACTACATTTTCTTTATCCATTCATCTGTTGATGGACATTTAGGTTGTTCCGTGTCTTGGCTGTTGTGAATAGTCCTGCTATGGACACGGGTACATGTCTCTTTTTGAATTATATATATTTTTTGGATATATGCCCAGGAGTGTGGTTGCTGGATCCATATGGTAATTATATTTTTACTTTTCTGAGGAACCTCCATCCTGTTTTCCATAGTGATTGCACCAACTTACATTCTCACCAACAGTGTAAGAGGATTTGTTATTTGTTATTTGTAGGCTTTTGCCTACATTTGTTATTTGTAGGCTTTTTAATGATGGCCGTTCTGACAAGTGTGAGGTAGAACCTCATTGTAGTTCTGATTTTCATTTCTTTGTTAATGATGTTGAGCATCTTTTCATGTGCCTATTGTGTGCTAAGCCACTTCAGTAGTGTCTAACTCTCCAACCCTATGGACTATACAGCCTACCAGGCTCCTCTGTCCATGGGATTCTCCAGGCAAGAAAACTGGAGTGGATCAACATGCCCTCCTCCAGAAGATCTTCCCAATCCAGGATCAAACCTGCCTCTCTTACGTTTCCTGCACTGGGAGGTGGGTTAGTGCCACCTGGGAAGCCCATTCATCATCTATATTTCTTCTTTGGAGAAATGTCTGTTAAGGTCTTCTCATTTTTGGTGGATGGTTTGTTTTTTTGGTTGAGTTCTATGAACTGTTTGTGTAGTTCGGAAATTAAGCCCTTGTCAGTTATGTTATTTACAAATATTTTCTCTTATTCTGTAGGTTCTCTTTTCTTTTTCTTTTATGATTTTCTTTGTTGTGTGGAAGCTTGTAAGTTTGACTAGGTCCCATTTGTTTATTTTTGCTTTTATTACTATTGCCTTGGCCTTGGGAGACCGACCTAAGAAAACAATGGTACGATTTTTGTTAGATAATGTTTTGCCTGTGCTCTCTTTTAGAAGTTTTTTTTTTTCTCTCTCTCTTTTTTCTTTTTTAAAATTTTTATTTTTTTACTTTACAATACTGTATTGGTTTTGCCATACATTGACATGAATCCACCACAGGTGTAAATGAGTTCCCAACTCTGAACCCCCCCTCCCACCTCCCTCTCCATATATAGTATCATGTCTTATGTTGAAGTCTTTAAGCCATTTTGAGTTTGTTTTTTGTATGGTTTGAGGGTGTGTTCTAACTTCATGGACTTCTATACAGATGTCCAATTTTCCAACACACTTGCTGAAGAGACTGTCTTTTTCACAGTTTATATTCTTTCCTCTTTGTGGAAGATTAATTGACTGTAGTGATGTGAGCTTATTTCTCGGTTCTCTATTCAGTTCCATTGATCTGTATGTCTGTTTTTGTTTTTGTTTTTTTAAAACCACTTCCATACTGTTTTGATTACTGTAGCTTTGTAGTATTGTTTGAAGTCTGGGAGAGTTATGCCTCTTGCTTTGTTTATTCGTCAGGGTTTGCTTTGGCAATTCTGGGTCTTTTATAGTACCATGTAAAATTTTAGATTATTTACTTTAGTTCTGTGAAAAATATCATAGGTAATTTGATAGAAATCACATTAAATCTGTAAATTGCTTTGAATAGTTTTGCCATTTTAACAATATTAATTCTTCCAGCCCAAGAGCATCATATATCTTTCCATTTCTTTGAATCCTCTTTGATTTCTTTTATTAACATTTTCAAGTTTTCAGTGTATATGTCTTTCACCTTCTTGGTCAGGTTTATTCCTGAGTATTTTATTTTGGTGAGAGTTTAAAAGGTCTTACTTTTTTTATATTCCCTTTCTGATCTTTCATTGTTAGTATAAAGAAACGCAACCAATTTCTGAATGTTATTCTTGTGTCCTGTTACTTTGCCTAATTCATTTATTAGCTTTAGTAGTTTTGTGTGGAGTCTTTATGGTTTTCTGTATATAGTATGGTGCTGCCTGGAGTTTTAATGCCTGCATGGAGGATTAGAGTGATGCCCACAGCAGAAATCCCAAAAAGGTAGATCAAAAGAGCAATACATGGAGACAGGCAGTGGTACAAAAAGAGAGAGTGATGTGGAAGACAGTGCAATCTGGAAAAAAAGCCCAACCTTTATGGACTGATATCCTCATCTTGTGCCCCAAAGAATAAAGCCTGGTTGGCTATTCATAGCTATGTGCATAAATGTGACTAGAGCCTATTAAAAAATCCAGAGTATTTGGTTCTGTCTGCTTCCAGGAGATTTGAAGTTAGAATAGAAGGTAAAGCATTTATTTATTTATATGTTAGTGGTATTTTTCTTTTATTTTGTCTTTTTTTTTTTTTTTTTTTTTTT
>SJYX01022088.1:120574-146952 GCA_006410675.1 Oreotragus oreotragus | reverse complement strand
AAGAGCAATACATGGAGACAGGCAGTGGTACAAAAAGAGAGAGTGATGTGGAAGACAGTGCAATCTGGAAAAAAAGCCCAACCTTTATGGACTGATATCCTCATCTTGTGCCCCAAAGAATAAAGCCTGGTTGGCTATTCATAGCTATGTGCATAAATGTGACTAGAGCCTATTAAAAAATCCAGAGTATTTGGTTCTGTCTGCTTCCAGGAGATTTGAAGTTAGAATAGAAGGTAAAGCATTTATTTATTTATATGTTAGTGGTATTTTTCTTTTATTTTGTCTTTTTTTTTTTTTTTTTTCTGTTTGAGGGCTGTCTCTGGTTTTGGAGAGCAGGGCTACTCTCTAGTTACAGTGCTTGGGTTTCTTACCACGGTGGCTTCTCATGCTGCTCAGCGCCGGCTCCAGGGCACGCGGGCTTCAGTAGCCGCGGCTTGCAGGCTTTAGAGCTCAGGCTCAGTAGCTGTGGCGTACTGGCTTAATTGTCCTGAGGCATGTGGGAGCTTCCCAGATCAAGGATCAAACTGGTGTCCCCTGCATTACAAAGCACATTCTTAACCACTGACCCACCAGGTTAGCCCAAAGCATAACTTTAAAAAATAAGGCTATGGGGTAGTTTAGTAAAACAAACACTAGATTTGTAATGATGTGGGGAGGAAGGGCACATCAGGAGAGGCAGGGAGCATGGCCTGTAGGAGACACACTGTCTATCTGAGCCTTTTTTCAAAATGTAAAACAAAAATAGTCCTAGCAGCAAAGCAGAAGTAGGTCCTACTGGGCATCTGAGATGAGATACTTTGGCACAGTGTTTTGTTTTACATTTCTTGGAAGTCATGATATAAAGGAAACAGGTATGGTTACATCATTTTATTATTCTGGCAAGATAAAGTATACAGATTCAACTCTAGAGAAAAGCGTTTCTTCCCTGGAACTAAACTCAGGGAAGGATTTACCTCATGGGTTCCCTGGAATACAGTCTTGAAGCTGTGGACAGTATCTTCAATAACGTTTTGTGGTTAGCTCTGAAGATGTCATGCAGATGAGTGGATTTTACCTTTGGTAGAAACCATTTGGAGTCAGCGCTGAGCATGGAAAGTATTTTTCTGTTATAATGCTGTAGCGGTGGGATTCTGGACAGTCACTTTCAGGAAGTTGCCTAACGATGAGTCATCAGAGGGACCTGGAGAAGAGGGGGCTGAACTGGACACTTGAGCAGGAAAGCATCTAATTGTCCTTTGAGCTTGGCCATTTGTACTGTTCTCACAAGGTAGAGGATCTCTTGGCAGAAACCCATAACTAAGTGGTCCAACAGGCACTTAAGCTTTGAAGGAAGAGTAAAATGAGTCCCATGCCAATCTTGACACAAGGTGGCAGGCTCTGGGGATCATCATTCCTGGGCTGGTCAACTATAAAGCCAGTGGTTTTACTTCTCAAACAGTAAACAGGAGGTTGTGCTGTGGTGGAAAGGGCATGGTCCTTGAAGTCAGATAAAGCTGCTTCAAATCCTAGCTCTGCTGCTTACTGGCTATGTGATTTGACAAACTCTTTTAATTTTTCTGCTCTTCAGTAGGATATTAATATCTGCCTTGTATGACTCATTTTACTGATCAGAGATAAGATGTATAAACAGTCATAAATAATGATAATAGTGGTTAGTAATTTTGTCAGTTATTATTTTGTTTATTATCAAGATATTTGATGTCACGTTTAGTCCAACTTAAAATCCACAGTATCATTCAGGTTTTTCCAATTCATTCAAATAATGACTGCCACTCTCCTCCCCACTTTTAAAAAAAACAATTTATTTCTTCAGGCGCCTCGAGCACATCTCTAGTTGTACCGTGTGGGTTCAGTAGTTGTGGTGTGTGGGATCTCAGTTCCCCAAGCAGGGATCAAACCCACATCCCCTGCATTACGGGGCAGATTCCTAACCCCTGGATCACCAGGGAGGTACATCCCAAACTTTCAATAAAGGTACCTCTTGTCTATCAGTATCAGTTCAGTCACTCAGTCATGTCTGACTCTTTGTGACCCCCTGGACTGCAGCACACCAGGCTTCCCTGTCCAGCACCAACTCCCAGAGCTTGCTCAAATTCATGTCCATTGAGTCGGCGATGCCATCCAACCATCTCACCCCCTGTCATTCCCTTCTCCTCCTGCCTTCAATCTTCCCCAGCATCAGGATCTTTTCTGGTGAGTCAGTTCTTCGCATCAGCTGGCCAAAGTTTTGCAGTTTCAGCTTCAGCATCAGTCCTTCCAATGAATATTCAGGATTGATTTCCTTTAGGATTGATTGATTTGATCTCCTTGCAACTCAGGGACTCTCAAGAGTCTTCTCCAACACCACAGTTTAAAAGCATCAGTTCTTCGGTGCTCAGCTTTCTTTATGGTCCAACTCTCACATCCATACCTGACTACTGGAAAAACCATAGCTTTGACTAGATGAACCTTTGTTGGCAAAGTATCATCTCTGCTTTTCAATATGCTGTCTATCATAGCTTTTTATCATAGCTTTTCTTCCAAGAAGCAAGTGTCTTTTAATTTCATGGCTGCAGTCACCATCTGCAGTGATTTTGGAGCCCAAGAAAATAAAGTTTGTCACTATTTACATTGTTTCCCCATCTGTTTACCATGAAACGATGGGACCGGATGCCATGATTAATTTTTTGAACATTGAGTTTTAAGCCAGCTTTTTCACTCTCCTCATTAAGAGACTCTTCAGTTCCTCTTCACTTCCTACTATAAGGGTGGTGTCATCTGCATGTCTGTCATCTTGCATGCACCTCAGACATGATATGTCTCCCAGCAATCTTGATTCTAGCTTGCATTTCATCAATCCCTGCATTTTTCATGATGTACTCTGCATATAAGTTAAATAAACAGGGTGACAGTATACAGCCTTGACGTACTCCTTTCCTGATTTGGAACCAGTCTATTGTTCCATGTCCAGTTCTAACTGTTGCTTCTTGACCTGCATACAGATTTCTCAGGCAGGTTAGTTGGTCTGGTATTCCCATCTCTTGGAAAATTTTCCATAGTTTGTTGTGATCCACACAGTCAAAGGCTTTGGCATAATCAATAAAGCAGAAATAGATGTTTTTCTGGAACTCTCTTGCTTTTTCTATGATCCAGCAGATGTTGGCAATTTGATCTCTGGTTCCTCTACCTTTTCTAAATTCAGCTTGAATATCTGGAGGCTCTCAGTTCATGTACTGTTGAAGCCTGGCTTGGAGAATTTTGAACATTATTTTGCTAGCGTGTGAGATGAATGCAATTGTGTGGTAGTTTGAACATTCTTTGGCATTGCCTTTCTTTGGGATTGGAATGAAAACTGGCCTTTTCCAGTCCTGTGGCCACTGCTGAGTTTTCCAAATTTGCTGACATACTGAGTGTAGCACTTTCACAGCATCATCTTTTAGGATCTGAAATAACTCAGGTGGAATTCTGTCACCTCCACTAGCTTTGTTCTTAGTGATACCTCCTAAGGCTCACTTGACTTCACACTCCAGAACATCTGGCTCTAGGTGAATGATCACACCATCGTGGTTGTTTCGGTCATTAATATCTTATTAATATCTTTTGTGGGTCATTAAGTTCTTCTGTTTATTCTTGCCACCTCTTCTTAATATCTTCTGCGTCTGTTAAGTCCCTGCCATTTCTGTTCTTTATTGTGCCCATTTTTGCTTGAAATGTTCCTTTGGTATCTAATTTTCTTGAAGAGATCTCTAGTCTTTCCCTGTCTAGGAACATTTAACAGGAGGATTCCAGCATGTTGTTTTCTATTTCTCATAAATTCTGTGTTCCTTATCAGTACATATTCCAAGAACGAGTAAAGCTGCACACAGTTCTCAGGACTGAGATCATGGGACAGGGTATCTGCTTGGATTCCTTTCAGTAACTCCTTTCAGTGACTCTTTTCTGTGTCATCAACCTTGTATGTATTAGACTGTCCATACTGTGGCTATTGATAAAATTTCATCCTGTGTAATAGCTGAGTAATCATCTTACTAAAGATATATAAGCCTGCATTTCTGCTAATAAAATACCTTTACTCCATCAGAGCTTGAGTCCCCATGTCTGTCTTTCTTTCTTTCTCTCTCTCTCTGTGTTACTTTCTTATCATCAACTCTGGACCACCAGGTTCCGGTCCATTAAAAGACCCCAACATTTCCCATTCTGTTGTTTTCCTCTATCTCTTTACAGTGATCACTGAGGAAGGCTTTCTTATCTCTCCTGCTGTTCTTTGGAACTCTGCATTCAAATGAGTATATCTTTCGTTTTCTCTTTTGCCTTTGAGATTAGATTAGATTAGATTTGATTAACTCTTGTCTATAGTAACTCACAATAATAGTTACTTCTTTTTTTAAAAAAGTTTTCTCTTTTTTAAAAAACAGGATACCAGATGCTTGGGGCTGGTTCACTGGGATGACCCAGAGAGATGATATGGGGAGGGAGGTGGGAGAGGGGTTCAGGATTGGGAACTCATGTACACCCGTGGCAGATTCATGTTGATATATGGCAAAACCAATACAGTATTGTTAAGTAAAATAAACTAAAATTTAAAAAAAAATTATTTTTGGCTGTGCAGGGTCTTCATTGTTGTGCAGGCTTTTTCTAGTTGCAGAAAGTGGGGCCTACTCTGTAGTTGAAATGGCTTTTCATTGTGGGAGCTTCTCGTTGCAGGAGTACCAGCTCTAGAGCACAGGCTCAGTAGTTGTGGTGCATGGGCTTAGTTTCTCCACATTAAGTAAAATAAACTAAAATTTAAAAAAAAATTATTTTTGGCTGTGCAGGGTCTTCATTGTTGTGCAGGCTTTTTCTAGTTGCAGAAAGTGGGGCCTACTCTGTAGCTGAAATGGCTTTTCATTGTGGGAGCTTCTCGTTGCAGGAGTACCAGCTCTAGAGCACAGGCTCAGTAGTTGTGGTGCATGGGCTTAGTTTCTCCACAGCATGTGGAATCTTCCTGGAGGCACTCATGTTTACCTCTGAGCAAGCATTATGCTGAGTGCTCTACAGACATTATTTATTCTTCAGAGCAGCTCTCTGCAGTGTATACCACCTGTCACCTGTGGGTGCTCAATGAACATTATCCACTAGTATTACTGGTATCAGTTTTAATAATAAACTGATGATGTAAAAGAGAAGAGGACATCTTTGCCATGGGAATCAGTGCCTTTAATGCACAGGGCAAATCTGGCCCATTGCCTGCTTTTGTACAGTTGGTGGGCTAAGCATGGATTTTACATACTTAAATGGTTGAAAAAAAATTAAAATAGGAATAATATTTAATGATAGGGACTTCCCTCGTGGCCCAGTGGTTATGACTTTTCCTTCTTAACTGCATGAGATGCAGGTTCCATCCCTGGGTGGGGCGCTAAGATCCCACTTCCCTTGTGACCAAAAACCCCAAAAGACGTAAAACAAAAGCAATATTGTAGCAAATTACAATGAAGACTTTAAAAATGGTCCACATCTAAAAATCTACATCTAAAGTCACATTTTAAAAAATAAATAAATGAGAGCTTCCCTGATGGCTGGTAAAGAATCCGCCTGCCAGTGCAGGAGACAGATTTGATCCCTGGTCTGGGAAGATCCCACAAGCCTCGGAGCAGCTAATCCTGTTCCAGAACTGCAGAGCCTGGGCACCAGAGCCAGCGCTCTGCAACAAGAGCCTGTGCACCGCAAGGGAGAGAAGCCCCTGCTCACCGCAACTGGAGAAAAGCCCCTGTGGCAATAAAGACCCAGCATAGCCAATAATAATTGCATATGAAATCAATAAAGAAATGGTTTTTAAAAAGAATATTTCATGAGAAAATTATATGGAAGTCAAATTTCAGTGTCCATAAATAAAGTTCTGTTGGAACACAGCCAGGCCCTTTGGTTTACACATTGTCTACATCTGCTTTCCTGCTGAAGCATCAGAATTGAGTACCTATGACTGAGCCAAAGCCGAAACTATTTACCCTGTGGTCCTTTACAAGAAGGGCCCTTTTCTGACCCCTGATTGAGAGTAAGACGTCCAGAGGCAGTCTCAGTGGAGAAGCTCAGTCAACCTCAGTATAAGCCAGACTGCCTGGGGTGAACATTAAGAAGGGGGACCCATCGGCCTCAAGTTTGCACAGGGCACAAAGGGACTACTGTTCTGTTCTGGTGCCAGCATGGATGGGTGGAGAAGGGAAAAGAGGGCTTGTGTTGAGCCCTCTGTGTACAAGTTCTAATCAGGAGCTGGAACTTTGTGAAGGAGCTAAGAAATCTGGGATCTGTTCTTTTTTTTTTTTTTCTTTATGTTTTGTATTTGTTTGCTTTTCCCTTTGTCCTTAGGGAAAATTCTTTTTCAACAATTCTAATCTTATATAAGCCAAGGGAAAAAATGATTGATTCACACCTGGGCTGGGATAAAGTTCAAACTTCTTGCTGCTGCTACTGCTAAGTCACTTCAGTCGTGTCCGACTCTGTGTGACCCCATAGACGGCAGCCNGGAAAATTCTTTTTCAACAATTCTAATCTTATATAAGCCAAGGGAAAAAATGATTGATTCACACCTGGGCTGGGATAAAGTTCAAACTTCTTGCTGCTGCTACTGCTAAGTCACTTCAGTCGTGTCCGACTCTGTGTGACCCCATAGACGGCAGCCCACCAGGCTCCCCGATCCCTGGGATTCTCCAGGCAAGAATACTGGAGTGGGTTGCCATTTCCTTCTCCAATGCATGAAAGAGAAAAGTGAAAGTGAAGTCGCTCAGTCTGTCCGACTGTTAGCGACCGCATGGACTGCAGCCCACCAGGCTACTCCGTCCATTGGATTTTCCAGGCAAGAGTACTGGGGTGGGGTGCCATTGACTTCTTAACTGTTCTTAAAACCAGCCCCGATGCTGGTCCCTTCTCACTTGCCCAGGCTCATCTTCTGACCTCTTCCCACACCCTGTGTTCCATAATGCAACCTACAGCCCCCAGAAGTAAGCCTGTTTCATATCTCTCTCTCTCTCTTTTTTTTTTTAAATGTTCTGCTATTCCCTCTGCTTCCCACTCTTCCACACCTTCCCTGACTGGAGAAATCCTCATCCTTCAAGACTCTGCTGAATCGTCACCTCCTCCAGGAAGACTTCCTGACTCTGCCCATCCTGGAAGAGATGATAACATCCACCTTTTGGCCTCCTTTTCCTCCTATCACAGCACCTGTCACTCTGTATTGGCATTGTTCCTGAGCCTGTGCCTCCTTCAAGGTTAGGAATAATGTAATCTTAGTTTGTCACTTGCTTCTAGCATGTGGTAACCTAGATGTCTAAAAGCTGAGGAGAATCAGAGTGCTCTGAAGGGCCAGGAGATAAGAACTTTCCAGCTTAAGAACCTGGAAATGTTAGGTCAGAACTGGAGTAGATAGGGACTTCCCTGGTTGTCCAGTGGTTAGGAATCTCTCTTGCATTGCAAGGGGTACAGATTCTATCCCTGGTCAGGGAACTAAGATCCTACCTCCCACAGGGCAACTAAGCCCACGTGCCATAACTAAGGAGTCTGTGTGCTATAACGAGGGATCCTAGATGCCACAACTGAGACCCAATGAAGCCGAATAAATAAAGAAACATATTTAAAAAAAAAATAAGAAAAAGAAATGAGGCAGAAATGAAAACCAGGCAAGGAGACCTTGGAGAGCAAAGTGCTGCCTGTTTCATATATATATATATATATATATATATATTTTTTTTGGTTTTGTTTTTTCTCTATAAATAATATGGAATAATTTAGTAGGAAATCACCTCAACTCTGAAAGGCAAAAAAGCCAAAACATTATTCAGAGTGTTTACATCATGCCTCTCTGAAGACAGAGGTAATTGTGATTCAGAGAAGACATTTCAGGGGAGGCTGAGACAAATATGTTCCAAAAACTTTGTTGAGATGAAACTAAATATAAGGATAAAAGTTGAAAGTATAAATGACTAATGTGATTCATAGACGAGGCCTTCAAGTATAGTTATCTCACATGAGCTCTTATCATTCTCAACTGAAACCTTTGTCTTGATACTGGAAAGGACCTGTTGGCATTTGGTATTTGTTCAACCCATTGGTTGTATCTGGTCTTAACAGCATTGTTCTGGTCACTTCAATCTCTTAATTAGATGGTCACTGAGATCTCAAGACCTTTATTTTGCGAGCACAGTTTGAGTTTTGTGTTTTAGACCCAGATCATTTTGTGAGAATTGCCTATGGTTTCTCTCCACCAGATTGGCAGTTTACCCTGCAGAAAAGCTGTGGATCCTATCAGCAAACTGAAAAGTTCCTCTTTTAGGTCAATGATGAAAACTATCCCAGTACACCCTAACATTTTTTAATGTATGAAAGAGGCCATTTATAAATCAGTTGCCTCAGTATAAGCCAATACTCACTTTCAGATTCCATCCTTTCCTTGATGTACCCGATTTGGGGGAAACCACTCCATTGTTTGGTATTCATTTTGTCTCTAAGTCGTGTCTGACTTTTTGAGACCTTGTGGACTGCAGCTCGCCAGGCTCACCTGGCCTCCACTATCCCCCAGAGTTTGCTCAAATCCCTGTCCATTGAGTCAGTGATGCCATCCAACCATCTCATCCTCTGTTGTCCCCTTCTCCTGCCTTTAACCCTTCCCAGCATCAGGGTCTTTTCCAGTGAGTCAGCTCTTTGCATCAGGTGGCCATAGTATTGGAGCTTCAGCATCAGTCCTTCCAATGAATACTCAGGGTTGATCACCTTTAGGATTGACTGGTTTTATCTCTTTAGAGTCCAAGGGACTCTCAAGAGTCTTCTCTAGCACCACAATTTGAAAGCATCAGTTCTTCAGCACTCAGCCTTCTTTATGGTCTAAACCTTTATGCGGCTAAACCCAACTCTCACATCCATACATGACAACTGGAAAAACCATAACTTTGACTATGTGGACCTTTGTTGGCAAAGTGATGTCTCTGCTTTTTAATATGCTGTCTAGGTTTGTGATAGCTTTCCTTCTGAGGAGCAATGATAACTGGTTTCTGTCATCCAGTGGGTCCTCAGAGCTTCCAGTCAGTTCTTCTGTGTTTTCTTAGTCTCTCTCTCTCACTAGGGCTTCCCAGGAGGTACTGGTGGTAAAGAACCTGCCTGCCAATGCAAGAGACATAAGAGACGCCAGTTTGATCCCTGGCTTGGAAAGATTCCCTGGAGAAGGAAATGGCAACCCCCTCCAGTATTCTTGCCTGGGAAATCCCATGGACAGAGGAGCCTGGTGGGCTACAGTCCATGGGGTTGCAAAGAGTTGGACACGGCTCAAGTGGCTTAGCATGCACGCATAATCTCTCCTCCACGGCAAAGTTTCAGACGGCCTGCATTCTCCTTAAGCTTCCACCACAAGTCTTCTTCCCCTTACCCCCCCATCCCCCGCCCTGTTCTCCTCTGTCTCAGCAAAGGATCCTGCTGGTTACTCCATGGAGAAGATGGAGGCTGTCATACAGTCATGCCATCTAGTTCCTAATGCCACACCAGGACGTCTGGTTAATTCCTCCCACATCCTTCTGTCTATTTACAGTGAAGAGATGCTCTTCCCTTGAATTGGGGCCAACCTCTAATCTATGCCTTGGCCTGAACTCTGGACCTTCTCTCTCCTCCCTCCTCAGGGTCTTGCCCAGTTGACTGTCCTTCTTCCTGCATCCTCCTTGTTAGCCTTTACACATTCTCCCACCTCATCCATCTGAAAGCATCTCCCTCCCCTGCCCTCCCCTTGGCAACTTAACACCTCGACTTAGAGTTCTTTCTGTTCTGCTTCTTCACCTCAGCCCCTCACCCCTTCAGTCTGGATTGTACCCCCATCCCTCCACTGATACTGTCCTCGCTTAGGTCACCAACTCCGCCTTGTGCCTAAACCCAACGCAGATGTCTTGGTCCTTATCTCTCTAGGGCATTCAGCTTTACCATCCACATGCTTCTCTGAGAACTTATCTTCTGCCCGATTTCCTGGGTTCCTCCTCTCCTCTCTCTTTCTTCCTGGACTCATCTTCCTGTGTTGCTTCTTCAGTGGTGATTCTGCGCTGGTCTCTCAACTCCTACTGTCCCCTCTCTTCCCTGAATTCTTTTGGTTTACAAGCCACAGATCCCAACTCAGATTGAACTAAACAACCAACCAAAACACCACCATCACCAAAAAATCACAAGGGAAATTCACTGATTTGTGTGTCCAGAATATCCAGTCATAGATCTGGAGAAGACTCTTGAGAGTCCCTTAGACAAAAAGGAGATCAAACCAGTCAATCTAAAGGAAATCAACCTGACTATTCACTGGAAGAATTGATGCTGAAGCTCCAATACTTTGGCCACCTGATGCAAAGAACTGACTCACTGGAAAAGACCCTGATGCTGGGAAAGATTGAAGGTGGGAGGAGAAGGGGATGACAGAGGATGAGATGGTTGGATGGCATCACTGACTTGACGGACAAGGGTTTGAGCAAACTCAGCGAGTTAGTGATGGACAGAGAAGCCTGGTGTGCTGCAGTTCATGAGGTCACAAAAAGTTGTACAAGACTTAATGAACAGCAACAACGAGATCTGGGATAGCCAGTCCAGAGGCGTAAAATAAGGACATCACAACAGCTTCACAGTCTCTGCCTTAGTTTCGTTTTCCTTTGTGTTGGCTCCATTCTCAGGCAGCGTCTTTCTAAACAATTGCATGACACCTACCAGCAATTCCTGGTTTATATCCAATTCTCTTAGGAAACACAGTGGAAAATTTTCTACCCAGGTTCTTAAGTTGGGAGTCTAGGAATCATTTCTGACTCCTGTTCCTCCATATCTTAGTCACCAAGTCCTGTTCCACCTTCTTACACTTGATCTTAGCCAAAAGGCCAAGAAGCGATCTATTCCATCTTCTTAATCTCTCTTCATTCTCGTTGTTGTTTAGTCACTCAGTTGTGTCTGACTCTCTGCAACCCCATGGACTGTAGCCCACCAGGCTTCGCTGTCCATGGGATTTCCCAGGCAAGAGTACTCGAGTGGGTTGCCAATTTCTTCTCCACGGGCTCTTCCCGACCCAGGGATCAAACCTGCATCTCCTGCATTGGCAGAGGGATTCTTTCTCACTGAGCCACCTGGGAAGCCCCCATCCTCGCTACCAGTGTTCTAGTTCTGGGTACCATTTTTCATTCAGATTCCTGCTGCAGCCTCCCTGTGATTTTCTGCCTTGAGTTGTTGCCTTGAAGTCTTGTTGCCTTCCAGCCTGTTCTTCACATCACAGCCTGGATAATCTTTTGAAAGTGATGCCCAGCCACAATGGATAGGAAGCTAAAGACAAAAGTCCTTATTATGTTCTGGAAGGCCTTGCATGAAATAGCTCCTGCCTGCTTCTCTTTGCACATAATACCTCATCCCAGGCAATTCATCTGCAGATGCCAGACTAGCTGATTCCCTCCCAGCTCTGCCTTTTTATACAGTGCTCCCCCTACCTCGACCATTTCCCCCTCCTGAGACTGCCACCTAATGAGCCTCTTGTTATTCATTTAGCCCTTCATTTGATATAACTGTATTGAGAAAATCCTTCCATACTGTGTTATGTACTCTTCCTGCTAGAATATCCTCATTGTTCCATCTTAGCAATTATCACAGTTTATCCTCATTGCTTGTTAAATCATCTGTACCCCTCAGCAGACCGTAAGGTCCATGAAGGAAGATGTTTCTCTTGTTTTGTAAATATCCCCAGCATTGCAGGGTAAATATTGAGAAGTATTTATTGATACTTGATAAATATTGATACTTGATAAATATTGATACTTGATAAATATTCATGAAATTGTAAAATAAAATAGGATGTGATTATACTAGGTGATTTTAGACTATACGTTGGTTTGTGAAGCTACTGGAAAGTCTAATGTCTACTGCTTTTCTTTTTTATATGCTTATTGCATGCTAAGTTGCTTCCATTGTATCTGACTTTTTGTGACCCCATGGACTGTAGCTGCCAGGCTCCTCTGTTCATGGGATTTTCCAGGCAAGAATACTGGAGTGGGTTGCCATTTCCCTCTCCAGGATATGCTTATTGGTCCTCTTTTAAAACAGTAGAGTTTGGCAATTTCCTGGCAGTGCAGTAGTTAGGACTCCATGCTTCTAAGGTGGAAGTGGCACGGGTTTGATTCCTGGTTGGGAACTAAGATCTCACAACCTGCACGGTGCAGCAAAAAAGATTTTTAAAGAATTTTTAAAAATAGTAGAGCTTTAGAATTAAAGAAGATCTTAACAACCATCTTGCACTGCTGCTGCTGCTAAGTCTCTTCAGTCATGTCTGACTCTGTGTGACCCCGTAGACGGCAGTCCACTAGGCTCCTTTGTCCCTGGGATTCTCCAGGCAAGAATACTGGAGTATTGCCTTCTCCAATGCATGAAAGTGAAAAGTGAAAGTGAAATCGCTCAGTCGTGCCCGACTCTTAGCGATGCCTTGGACTGCAGCCTACCAGGTTCCTCCATCCATGGGATTTTCCAGGCAAGAGTACTGGAGTGGGTTGCCATTGCCTTCTCCGCATCTTGCACTAATTCACTTCAACTGACAGATTAGGAAGCGGGAGCTCAGAGCAACTCTGTAACTTGTGTAGACCATGGAGATTTTCATGGTGGCCTCACTGGACTTGAACTCAGCTCCTGACTTTTAGTACAGAGCAGCCTTCCCCTCGTCATGATATTATTACTTTTAACAGACTATTGTAGTGCGAGTTTTATATTAACACAAAGGAATCTTACCATCTATAGTTTCCTGTGTTTTCCTTGTTAAGATGTACTTAGTTTGTCTGGTGGCTCAGATGTATAGAATCTGCCTGCGGTGCAATTTTGATCCCTGGGTCAGGAAGATCCTTGGAGAAGGAAATGGCAACCCAGTCCAGTATTTTTGTCTGGATAATCCCATGGACAGAGGAGCCTGGTGGGCTACAGTCCACGGGGTCACAAAGAATCAGACATGATTTAGGGACTGAGTAGCAACAATTATAGCAATGTGCCAAATACTGAGATTTACATTTCTTCACTCAACCAACATTTATTGTCTAGTATGGGCCAGACAGTGCTCTCAGTGTTTGGATTATATCAGTGAATAAAACAGATTTGCCTGTTATCATGAACTTAAATTCAAGCAGATGCAAAGAGTAAATTCAACGTAGTTGAATCCATGATTATTGATAATATGAATCACTATTATTACTACTAGTGTATCATATGCCAGACAATTGATTTTCATATATAATCTTATTTTCTTATTAACCCCGTGAGGTAGGAGTTTCTGTTGTTGCTTGAGTGTGGAAGCTGAGCCTCTAAGACATTATGTAAATGAAGTTGGCAATTGAGTGGAGGGGCTGGTATTTAGACCAGGTTGTCTGGCTTCATTCAGTGCCTCACCTTCCTACCTCCGCTTGGTGAGTCATTGGTGGTTGTCATTTTTGCCTACAGTTCTTTCTTGACATCCTTGCCAACATGTTTTGCTCTTCAGTAGAAGTTGGGAGAGAATGAAATTTGTGTTTTCCTCATTTTGTATTAAAATACTTAATTATCCCTGCAGGAGATGATCAGAGAGGGAATAAATGACAGTTCTGCTTAGTGTTTCTCTGAATCAGTTAGAAGTTATAGCTGACTCCCTCTGTGTTCAGGAAAGATGTCACGGTTAGAGGGGGGAGTTGAGGTGCAGCCTGGAGAGAGGCACGTCACTGGGGATGGGGAGACTCCCAGCAGAATGATGTTGACACTGGTCATCCTACCAGTTAAGGTGAAAGCAGTAGAGTTGGTGCCTCCTGTGTCAGTCTTCTGGTGTTGCGTCATCCTCGTTTCCTGGCTTGCAGTCTTTAGGAAAGATTTGGCTCCTCAGCTCTAAAGATCCCTCTTCCTCTGCTCTTCTGCAGTTGCCCAACAAACCGGGCGTGTTCATGTTCGCCAGAGTCAGGGTGAATAAATCTTGCTAGAATTTAAGAGAGTGTTGTGATGAAATATTTCAGGTATTCAGAAAAATGTAAAGAATGTCATATACTCACAATTTCGTTTTTTATTTTTTTGATTTTTCTTTATTTGACTTCTCTGTGTCTTAGTTGCGGCATGTGGGATCTACTTCTCTGACTAGGGATCAAACTTGAATTCCCTACATTGGAAGTCCTAGGTCTTAGCCACTGGACCACCAGGGAAGTCCCCCACAATTTAGTTTGGTCAAACCTTAACATGTTGCCTCTGTGCTCCAGGTTTTAAATTTTTGTAATTTATTTGTGTTTATTTATCTATTTTTCCTTTTTGGCCACATCGAGAGGCATGTGGGATCTTAGTTCCCTGACTAAGGATGGAACTCGAACCTCTTGCAGTGGAAGTGAAGAGCCTTAACCACTGGGATTTCATATATATATATATATGTAGCTGAAATGCTTTAAGTACCAGTTCCCAAGTCCACTGTCCTTCCTCCCTCCCTCCCATCCAGAGGCCACTACTGTGCTGACTTATTATTACAGTGCATACGTTCATCCATCATTGCTCCATGAAAATGAATGGATAAGCACCCTTACACTCGATGCCTAGAGGCACACTCTTATACCTATGTCTTTGTATGCAAGGGCGGGAGTGTCTCTAGGATGTTGCTGGGGCATCATGAATCTGCAGTGACATGGCCACATTTCTTACCAGGATGGTTGTGCCAGTTGATGGTGTGTATGACAATTTCTGCCTCTCCATGACCTCAGTCATGCTTCCTGCTGATTTTTATAATGCACTGCTGATCTTATGCTTGTGAAATGGTGTCTCACAGTCATATTTGTATTTTTATTATTAATGAGATTGAGCATCTTTTCCTGTGTCTATTGGCCACTTGTGTCTCCTGTTGGTTGAATTATCTGTTCACATTCTTTGCTTTTGCATCTATTATGTTGTCATTTTTCTTATTGGTTGTTCATTGTGTATTCTGGTTACTAATCATTTACCAGTCACTGTGCAGAGATCATCTCCAGGTCTCTTGCTTGTCTTTTACTTTGTTCATTGTATATGTTGATGTACAGATAAGTTTAATTTTGATGTAGACAACTATTTTGCAATCTTTTATTATTCATGCTTTGAGTCTTTTAAAAAATATCTATTTATTTTTGGCTGTGCTGGGTCTTCCTTGTTTCCTGCTGGCATTCTCTAGCCGTGGAGTGCAGCGGCTGCTCTCTCATCATGGGCCACTTCTCATTGCAGTGGCTTCTCTTGTTGTGGAGCACAGGCTCTAAGGTCACAGGCTTTAGCAGTTGTGGTGCACGGGCTTAGTTGCCCCACAGCATGAGGGATCTTCCTGGACCAAGGATTAAACTTGTGTCCCCTGCATTGCAAAGTGGATTCTTAACCACTGGACCACCAGGGAAGCCCCTGAGTCTTGCTTAAAAGAATTTTCCACCCACTCTAAAATCATGTGATCTGGAGGGATGATGTGGGGTGGGAGGTGGGAGGGGGGTTCATGTTTTGGAGTTCATGTACCCCCATGGCGGATTCATGTCAATGTATGCCAAAACCAATACAGTACTGTAAAGTAAAATAAAGTAAAAATAAAAATTAAAAAAAATGATAATTTCTCAAGTAAAAAAAATCCTGTGTATATTTTCCTCTATTTTCTTTCTAAACTTTTTGAAAATTTTGATTTTTGCATTAAGTATGGGATCCACTTAGAATTTATTCTGTGATTGCTGTAAGATTGGGATCCATTTTTCTTTTTCTGCCATATAGATAATCAGCTGGTCCAGCCCCTTTATTTTATAGTTTCTTCTTTCTCCACTGATTGATTATGTCTGTCTGGTACCAGGTTTCCATACATTCAGGGGTGTGCTTGGGGCTTCTTTGGTTGACTAATCTTTTACCTGTTCCTGGGTTGGTATCATACTGTCTAAATATTATAGCTTTTCATGTATCTCTTGATGTCTCACAGGGAGAGGTGGCCTCCGTTTTCTTTTTTCAAAATTATGTTTTGTTATTCTTAATTCTTCCATACAGATTTTAGAGTCAGCTTGTCTAGTACCTTAAAAACACTCATCAGTACTTGATCTTGAACTATCCTGGGCTTCATCTAGACCATCAAGCTTTAAACTCTGTCTGCTTTAAACTCTGTAACATTATCCTTCCTGGTAAACTTTCACCATGGCTTCTAATTCCTATGTTCACAGATTAGTTTGCACACATTACTTTTTTCTTTTTAACTGTAATTGTAAAAAACATGTATGACAAAAGTTGCCATCTTAACCATTTGAAGTGTGACTCAGCATTAAATACATTCATTGTATTATGCAGGCATCACGATTATGGCAAAACTCCGTAATCATTAGGCAATACTTTCCTATTCTCCCCTCTGTAATCAATAGGCAGTAATTTTCTATTCTGACCAGCTTCTGGCAACTACCATTCTACTTTCTGTCTCTATGAATTTGCCTTCTTAAACATCTCATATACGTATAATCTTACAATCTCGTCCTTTTGTGTCTGGCTTCTTTTACTTAGTATGATGTCTTCAGGCTTCATTCATGTTGTAGCAAGTATCAGAACTTCCTTCATTTTTAAGGACGAATAGCATTCCATTATAAAGATGTACCACATTTTGTTTATCTGTTTATCCCATGTTGGACATTTGGGCTATTTCTTCTTTTTGAGTCTTGTAGATGATGCTACAAAAAGCATAGGTGTACATGTATTTGTTTCATTCTTGTTTTTCTTGGATATTTGTATAGGAGTAGAATCGCTATGTTATAAGCTATTCTATGATTTAACTTCTGTGATTCTATGTTTAACTTCTTGAGGTATTTTTTTCCACAGAAGATGAACCACTTTACATTCCTACCATCAATGGCTGAGGGTGGGATTTGTCCAATTTCTCTACATCCTCTCCAACATTTATTTTCCACATTTCTTTTTATTATAGTCATCCTTGTGGGTGTAAAGTGTCAGCTCACTCTGGTTTTGATACACATTTCCCTAATAATGCCGAAGAATTGATGCTTTTGAACTGTGGAGTTGGAGAAGACTCTTGAGAGTCCCTTGGACTGCAAGGAGATCCAACCAGTACATCCTAAAGGAGATCAGCCCTGGGTGTTCATTGGAATGAATGATGCTAAAGCTGAATCTCTAATACTTTGGCCACCTCATGTGAAGAGTTGACTCACTGGAAAAGACTCTGATGCTTGGCGGGATTGGGAGCAGGAGGAGAAGGGGACGACAGAGGATGAGATGGCGAGATGGCATCACCGACTCGATGGACATGAATTTAAGTAAACTTCGGGAGTTGATGATGGACAGGAAGGCCTGGCGTGCTGCGATTCATGGGGTTGCAATGAGTCGGACGCGACTGAGTGACTGAACTGAACTGAATGATATTGAGCATCTCTTCATGTGCTTATTGGGTATTTGTTTATTTTCTTTAGAGAAATGTCTAATCAGGTCCTTTGCTCCTCTCTTCAATGCCCCTGCATTTAGAGAAGTTTTAAGTTTACAGCAAAATTGAGTGAAAAGTATAGACAATTCCCACATACCACCCCACTCCATGCACAACCTCCCTCACAATCAACATCCCACACCAGAGAGGAGGTAACTGTACTAAAATCGATACACCTATACTGACACAGCATTATCACCCAAAGTCCATAGTTTACATTAGGGTTCATTCTCAGTGTATATGCTATCGGTTTTGACATTTATCCACCACTATAGTAGTATGTGGCTTCCCTGGTGGCTCAGAGGTTAAAGCATCTGCCTCCAATGTGGGAGACCTGGGTTCCATCCGTGGGTCGGGAAGATCCCCTGGAGAAGGAAATGGCAACCCACTCCAGTATTCTTACTTGGAGAATCCCATGGACTGAGGAGCTTGGTGGGCTGCAGTCCACGGGGTCACAAAGAGTCAGACACGACTGAGTGACTTTACTTACTTACTTATAGTAGTATGTAAAATAGTTTCACTGCCCTCCACATCCTCTGCGCTCCACCTAATTATCCCTCCTTTCCCTCTGATTGCTCCCTTTGCCCATTTTAAGGTCATGTTATTTGACTTTGTATTGTTGACCTTTAGGAGTTCTTTAGGTATCCTGTGTTGTTGTTGCTGTTGTTGTTTAGTCACTCAGTCATGTCCGACTTTGTCCATGGAATTTTCCAGGCAAGAATACTGGAATGGGTTGCCATTTCCTTCTCTAGTGTATTTGGCATATCAAATCCTTATTGGATATACAGTTTGCAAATATTTTCCCCCATTCCTTTCTTCCCCCATTACTCTCTTGATAGTGCACCCAAATTTTTGGTGCAAAGAAATTTTTAGTTTTCATGAAGTCCTATTTATCTGCTTTTTCTTGTGTTGCCTGTGCTTTTGGTGTCATATTTAAGAAACCATTGACAAATCCAAGGCTATAAAAAATTTCCCTTACATTTTCTTCTAAGAATCTGATAATATTAGCTCTTAAATTTAGGTCTTTGATTAATTTTGAATTAATTTTTATATATGGTATAAGGTAAGGATCACCTTCATTCTTTTGCATGTGGTATTTAGTTTTCCCAGTACCATTTATTGAAGAGACTGTTCTTTCCTTATTTATTGGTCTTGGCCCACTTGTCAAAATCAATTGATTATAAATGTGAAGGTTTATTTATGGACTCTAAATTTTGTTCCATTGCTCTGTATGTGTCTTGTTATACCAGTTCCAGTGTTCTTGCCTGGAGAATCCCAGGGATAGGGGAGCCTGGTGGGCTGCCATCTATGGGGTCGCACAGAGTTGGACACGACTGAAGCGACTTAGCAGCAGCAGCAGCAGCAGCAGCAGTTTTGATTATTCTATGTTTATAATAAGTTTTAAAATCAGGTGATGTGACTCTACCACTTTGTTATTCTTTTTCAAGATTATTTTGGCTATTCTGGATCCTTTGAAATTTCCATATGAATTTCAGTATGGATTTTTCATTTTTGAAAAAAAAAAAAGTCCTTGGGATTTTTCTAGTGATTTCATTGAATCTATATGTCGATTTGGGTAGTATTGTCATCTCAACAACATTAAATCTTCCAATCTGTGAACACAAGATTCTTTTCATTTATTTAGACGTTCTTTAATTTCTTTCAGCAATGTTTTATATTTTTCTCACATCACATTTTTTGTTGGTTGTTTTCTAGGAAACAAACAACATAGTAGGAACTTCCTTCCTATAGTAGGAAGATAGTAGCACATTTCTAGAATACAAATAAGAGGCTTCAGACGTAGAGTCTTATAAATTTTACCTGTAAATGGAGAAAGCAACATAGTATTTATTTTTAGTACCAGAATTGGTGTCCCTAGTCATGATCTTTTAGGATCCTTGAATTAGGGAAAAAATAAGAAGCATGTCTGGGTTACAGAGTCTCAGATTTTGTTGACCTCATTATGCTCAATAGGTCACAATAAGATTTAGCCTATGTTGAATTTGACTTAAAAAAAAATCACAAAGAATTTATTGTTGAATCCATGTTTAATATTGCAGTGACTTTTCTAATTCCATCTTCTATCAGCATATTCATGTTACAATCTGTGTCATAAGATCATTCAGGAAAAATATGTATTTGACTTTCTGAATTCCTGTCTTTTTCTTTTCTCATACCCTAATTTAGTCATAATCCTTCAAACATTCAGATTTACTGGCACATGCCACTTACCCCTCCCCTCCCATCATTAAATTAAACAATGTTCTGGGAAGATGACTTAAGTTACTCAAATTTTACTAAAAAATTCAGGGAATTAATATTCTCAGATTTTTCTGTCTTTTTAAATACAGCATCTGATTGTACTCCATCCCAAGAAAGAATGACTCCAAACCTTTTTCTTTAGATGATGGTTCTGCATCAAAATAGTCCTTAATAAAGAAAGCGAATAACTATTATTTAAACAGTCTTTTCAAGCTTAGAGGGAAAAAAGGCAGATATTTGGGAACTAAAGCAAGACAGTAAGCGGGGTACAGATTTAACCTCTTAGCCATCTGCAGTCTATTTGCATTTGTATGTTGACCTTTGTAAGGTTAGCAAGAGTCTTCTAATATTATCCCATATATTGATGTCTCTTACTATCTTGGCACCTAAAAATCTGTTACCTGATTTAATCTTCATAATAAGTCTGTAAGACAATATTATGTCTATTTGATAAGAAATTCAGCCCCAGAGGTACTGGATAACATGAATAGCTCCCATGATCATGCAGAGAGTAAGTAACAGGGCTAGATTCAAACTAGAGCTATCTGGTTCCAAAATCCTTGCTTTTGTTTTGTCATTTTCCTAACCTTGGCTTCATTAATCCTATATTTTGGGACTAAAAATCCTTCATTCCTTGATAGGTATTTGGCACACAAGATCTTTGGCATCATATTTCTCTTTCTACTATATACCAGTGATTCAGCCTTGTCAGTGGGGTTCTGAATCACCAGGACAGCCCTCAGTTCAGTTCAGTTCAGTCGCTTAGTCGTGTCCGACTCTTTGTGACCCCATGAATCGCAGCACGCCAGGCCTCCCTATCCATCACCATCTCCCAGAGTTCACTCAGACTCACCTCCATTGAGTCCGTGATGCCATCCAGCCATCTCATCCTCGGTCGTCCCCTTCTCCTCCTGCCCCCAGTCCCTCCCAGCATCAGAGTCTTTTCCAATGAGTCAACTCTTCGCATGAGGTGGCCAAAGTACTGGAGTTTCAGCTTTAGCATCATTCCTTCCAAAGAAATCCCAGGGTTGATCTCCTTCAGAATGGACTGGTTGGATCTCCTTGCAGTCCAAGGGACTCTCAAGAGTCTTCTCCAACACCACAGTTCAAAAGCATCGATTCTTCGGCGCTCAGCTTTCTTCACAGTCCAACTTTCACATCCATACATGACCACAGGAAAAACCATAGCCTTGACTAGGCGGACCTTAGTCGGCAAAGTAATGTCTCTGCTTTTGAATATACTATCCAGGTTGGTCATAACTTTTCTTCCAAGGAGTAAGCGTCTTTTAATTTCATGGCTGCAGTCACCATCTGCAGTGATTTTGGAGCCCAAAAAAATAAAGTCTGACACTGTTTCCACTGTTTCCCCATCTATTTCCCATGAAGTGATGGGACCGGATGCCATGATCTTCGTTTTCTGAATGTTGAGCTTTAAGCCAACTTTTTCGCTCTCCTCCTTCACTTTCATCAAGAGGCTTTTTAGCTCCTCCTCACTTTCTGCCATAAGGGTGGTGTCATCAGCATATCTGAGGTTATTGATATTTCTCCCGGCAATCTTGATTCCAGCTTGTGTTTCTTCCAGTCCAGCGTTTCTCATGATGTACTCTGCATATAAGTTAAATAAGCAGGGAGACAATATACAGCCTTGACGTACTCCTTTTCCTATTTGGAACCAGTCTGTTGTTCCATGTCCAGTTCTAACTGTTGCTTCCTGACCTGCATACAGATTTCTCAAGAGGCAGGTTAGGTGGTCTGGTATTCCCATCTCTTTCAGAATTTTCCACAGTTGATTGTGATCCACACAGTCAAAGGCTTTGGCATAGTCAATAAAGCAGAAATAGATGTTTTTCTGGAACTCTCTTGCTTTTTCCATGATCCAGCAGATGTTGGCAATTTGATCTCTGGTTCCTCTGCCTGTTCTAAAACCAGCTTGAACATCAGGGAGTTCACGGTTTACATATTGCTGAAGCCTGGCTTGGAGAATTTTGAGCATTACTTTACTAGTGTGTGAGATGAGTGCAATTGTGCGGTAGTTTGAGCATTCTTTGGCATTGCCTTTCTTTGGAATTGGAATGAAAACTGACCTTTTCCAGTCCTGTGGCCACTGCTGAGTTTTCCAAATTTGCTGGCATATTGAGTGCAGCACTTTCACAGCATCATCTTCCAGGATTTGAAACAGCTCAACGGGAATTGGACAGCCCTACATGGAGGGAAAGAGACTAAATGGAGGGTTGCTATTGCCAGAAACAATAGGAGTTGGTTGGCCACTGAATAGGTGGGCAGGAGCAGGAAGTGTCAAGAAGATTCAGCTTGCAGACTCATTGACAACCATTTTGCCATTTTACATAATGACCTCCAGGGTCCTCTGTCCATGAGATTCTCTGGACAAGAATACTGGAGTGGGTAGCCATTCCCTTTGGGGATCTTCCCCACCCAGGAATCAAACTGGGATCTCCTGCTTTGCAGGCAGATTCTTTACCATCTAAGCCACCAAAGAATCCCCCTACACATAGTAAAGCTTTTCAGAGAAGCACCTGCCATCAAAAATGTTCTTTTCAGAGACATTCTGACTCTCAGTTTTTTATAATCTGGGAGCAATTAGAGGGCAGTGACACATAACACTGGATTTTGCTAAGGCAGAACAATCTTGAATTGTGTGTGCCCTGAAGGAGGGAACTCTCAGCTCTGAGAGCACTCAGTCTCTTCAACTCACTCCATCGCTGCTGTCATAAAAACTTAAATGGCTTCCATAAAGATCTGAAATGCCATTTACATTGTTCCTTTTTACTGGAATGTAGTAACCTTTTCTTTGTTTTCTTATTTATTTTGATCTGTCAGGCACCGAATGTGTTTTGAGAACCAAGGCATCTTCACTTCAACCACATGATTCAGCCAGAGCTTCTACAGTCTTATAGCTGATTGGCTCAGAGTGAATGCCTGACCGTCACTGGCCAATCAGAGACTTGTCTTGGGATTTTTGAATTTACAAGTGGAAACAGATGGAAGTTTACTGTCAGAAGAGATCCTTAACCTCTTAGTGGCTGTATCTCCTGCCATGTGGGGTAGGCAACGAAAATGGCGTGTAGTGAGATGCATGAATGAGAGACAGGCAGGGTCCTGATCGTGTATATATCTTCAGTCTTGTTTTCAGGGAGGCTTACTGCACCTCTTTCTGAAATTGGTTGTGCAAGCATTCCTTGAATTCCATCCTCTATCACACTCCCCTTTCTGTTGTTTGGGTTTCTATTAATATAATTTACAGTCAAAGGAGTGCTGCCTTAAAGGGGGAAAGTTTTATTTTTTTCTTTTCTGAAGTGTGTGACATTTATTAATTCATTTAATCTTTTATTTTTATTTATTTATTTTTTTTAATTTTTATTTTTACTTTATTTTACTTTACAGTACTGTATTGGTTTTGGCATACATTGACATGAATCCGTCATGGGTGTACATGAAGTTTTGTGCAGTAGTGCTGTTCCCAAGTTTGGGACTCAGGAAGGCTTTAGGATAGATTAATATCAATGTCTGCTATACTGTTTCCAAGCATTAAAGGTTTGCATCTAACTTTACTGGTGATCTTTTAAATAAAACCGTTTGTGAAATGGTAAGAAACAGCCTCAGCTATGCCCAAGCCTATTCGAGTAATTTGAATGTTAGGTTACTTTTCTCAGGATTAATAAGAACCTGAGAAAAAAGTTCGTTGAGTTTCAAAATGTATTTTTAAGTTTCTGAGATAAATAGGACTATCATCAGCATTTTGGTTTAGAGAGTGGAGGCTGGAAAGTGGTTTGACTTGCTGGATATCAAGTTTCAAACCCAGGGAAAGGAAGACAGTAGGAAGGAATATGACTCTCAGCTGGAGAGAGAGAGAGAGAGAGAAAGAGAGAGAGTGTGTGTGTGCACATGCGTGTGTGTGTACTCAGTCTTGTCGAGTTCTTTTGCAACACCATGGACTGAAGCCCACCAGGCTCCTCTGTCCATGGGGTTTCATAGGCAAGTGTACTGGAGTAGGTTGCCATTTCCTTGTCCAGGGGATCTTTCTGAGCCAGGGGTCAAACCCAAGTCACCTGCATTGGCAAGCAGGTTCTTTGTCACTGAGCCACCAGGGAAGCTTAGTTGGCTGGAGAGCATAGGACCAATGCAGGCATCTCTTTAATGACTGTACTTTCCTGCCCGGGAACTGTGGACAGTTCCACTGGGCCCATCCTGACTAGGTAAGTCAAAGTGACCTACAGTCATGTAGCATTTTCAGTATTATAGAAGAAGTTCTTAAAAATTGTAGTATTCTTATATTTCTTGTTTACAACTGTAAAATTCTTATGCTGCCCATCTCAATTTCCATTAGCTTTTTTTTTTTAAATGTGAACCATTTAAAAAGTTTTGATCGAATTTGTTACAATGCAGAAGCATTGTTTATGTTCTGGTTCTTTGGCCATGAGACATGTCGGATCCTAGCTCCCTGACCAGGGATTAAACCTGCACTCCCTACCTAGGAAGGCGAAGTCTTAACCATGGGGCTACCAGGGAAATCCCTCATTTCTTCATCTTTCAAAGTTTCTGGATTACATAAAAATAGTGGTTTGAGTTGGTTTTTATATTCAAGGTGTATACAATATATACATCTTTCATATTATATGGAGTAGTTTTTGGTTTTTAAAGGTAATCTATACTCATTAAAAAATATTGGAATGCACATAAAAGCATAAAGAGCAGGAAAAACAAACAAACAAACCATGATTATACAACTTGAAGCTGGCCACATTCACAATTGGACATATTTCTCAGTGGTGTCTTGGGGGAGTAGTTTCCAAGCTTAACTTGGCAACCAACCAGGTATCTGTTCCAGACTGTTTGATCTCCTTGGTTTCACTCCTCCTTTACTAGAAGTTTACTTAATCAACTCTGTCCTCCCCCTTCTGCCCTCCCATAGTGAAAATTAAAGCCAGTTGCTGGAAGATTCTGGTAACTGATGAGGATGGGGGTGTCATGAGCATCCTGGCCCCTGGGGGGAGGCAGATCAGTGGGCTCTGGCTGTGGTGAAGGAGAGGCGCCTGGTGAGGACGTGGTTCATCTGGCAGTGGCTCAGAAGCCCTGGGTGCTGCCAGTGCCCGAGCTGTGGGCTCTCCACTCTCCCAGTGTCCCTGTGTTCACTGAGCTACCCAAAGCTTAAGTCCAAGCTCCACCAAGGGCAAGGAGGCCTTCTGCAGAAGCCAGGTTCCTCCTCATCCTGCTTTACCTTGTTGGGGGGATGTTTTTTCATCGTTTCCTTCATTGTTTTGAAAAGGAAGACATTCACGTGGTTCAGAATACGTCTGTGCCTTTTAGATGGATATTTTATCACCTGCCCTGAGACCTTCAGCCTCTTTTTATCCTCCCCTACTCACTGCAGCCTGTTTTTAATTATTATTATTATTTTTGGTGTATAGTTGCTTTACAGTGTTGTGTTGATTTCTGCAGTATAGCAAAGTGAACCAGCCATATATATACACATATCCCCTCCTTTTTGGATTTTTGTTCCATTTAGGTCACCACAGAGAATTGAGTAGAGTAACCTGGGCTATACAGTTGAATTCAGTCACTCTGTCGTGTCTGACTCTTTGTGACCCCATGGACTGCAGCACACCAGGCTTCCCTGTCCTTCACCAACTCCTGGAGCTTGCTCCAACTCATGTCCATCGAGTTGGTGATGCCACCCAACCATCTCATCCTCTGTCATCCCCTTCTCCTCCTGCCTTCAATCTTTCCCAGCATCAGGGTCTTTTCCAGGGAGTCAGTTATTCACATCAGTTGGCCAAAGTGTTGCAGTTTCAGCTTCAGCATCAGTCCTTCCAATGAATATTCAGGACTGATTTCCTTTAGGATTGACTGGCTTGATCTTGCAGTTCAAGGAACTCTCAAGAGTCTCCTCCAACACCACAGATCAAAAGCACTGTGCTATATGGTAGGTTCTCACTAAGTGATTTATACATAGAAATGCATATATTACTTCACGACCTGGATAATCATGATGGTATGAGCACTCATCTAGAGCCAGACATCTTGGAATGTGAAGTCAAGTGGGCCTTAGAAAGCATCACTATGAACAAAGCTAGTGGAGGTGATGGAATTCCAGTTGAGGTATTTCAAATCCTGAAAAATGATGCTGTGAAAGTGGTGCACTCAATATGCCAGCAAATTTGGAAAACTCAGAGTGGCCATAGGATGGGAAAAGGTCAGTTTTCACTCCAATCCGTAAGAAAGGATGCTCAAACTACTGCACAATTGCACTCATCTCACACGCTAGTAAAGTAATGCTAAAAATTTTTCCAAGCCAGGCTTCAGCAATACATGAACTGTGAACTTCCTGATGTTCAATCTGGTTTTAGAGAAGGCAGAGGAACCAGAGATCAAATTGCCAACATCCACTGGATCATGGAAAAAGCAAGAGAGTTCAAGAAAAACATCTGTTTCTGCTTTATTGACTATGCCAAAGCCTTTGACTGTGTAGATCACAATAAACTGTGGAAAATTCAAGAGATGGCAATACCAGACCACCTAACCTGCCTCTTGAGAAATCTGTATGCAGGTCAGGAAGCAACAGTTAGAACTGGACATGGAACAACAGACTGGTTCCAAATAGGAAAAGGAGTACGTCAAGGCTGTATATTGTCACCCTGCTTATTTAACTTCTATGCAGAGAACATCATGAGAAACGCTGGACTGGAAGAAACACAAGCTGGAATCAAGATTG
>SJYX01022088.1:89300-102361 GCA_006410675.1 Oreotragus oreotragus | reverse complement strand
TACTCCTTTTCCTATTTGGAACCAGTCTGTTGTTCCATGTCCAGTTCTAACTGTTGCTTTCTGACCTGCATATAGATTTCTCAAGAGGCAGGTCAGGTGGTCTGGTATTTCCATCTCTTTCAGAATTTTCCACAGTTTATTGCAATCCACACAGTCAAAGCTTTGGCATAGTCAATAAAGTAGAAATAGATGTTTTTCTGGAACTCTCTTGCTTTTTCCATGATCCAGCGGATGTTGGCAATTTGATCTCTGGTTCCTCTACCTTTTCTAAAACCAGCTTGAATATCAGGAAGATCATGTTTCACATATTGCTGAAGCCTAGCTTGGAGAATTTTGAGCATTACTTTCCTAGCATGTGAGATGAGTGCAATTGTGCAGTATGTTGAGCATTCTTTGGCATTGCCTTTCTTTGGAATTAGAATGAAAACTGACCTTTTCTTGTCCTGTGGCCACTGCTGAATTTTCCAAATTTGCTGGCATATTGAGTGCAGCACTGGTTGAGAAATTCCCCAGAATATAAACAGAAGCCTGAGTTTGGATTAAGGGGGTAAAATGAATTCAACTTATAAAGCAAAAGGTGAGAAAATTCATTTTGGAAAAAAAAGCCAGTGGAGATAGGCTTTCACATATTTTTCTTTACATGCAACATCACTTGAATTCTTTGTAATGATTGCTGTTGTTCAATCACTCAGTCGTGTCTGACCCATTGTGACCCCATGGACTGCAGCACTCCAGGCTTCCTTGTCCTTCACTATCTCCCAGAAGTTGCTCAAACTCACATCCATCGAGTCAGTGATGCCATTCAATCTTATGGTCCTCTGTCGCACCTTCTCCTGCCTTCGATTTTTCTCAGCATCAGGGTCTTTTCCAATGAATGTGTTCTTTGCATTAGGTGGCCAAAGTATTGAAGCTTCAGCTTCAGCATCAGTCTTTCCAATGAATATTCAGGACTGATTTCCTTTAGGATTGATTGATTTGATCACCATGCAGTCCAGGAGACTCTCAAGAGTCTTCCAACACCTCAGTTCAAAAGCATCAGTTCTTTGGTGCTCAGCCTTCTTTATGGTCCAACTCTCACATCTGTACGTGACTATTAGAAACTCCATTTCTTTAAGTAGGTGGACCTTTGATGGCAAAATAATGATCTTAGTTTTTTTTAATGTTCAGTTTCATGCCATCTTTTTTACTCTATTTCACCTTCATCAAGAGGCTCTTCATCAAGGTCCTCATCGCTTTCTGCCATAAGGGTGGTGTCATCTGCATATCTGAGGTTATTGATATTTCTCCTGATATTCTTGATTCTAGCTTTTGCTTCATCTAGTCCAGCGTTTCTCATGATATACTCTGCATATAAGTTAAATAAGGAGGATGACAATATACAGCCTTGGCTTACTCCTTTCCCGATTTTGAACCAGTCTGTTGTTCCATGTCCAGTTCTAACTGTTGCTTCTTGACGTGCATACAGATTTCTCNTGTCATCTGCATATCTGAGGTTATTGATATTTCTCCTGATATTCTTGATTCTAGCTTTTGCTTCATCTAGTCCAGCGTTTCTCATGATATACTCTGCATATAAGTTAAATAAGGAGGATGACAATATACAGCCTTGGCTTACTCCTTTCCCGATTTTGAACCAGTCTGTTGTTCCATGTCCAGTTCTAACTGTTGCTTCTTGACGTGCATACAGATTTCTCAGGAGGCAGGTCAGGTGGTCTGGTATTCCCATCTCTTGAAGAATTTTCCACAGTTTTTTCTTGATACACAGAGTCAAAGGCTCTGATGTAGTCAATTAAGCAGAAGTATATGCTTTCCTGGAACTCTCTTGCTTTTTCAATGACCCAGCGTATGTTGGCAATTTGATCTCTGGTTCCTCTGCCTTTTCTAAATCCAGCTTGAATATCTGGAAGTTCACAGTTCACGTACTATTGAAACCTGCCTTGGAAAATTTTGAGCATTACTTTGCTACCGTGTGAGATGAGTGCAATTGTGCAATAGTTTGAGCATTCTTTGGCATTCCCTTTCTTTGGGATTGGAATGAAAACTGACCTTTTCCAGTCCCGTGGCCACTGCTGAGTTTTCCATATTTGCTGGCATATTTAGTGCAGCACATTGTCAAATAAGATAGCTGCATATCATGTGCAAAATGATGTGTGTTATGGGTGTATGAAAAGTGACTGTGAGTTTGTTCGGTTATCTCTGACTCGTTTCCACCCATGGACTGTAGCCTGCCAGGTTCCTCTGTCCATGGAACTTTCCAGGAAAGAATAATGGAGTGGGTAGCCATTACCTTCTCCAGGGGATCTTCCTGACCCAGGGTTTGAACCTGGATTTCCTGCATTTCAGGGAAATTCTTTACCTTCTGAGCCATCATGGAAGTGCTGTGGGTGAATAGTGTCCCCCAAATATCCATGTCACCCAGAACTCAGAATGTCACCTTATTTGAAAATAAGATCTTTGTGGATATAATTAAGGTAAGAGTCAAGATGAGCTTAATGTGAACCCCAAATCCAATGATTGTCCTTATAAGAGACAGAAAAAGACACACAGAGACACATGGGGAAGGAGGGTGTGTGAATTCCACTTCTCTTTCTTTCCTCCTAAACCACACACAATTCTTTAAAAAAAAAAAAAAAACAACTCATTTTTAGAATTGTTGGTACATAACTGCTTCCTGGATGTCTGTAAACCTTCCCTTTACACAGCTGTTGTGCCCCAGAAGCTGTGTTCCATCCTTGTGGCTGATGCTGCAGCTGAGCATGGACTATTTCTTATACTTATCCTTTCAGTTGTATTGCCTACTGTGAGTCCATCGTAGTTAACATATTTGATATGAATATTCTGCTGCCCTTTTGAATCTTGTTTTACTTTAGCCAATTCAGTGAATTAAGAAAGCTCAAAGTCATCATTTCTTAGCTTTCACTTCTGACACTATTTTAAAAATACTTTCTATCTGTGGGCATCACAGAGTCCTGTCTACCTGTGCCTTCCACCACATCATCATCCTTTCTCTCCATAGTATGTGCATGTTGTGTGCTAAGTCACTTCACTCGTGTCTGACTCTTTGAGACCCTGAACTGTTGCTACCCGGCTCCTCTGCCCATGGGATTCTCCATGCAAGAATATTGGAGTGGGTCACAATGCCCTCCTCCAGGGGATCTTCTGGATGCAGGGATTGAACCCCAGTTGCTTATGTCTCCTGCAGTTACCTTACCAATAGCGCCACCTGGGAAGCCCCTCTATAGTATGCTCAGTTCCATATTCTCATAAATAATTGTTCAAATAGTCTCTTTTATACCATGCTAATCATCATTTAAAGAAGGCTGAGCGCCGAAGAATTGATGCTTTTGAACTGTGGTGTTGGAGAAGACTCTTGAGAGTCCCTTGGACTGCAAGGAGATCCAACCAGTCCATTCTGAAGGAGATCAACCCTGGGATTTCTTTGGAAGGAATGATGTTAATGCTGAAACTCCAGTACTTTGGCCACCTCATGTGAAGAGTTGACTCAATGGAAAAGACGCTGATGCTGGGAGGGATTGGGGGCAGGAGGAGAAGAGGATGACAGAAGATGAGATGGCTGGATGACATCACTGACTTGGTAGACATGAGTCTGAGTGAACTACGGGAGCTGGTGATGGACAGGGAGGCCTGGCGTGCTGCGATTCGTGGGGTCGCAAAGAGTCGGACACGACTGAGCAACTGAACTGAACTGAATCCTTACACTGAATCCACTGAAATACAGTATACATACTGATATACTCACTGTCATAATACTTGAAATACAAAAACATGAAACACCTTGTAAGGCAGTTAATAGACTCCAAAATATTTTAGTGCTCAATTCAGCATTAATAAATATATTTCAATGAAATCATGTATGTGCCTATTCAACTATCACCTTCCATGAAAGTTCTTTTATGAAAACTTAACATAATAAGATAATCACTCCTTCTTATTCCCTTAACTTGATTTATATTTTTTCCTAGAAATAGATGGTATGTTTAATATATGCAACAATTTATTTGTCTATTTCCTTCTCCCTGTATACTCTCCAAGAGAGCAGAAATCTCTGGTATTATATCTTATGCCTCTAATGCCTAAAAAATTACCCAGAAACATATTTGGCCTTCAATGAATACTTGCCAGATGAATAAAAGATGAGAAGAAATGAAAATTTCTGACTAAATTCATAATAATTAGTACTGTGCTCACCTAGGTAAGGGAGCTTCCCTGGTGACTCAGATAGTAAAGAATCCTCCTGCAATGCAGAAGACCCAGGTTTGATCCCTGGATTGGGAAGATCCCCTGGAAAGGGAAATGGCAACCCACTCCAGTATGCTTGTCTGGAGAATCCCATGTACAGAGTAGCTTGGCTACAGTCCATGGGATCACAAAGAGATGGATACGACTAAGTGACTAACATTTCACCTAGGTGATGTTTCTTTGATGAATATAGTTGTCACATGAAATTTAAAAAGGTAAAATAATATAAACAATACACTCAAAGATAAAAAATAACCATACTTATATAAATGCTTCTATTGCTGAGTACTGTACCCTGGAATATATTTCTTTGTCTAATTTTAAGCATTTAGTTATAGTTGTATATTCTATAAACATTTGACTTTTGCAGTTTTCAGAACCACAGATATGACACTTCCATTATCAAAAGTATCTCATAATTAGGCCTTGAATGTAGTTTATTAAAACTGGTCATGTTCATTTTAGGGATCTTGCCCTTTCTAAGCTAATACAGATTTCATAAAATCTGAAGAGTTTATTATTCAGTAATGTAGGTAGTAGTTTAGGTATATTAGTTCATTTGAATCACTTGGACCCAGAAATTCAAACTTATAGGGTGCTCGATATAANTAGTTTATTAAAACTGGTCATGTTCATTTTAGGGATCTTGCCCTTTCTAAGCTAATACAGATTTCATAAAATCTGAAGAGTTTATTATTCAGTAATGTAGGTAGTAGTTTAGGTATATTAGTTCATTTGAATCACTTGGACCCAGAAATTCAAACTTATAGGGTGCTCGATATAATTGATAAATAATATCCCTGTTTAGGTTGATTCTGGTTCACCACAATTGGAGAAATTTATTTATAGCTTGGATTAAATGCCAGAATGATACTGGATCATTCCACATAATTCTAGCTAAACTGCTTTGGGGCACCTACCAAGTGATGATTGTGCTTTTTGGAAAGCTTGAAATAGTGCTACTTGTATTCCTGAAGTATAGCACCTCAAAAATATTTGGGTTCCAGAAAAATTATGTATGATTCACAAGAAAAAGTGTCTGAAATATGTAAAAACCCTGTAGAAAGTCTGTGAAAATCTCTCTCTAAGCAATTATACATACTCGTTATGTCTGCTTTGGGGCACCTACCAAGTGATGATTGTGCTTTTTGGAAAGCTTGAAATAGTGCTACTTGTATTCCTGAAGTATAGCACCTCAAAAATATTTGGGTTCCAGAAAAATTATGTATGATTCACAAGAAAAAGTGTCTGAAATATGTAAAAACCCTGTAGAAAGTCTGTGAAAATCTCTCTCTAAGCAATTATACATACTCGTTATGCTAATGTTTCAATTAAAAATTCGTATAAAAGTTGGTTTCTCTTAAAAGGTAATGAACAAATTATGAATTTAGAGTAGATAAATATTAAAAATCAAAATGTTAGAATTAAAGTATGTTATATTGAAGCACATGGAAACATTGATAAGCCTCAGAATGAGAGAAAAAATTAAATATATTTAAGAAGCTGAAGATCAATATCTACAATCAGTATCTACTAACTATCAATATTACAATAACGCTAGTAAAGTAATGCTCAAAATTCTCCAAGCCAGGCTTCAGCAATACGTGAACTTCCAGATGTTCAATCTGGTTTTAGAAAAGGCAGAGGAACCAGAGATCAAATTGCCAACATCCGCTGGATCATGGAAAAGCAAGAAAGTTCCAGAAAAACATCTATTTCTGCTTTCTTGACTATGCCAAAGCCTTTGACTGTGTGGATCACAATAAACTGTGGAAAATTCTGAAAGAGATGGCAATACCAGACCACCTGACCTGCCTCTTGAGAAACCTATATGCAGGTCAGGAAGCAACAGTTACAACTGGACATGGAACAACAGACTGGTTCCAAATAGGAAAAGGAGTACGTCAAGGCTGTATATTGTCACCCTGCTTATTTAACTTCTATGCACAGTACATCATGAGAAACGCTGGACTGGAAGAAACACAAGCTGGAATCAAGATGGCCGGGAGAAATATCAATAACCTCAGATATGCAGATGACACCACCCTTATGGCAGAAAGTGAAGAGGGACTAAAAAGCCTCTTGATGAAAGTGAAAGTGGAGAGTGAAAAAGTTTGCTTAAAGCTCAACATTCAGAAAATGAAGATCATGGCATCCAGTCCCATCACTTCATGGGAAATAGATGGAGAAACAGTGGAAACAGTGTCAGACTTTATATTTGGGGGTATTCAGAACAAATCCCACTTGCAAACAGACGTCTTCTTGGGATAAATAACTTTCAGTACAAAAACTATGACACACTCCGAAAGACAGTATTCATACAATTCAGTACCACATCAACAGTGAATAAGTAAGTCATTTTATAAGCCTTAAATCTTCTAGCCTAAAGCATCAAAAAGTTTTCACAGAAAACCTGGAACTTAACTTAGTAATGGATTCAGCTGGAACACTATGGAGAAATGTTCTTCCAAAGATGGCTCTCATCTCATGGACAGGAGACACCATATGTGGTGGAAACACACCAGAATATTCATTTCACCCTTGATGAATCTTGCTCTGTAGATGTGAATAAGCTAAGAAAACATTTTTTTTCCTGCAGTGCATGGATATTTAAAGAGGTTCCCACCAAGATTCAAGTACTTTGTCTTATATCGTCTTTTTTCTCTCCCAGGAATTAATTATCTTCTTTGATAGACAGGTTTTGCCTGTCTTGAGTAGGGACTTATATATCCTGCACATGCAACCTAAGCTTGGGAATTCCCTTTCTCTACTTGAACCTGAGTTTCTATGAATGCTGAATGTCCTGTGAATAGCAACAATGACATAATTCTAGTGTGGGATCTGCAGTACAATTAGTTTCTACACTCATGTCAGATAGAGAACTTCTCTGTTCTTTTCAACATTAAAACTTTTCTGGAAACCTAGTATTGATTGGACTTCCCAGGTAGAACTAGTGTTAAAAAATCTGGCTGCCAATGCATGAGACATGAGTCACAGATTGCAGTGCAAGCATAAAATTGATGGAAGCCACTTCAAAGTATTTGAATTCAAAATCTGTTTCATCCATTAGAGGGTTACATGGGCTTCTCATGGAGACACAGTGGTAAAGAATCCACCTGCCAATGTAGGAGACACAAGAGTTGTGGGTTTGATTCTTCAGTTGGAAGATCCCATGGAAGAGGAAATGGCAACCCACTCCAGAATTCCTGAAAAATTCATGAACAGAGGAGGCTGGTGGACTTTAGTACATGGAGCTGCAATGAGTCAGACACGACTGAGCAACTGAGCACACACACAGAGGACTATGGAAGTCACTCAGATGGTAAAGAGTCTACCTGCCATGCAGGAGGCTTGAAGTCGCTCAGTCATGTCTGACTCTTTGCAACCCCACGGACTGTATTCTGTCAGGTTCCTCCATCCATGGGATTCTCCAGGCAAGAATACTGGAGTGGGTTGCCATTTCCTTCTCCAGGNTATGGAAGTCACTCAGATGGTAAAGAGTCTACCTGCCATGCAGGAGGCTTGAAGTCGCTCAGTCATGTCTGACTCTTTGCAACCCCACGGACTGTATTCTGTCAGGTTCCTCCATCCATGGGATTCTCCAGGCAAGAATACTGGAGTGGGTTGCCATTTCCTTCTCCAGGGGATCTTCCCGACCCAGGGATCGAACCTGGGTCGCCCACATTGCAGGCAGATGCCTTAACCTCTGAGCCACCATGGAAGCCATGCAGGAGACCCAGGTTCAATTCCAGGGTTGGGAAGAGCCCATGGAGAAGGGAATGGCTACCAACTCCAGTATTCTGTCCTGGAGAATTCTATGGACAGAGGAACCTGGGCTTCCCAGGTGACTCAGAGGTACAGAATACACCTGCCAGTGCAGGAGATGAAAGTTCAATCCTTGGCAAGTAGGGAAGATCTCCTGGAAAAGAAAATGGCAACCTACTCCAGTATTCTTGCTTGGGAATTCTCATGGACAGAGGAGCCTGGCAGGCACAGTCCATGGCATAGCAAAAGAGTTCAGCATGACTTAGCAACAACAGCAATAAATTGTGAAATGATTTCTCCCATCTGGTTCAGTAACACATCCATAACTAAACTTTCTTTTCTTTCTTTTGGTGAGAATATTTAAGTTCTATTCTCTTACATTTCAGTGATGCAATACAGTCACCACGCTTTCAACTGCAGTCATCATATGCTACACTATATCTCCAAAACTTTTTAATCTTGTCACTGAAAGTTTGCAGAGCTTCATCAACCTATTTCTATTTCCTCAAGCCCTCAGCCCCTGGCACACATTTTTCTATTTTCTGTTTCTATGAAGTGACTATTTATTTTAAAATTTATTTTGAATCGAAGGATAATTGCTTTACAATATGGGTTTGATTTTTGCCATACACTGACATGAATTAGCCATAGGTGTACATGTTCCTCCCTCCAAGGCCTCTCTCCTACTTTCACCCTTTCCCAGCCCTCTAGGTTGTTACGAAGCCCCAGTTTGAGTTCCCTGAGCCATACAACAAACCCCCATTGGCTCTCTATTCTACATGTGGTGGTGTCTATGGTTGCAGGCTTCTCTCTCCACTCCTCTCCCCCTCTCCCCACTCCACACCCCCACTTTCATCCATAAGTCTGTTCTCTGTGTGTCTCCATTGCAGCCCTGCAAATAAGTTCCTCAGTACCATCTTTCTAGATTCCATGTATATATGTGTTAATATACAATGTTTGATTTGCTCTTTTTGACTTCTCTCTGTATAGGCTCTAGGTTCATCCACCCCATTAGAACTGACTCTGATACATCCCTACTTATTACTGAGTATTGTTCCACAGAGTCGGACATGACTGAAGTGACTTAGCAGCAGCACCAGCATTGTTCCATTGCATGTATGTACCACAATTTCTTTATCCATTCATCTGTGAGTTGACTATGATTTGTTATTCTTTGGTTTTTATTCAGATTCCACATTAACTCATATTTAAAGCTGGTAACACAAAATGTAAAAAGCTTGACTCTTGTTCCCTAAAGATTTCTTTATGTCTTACTTAAGCAATAGCAATATGTTTAACATCCTCTAAGATTTATATTTAATACTGCTAACAATACTGGATCAATATACTAGTGAACATTTATAACTATAAAGCACATTCACTGAATGAAATAAAACTGTTATTGGTAAATATATAAGATGGCTCTTATTAAAATTTATAAATTTTAGTAGATTTTAAAAAATCCACTTTATGATGAAAATAGACTTACTAAATTGTCGTGTTTATTCAGAGTTCTTTATGTATACTACTTGTTTAATCCTCCCAGCAAGCCTAAAAGATAGGAATTATTTTCATTTTCAATCTACACACAAAAGTAATGTCCAGTATTCCATCTCTTTTCCTTGAAATTAAAGGACCATAAGATGGTAGAGACAGGATTTAGATTCACAGAGTCTGAGTTCAAAGCTCATACTCTTAATCATAATGTTCTACTACTCATCTCTAAGCTAAAATAAAAACAGTTCATGACCACTTCATCAATTCCTGACTTTTCCTGTGTTGTAAGCCACATTGAAGATGTGTGAAATAAGGGATAAAGTGGAGTAGAGGCCTTTATTTCATACAGAGAATACATATGGATCTGGTTTAAAGCCTTGCTTCTGGTACTTCTTAGAACAATCCAAGGATATGTTCACTTCTCTGAACTTCAGATTTTCTGTTTGTATATCTTCAAAAGACTTATAGAACTTTGTAATATTTTTTGAGACATAGCATGAAAACAAAAAAGCACTGGATATATATCAGACATTCTACTTCTTCCTGAGGGAAGTGAAAGGATGCTTAGAGTTCACAGTTTCTCTTTTCTCTGAATCACTTTTGAGGGCAGGTGAATATTCAAAATTATGCATCGTGTGTATATTATGTTCTAAAAATTGTTTAAAAATTGCATTATTTCCAAATTTTAACTACAAATGCTTTTGAAACACATAAAAGTTCCTAAATTTTCGTTCCTTGTATAACTTCTTATTCTATTATCTTAACTTTATTTTTCACTTGAATGTTAACTTATTTTATTTTCTTCTTTATCTCTTTATCATTCTCCAAAATTATTATCCAATTCCCCAGTAGACTCTGTATTCAACATATTGTGATACAGAAGTACATGCTTTCTCCAATATAATTTATAGTCCAATTTGATTTCTTTCATTTTGAAATAGATTTACAGTGAAATATAAATTTTTCATTATTATTTTTAAGACTTTATTATATATTTAAGACATGTGCAGAACATTTTAATCCAAATGCAAGCCATTTTAATAATCCATGAATTTTTTTGATACATATGAGTTTTAAATGAACAAATATTTATGTTTTACTCCAAGATGTGTATAAGAGACAGATATGTGTGTGCTGATTTTATACAGGAGTAAATTAGATGATTTTATGATGGAATCATCATTGTTTTTTATATATTAAAAAAAATTTTATAATATATTTTAAAAACAATTTTTATAATATATGGCTTTCCTCATGCATGGCGTGTAGGCAGTGAACTCTGCATTGACCTGGAAATTAAAGAAAAAAAATGAGAAAAGAAAACTCATATCATTTTACTGAATTTATTTCAAAATAAATAGGAGAACAAGATTGGAATTGGTAAATTTGGTCTATATAAGAATGAAAACCTTTGGTATTCATCTTACTTGTGAACTAGAAAAAAGTAGCAACTCATAACCTTTTATGAGAGAACATATTATTCCCACAATAAACACGTACTATCATATATCTGTACAGACTCAGTCAAACCATGACTCAATAAGTAATCAAGCAAGGTCCTCAATTCATATTTTGGCTTCTGAGGTAATTCTGACATGCCATAACTTTCTTATGGCATGTTTCACTTCTGTATTCCTCAGTGTGTAGATGAGCGGATTGAGGAAGAGTGTTTCAATAGTATAAAATACCATCAGCATCTTGTCCATGGGAAAAGTGATTGGGGGGCAGGAATAGATAAATATACATGGCCTGAAAAATAAGCAACTACAATGACATGGGAAGTGCAAGTGGAGGAGCTTTTTTCCTCCCTTCTTCACTGTGGTTTTGTAGTGAATGCCAAATAACAATATAGGAGATTATCAGAATTATAAAACTGCTTGTGCAAATGAACCCACTTTAAACACCACCAGTAGGTTCATCACATGAATATCCATGCAAGCAAGTTTCAACAAGGGCTGCATATCACAGCAATAGTGATCAATCAAATTGGATCCATAGAAGGGAAATCTCAAGGCCAGGATAACTGAGCCATAGAATGTATAAAAGATCCTATCCCTGCAGGAACAATCAAGATGATGCAGGCTTTCCGACTCATGATGGTTGGATAATGCAAAGGCTTGCAAATGGCTACATAGCAATCCATGGCCATGAGGACCAGAACAAAGATCTCCATGGAGCCAAAAAATGCAGTGCAAAAACCTGAGTCAGGCACTCACTGTAGATATGCTTTTCTTTGCAGACAGAGCGTCTACAATTAATCTGGGAGCCATGGAAGTTGAAAAGCAGGAATCAACCAACGATAAATAAATTAGTAAGAAGTACATGGGGCTCCCAAGTGTTCAGCCAGACTTGATGGTCATGATAATAAGCAAATTCCCCACCACGGTTCTGAAATAGAAAATGAGGAAGGTTAAAAACATCATTTTCTGTCTCTCAGGATCCTCTGTCAATCCTAACAGTTTGAACTCAGTTACACTGTTATTTTGCAGCATCGTTTCACTTGATGAGAGGAAAGCACTGGTTAGAAAGAAATTCTGCAAAGGAGAAAAGGAAAGGTACTAATGAATACAAGGGTCGGAGCCCAAATAAGTGTGGGACTGCCACTATTCAGTGGGCACTCATTTATCTGCTATGTATTACTTTTATCTGAATGAAAAAGAATGTATAATACTTTATTTCCTTGACTGCATATGAAAATAATGATACAAGAAATAGGAAAACAATGAAAAATAAATTATACTTCAGACCTAATAAGTACACACACAAGATAGAGAGTGAGACAGAGAGAAAGAAACAATCAACATAAAATTTTAGTAATGAATACACAGTAATTTGATCCAGGCCATCATGTCACCTATTTTAATAGGTTGCTTTTGACTAAGTTTACTTTTTATTCTATTTCTCATTTTGAGTTTACAGTTTTAAAGTTAACTCCTATTATTAACATGTAAAATCTTTAATTTATACTATGTTGTCCACTTCATTATTTTTCTGAGTCTTCCAATATGCTTTCTTAAGATACAGAGTCTCAGTGACTCTAAAATGAAGGAAAATGTAAGTAAAACATTTCCCATAAATCAGAACACTGTTTCAATTTTCAGGTTTAAAATCAAGTACCAGGAATTTAGAAAATGAACACAAGAAGCTCCAAGTCATACCTGAAACATTTCATTAACATTTTTGTGATATATATCTTGAAAGACCTGTACTCTCATCTTATGTAAGAGAATATGGAAATTAAAAGGTAATTATTATTTATCATATCTAGCTAAATGCCAAACATTAGACAAATTGGTTTCAGTTCAGTTCAGGTCAGTCGCTCAGTCGTATCCGACTCTTTGCGACCCCATGGATCGCAGCACTCCAGGCCTCCCTGTCCATCACCATCTCCCGGAATTCACTCAGACTAGCGTCCATCGAGTCCGTGATGCCATCCAGCCATCTCATCCTCTGTTGTCCCCTTCTCCTCCTGCCCCCAATCCCTCCCAGCATCAGAGTCTTTTCCAATGAATCAACTCTTCGCATGAGGTGACCAAAGT
>SJYX01022088.1:0-44289 GCA_006410675.1 Oreotragus oreotragus | reverse complement strand
GCCAGGCCTCCCTGTCCATCACCAACTCCCGGAGTTAGATGTGTATAAGAGACAGCAATAAAACTAAAAATAAAACTACCATACGATCCAGCAATTATCCATTATCCATATATATATATACATATGGAAAACAGTGACAGATTTTATTTCCTTGGGCTCCAAAATCACTGCAGATGGTGACTGCAGCCATGAAATTAAAAGATGCTTGTTCCATATATATATATATATATATATATATATATATGTATAAGAAATCACACATACTAATTGAATAAATGTATATTCACCTTATTGTTCAATGAAATGTAATTGAAAGATGCTTGCTCCTTGGAAGAAAAGTTATGACCAACCTAGACAACTTATTAAAAAACAGAGACATCATTTTGCCAACAATGGCCCATATAGTCAAAGCTATAGTTTTTCCAGTAGTTATGTACAGATATGAGAGCTGGACTATAAAGAAAGCTGAACACTGATGAATTGACCACTTCTGAAATATGGTGTTGGAGAAGCCTCTTGAGAGTCCCTTGCACATCAAGAAGATTAAACAAGTCAATTCTAAATGAAATCAACCATGATGCTGAAGCACTGATACTTTGGCTATGTAATATGAGGATCCAACTCATTGGAAAAGACCCTAATATTGGGAAAGATTAAAGGAAGGAGTAGAAGTGGACGACAGAGGATGAGGTAGTTGGATGGCATCACTGATTCAATGGACATGAATTTGAGCAAACTCTGGGAGACAGTGAAGGACAGGAAAGCCTGGCATGCTGAATTTCACACGATTGCAAATAGTTGGACATGGCTTAGCAACTGAACAACAACAATGTTCAATAGCAGCATTATTATAATTGCCAAGGAAGCAACCTAAGTGTCCATTACCAGATGAACTGATAAAGATGTGGTGCACGTGCACACACACACACACACACACACACACACACACACACACACAAGAATACTACTCAGTCCTAAAAAGAGAATGATATATATTACCACTTTCAGGAACATGGATGGGCTTGGAGGGTGTTATGCTAAGTGAAATAAATCAAACAGAGAAAGATAAATACTGTATGATATATCTTAAATGTGAAATCTAAAAGCTATGACAAACTAGTGAATATAGCATGAAAAAAGGAGACTCACAGATATAGAGAAAAAACTAATAGTTACCATTGCTGCTGCTGCTGCTGCTAAGTCACTTCAGTCGTGTCCGACTCTATATGACCCCATAGATGGCAGCCCACCAGTCTCCCCCGTCCCTGGGATTCTCTAGGCAAGAACACTGGAGTGGGTTGCCATTTCCTTCTCCAATGCATGAAAGAGAAAAGTGAAAGTGAAGTCACTCAGTCTGTCTGACTGTTAGCGACCCCATGGACTGCAGCCCATCAGGCTACTCCGCCCATTGGATTTTCCAGGCAAGAGTACTGGGGTGGGGTGCCATTGCCTTCCCCAAATAGTTACCATTGAGGGGATGGCAAAATAGGGGTGGAGGAGTTGTATGTATAAACTATTGGATGCAATATAGCTTAAAGGATGTGTTGTAAAACATGAAGAATATAGCCATGACTTTGTAAATGAAAGTAACCTTTAAAATTGTATAAAAATTAAAAATTCCAAGAGTCACAATCATTCTAAAGATGCTATATAAGGAAGTATGTATGTGTGTGTTAAGTTGCTTCAGTTGTGTCCGACTCTTCGTGACCCTACAGACTATATCCCACAAGGCTCCTCTGTCCATGGCATTCTCCAGGCAAGAATAGTAGAATGGGTTGTCATGCCCTCCTCCAGGGGACTTACCAACTCAGGGTTCAACTTGTGTCTTTTACATCTCCTGCATTGGCAAGCGGGTTCTTTACCACTGGCAGCGCCTGGGAAGCCCACAAGAAATTATAAAGGATAGAAAAAATGATAACAAAGGTAAAATTAAGTATTGTTTTTAAAGCAGAGAGGAACTACACAACTTACCATCCCCAAAATTCCTAATAAAGAATCAAATTATCTCCAGATTTGGGAATACTCTAGTGGCTCACTGGTAAAGAATCCACCTGCCAAAGCAGAGGATGCAGATTCAGTCTCTCAGTTAGTTGGAAAGAACCCCTAGAGAAGGAAATGGCAACCCACTCCAGTAATCTTACCTAGGAAATTTCATGGACAGAGGAGCCCAGTGGGCTACATGGGCTTACAGAGTCTAACGTGCCTTAGTGATTAAAAAACGGCAAAACTGGCAGTCCAGTGGTTAATGCTCAGAATTTTCACTGTCGGGTCCCTGGGTTGAATCATTGGTCAGAGAACAAAGGTTCCTGAAAGTGGCAGTGTGGCCATCAACAACAACTAGAGAAAAATAAACAATCTCAAATCCAAGAATGTTAAGGAAAGTGTTATTGTTGTCATTACTATATTTTTAAATTCTCAATGTTTTATTTACTTTGCTGCACTGGGTCTTCACTGCTGCACCCTGGCTTTCTCCAATTGTGGTAAGTACAGCTAGTCTTTGGTGGAGTGCACAGGCTTCTCAGTGTGGTCACTTCTCTTGCTGCTTAGCACTAGCTCTGGGGCTCGTAGGCTCAATAGTCATAGAACAGGGACTTTGGTTGCTCTGCGGCATGTGAAATCTTCCCAGACCAAGGATCAAACCCAGGAACCCTGCCTTGGCAAGCAGATTCCTATTCACTGTACAACTAGGGAAATTGTGTTATTGTTTTTTAAAAAATCGCCAAATTTTAGTCACATTTTATGATGCTTAGCAGAACAGAACCAAACAAAACAGTCACTAAAAGTGAAATAGAAGTTGAGTTAATTAATAGATTCTTTTATCAGAACTCTCAGTTCACTTCATTTCAGATCCTCAGTCATGTCAGACTCTTTGCAACCCCATGGACTGTAGCACGCCAGGCCTCCCTGTCCATCACCAACTCCCGGAGTTTACTCAAACCCATGTCCATTGAGTTGGTGATGCCATCCAACCATTTCATCCTCTGTCATCCCCTTCTCTTCCCGCCTAAATCTTTCCCAGCCTCAGGGTCTTTTCAAATGAGTCAGTCCTTCGCATCAGGTGGCCAAAGTATTGGAGGTGCAGCTTCAGCACCAGTCCTTCCAATGAATATTCAGGATTGATTTCCTTTAGGATGGACTGGTTGGATCTCCTTGCAGTCCAAGAGACTCTCTAGAGTCTTCTCAAGCACCACAGTTCAAAAGCATCAATTCTTCAGTGCTCAATTTTCTTTATAGTCCAACTCTCCCATCCATACATGACTACTGGGAAAACCATAGCCTTGACTAGATGGACCTTTGTTGGCATCTTTAAAAGGTAATTATTTGTTTTCATTATCATATTTCCCTTAATAGTATGAATTTCTATTTATAGAGCATTATTAGTGATCAAAACTCTTATGTGAAACAGTATTGACCTAGAATTAAACACAAATTACACTAAATGAAACTTGAGACTTTACCACAATATTTCACAGAAATTATTTAGTACTTCTTGTAGTGGCTGTCAGGAGTAATAGGTTGACAGCATTTTTCAAATTGAAGCATATTGACATATAACTACATAATTAATTTTTATTGCATAAAATTATATATATATAATAATCACCAAAATAAGCCATTGACATTCATCACCCCCAAAATTTGCAATTTTTTCTTGTGATAAGAATGTTCAATATTTACTTTCTTAGCAACTTTCAAATGTAAACTACAGTATTATTAACTAGAACCATCATTTTCTACATCACAGATCCAGGAAGGATTTATCTATTTAAAAAATAAATTTGATAACTGCAACTTTGGACCTTTTGACTCTCTTCACCTATTTTGTCATGTCTCATTTTTCTTGTGATAAGAATGTTCAATATTTACTTTCTTAGCAACTTTCAAATGTAAACTACAGTATTATTAACTAGAACCATCATTTTCTACATCACAGATCCAGGAAGGATTTATCTATTTAAAAAATAAATTTGATAACTGCAACTTTGGACCTTTTGACTCTCTTCACCTATTTTGTCATGTCTCTTCCACCCATATCTGGCAACCAACAATCTATTCTCTGAATCTATGAATTCAAGTTTGCTTTTTTTTTTTAAGATTTCACATACAAGTACGATTACATGGTATTTGTCTTTCTGTGTCTGTCTTACTTCTTTTATTGTAATGCTCTCAAGTTCCATCTATGTTATTAAAATGGTAAGACTTCCTTCCTTTGTATATGCATATACACATACATGCATATATCACATTTTCTTTATCCATTCATTTGACAGTGGACACTTAGGTAGTTTCGTGTTGTGGTTATTGTGAATAATGCTACAGTGAGAATGGAACTCATATATCTCTTTGATGTAGCAATTACATTTACATTTTCTTTATATTTCACAATTCAGTCCAGCATACCATGTTTCATTTAGTATTCTTCTCTCTCTACATCATTATTGCTCCTATGTTCAATCTCTTAATCTATATGCTGAGGCATGTAAAGATGAAAAATGCTGTAAGAAGAGCTTAATATTAAACATTCTAACCACATCTTAACAACTGCTGCTGCTGCTGCTGCTAAGTCGCTTGAGTCGTGTCCGACTCTGCGACCCCATAGACGGCAGCCCACCAGGTTCCCCGTCCCTGGGATTCTCGAAGCAAGAATACTGGAGTGGGTTGCCATTTCGTTCTCCAATGCGTGAAAGTGAAGTCACTCAGTTGTGTCTGACTCTTAGCGATCCCATGGATTGCAGTCCACCAGGCTCCTCCATCCATGGGATTTTCCAGGCAAGAGTACAGGAGTGGGTTGCCATTGCCTTCTCCACATCTTAACAACAACAACAACAACAACAACAACAACAACAAAGGTAGGGGGAGGGACAGCTAGATGAGCTATATGTGGAATAAGAGAACATGAAATTATTTCACAGATTAATTATTCCATCAGTACTGTCTTATAAAGTGACATAAATAGGACTTCTGGATTAAAAATAGCTACTAATCAAACACCAATTCTACTTACAAAAAATTGAATTGAAAATGTAGTTAACTTTGTTGGATTTTGAGATTATGTGATCAGGGTTACATGCCTAAAAACCATCTGGGTTATAGTAATTAAGTCACTACTATATTAAAATGAGTACTATAATGAAAAAAAGAAAGAGGAAAGTTAGGTTTAGTGCTTTCTATATTCATCATCAAAGACTATTGTAACTTCTGTCTCTTGAGGATCACTTCTTAACATATTTTTCTACACCCCAGTTTCTTCTTCCGTGCAATGGAGCTGAATTATCTATCTCTTAGGGTTGATATAAAGATTTATAAGCTAAACCTCATCAGGTGGCTCATACCTTACAGATAGTAAATATTTGCTATTATTAATAAGGCTCACAGAGCAGAGCAGAAGCAAGCATTAGTTTTTTATATAGACATAAAAAGAGGAAAAGCTGTTGAAAAATTGTGAGAGCAAAATTACACATTGCTTGACTCCACTGTTGACAAATTAGTCTAATAAGTTTTTTGTAAACCTAGAAAGATATGAAAGAAAGTTCTATATATCTGTAATTTTTCCAGAAAAAAATTATCTTAACTGGAAGTACATTAAAGAACATTCATTTTTGCCCCCTTGAAGACAAACATGAAAACACTACATGAGGATGGATGAAAATTATTTCTTAACAGAAGGACTGACTACAGGTTTCCTCATATAATAGCAAAGAGAAAAGAAATTCAAATTGCATACATAGCAGATCTCAGTCATTAAGGGATTCTAACATGCTGCAGGTTTACCTCTTTGCAGGGCACTTAAAGTCCACTTCTAGAGTTGCTCTGATAACTTAGATCTAAAAGGACACTGCTGCTGCTAAGTCACTTCAGTCGTGTCCGACTCTGTGTGACCCCATAGATGGCAGCCCACCAGGCTCCCCCATCCCTGGGATTCTCCAGGCAAGAATACTGGAGTGGGTTGCCATTTCCTTCTCCAGTGCATGAAAGAGAAAAGTGAAAGTGAAGTCGCTCAGTCCGTCCGACTGTTAGCAACCCCATAGACTGCAGCCTACCAGGCTCCTCTGTCCATTGGATTTTCCAGGCAAGAGTACTGGGGTGGGGTGCCATTGCCTTAGTGAGTGGATTATTTGGGAACATACACATAATTATTGTTGCTGTTTAGTCGCTAAGCCATGTCTGAATCTTTGCGACCCCCTGGACTGTAGCCTGTTAAGCTTCTCTTTCCATGGGATTTCCAGGCAAGAATATTGGAGTGGGTTACCATTTCCTTCTCCAGGGGATCTTCCTGACCCAGAGATTAAACCCATATCTCCTGCATTGGCAGGTGGATTCTTTACCACTGAGCCACCTGGGAAACCCAATATACACAATTAACTTGAACTAAGTAAGCAACCTTTAGGGAAGAAATATATGTACCTTTAGGATCTAAAGTTTACTTAAAATTTTAGCGAGTTTTGTGTCTAAACCCCTCAGGAATGATGTGGTAGTATAAACACAGAGTCTATAAAACTCTATTTGACTAGTTTTGGATAACAGAATACTCTTCTTACCCTCAAGATTTTTTCTGTGAAATAAATCCCCATCATTTATTTGATTTGATGGTACTGTAGGGGACAGTAGTTATTAAAATTATGCAAATGTTGTACTATTTATTTACAGATCGGGGAAAATTAGAAAGTGAAACTCAGCAGTAGCATTCAAGTTAGAAACTTGAAATCACTTGAGCAGTTAAAGGATGATTATCATTTCAATGAAGACAGGACAGAAACTGTACAAGAAGAATTGAGTCAAGATAAGTGCAGAGGAAAATATGTGAGTAAATTATGTCTTTTTTTCCCTTGTCAGGAGCTTCCATAAATATGTGGTATTTCTTGCAATATATTTTAACTACTGGGTTAAGAAAATATTAATTAGCTGCTGGTTTTAAAATAGGCTTTATTGTGAATTCTATAGACTAAGAAATTTTTTGATTAAGGGACCAGGAAATTCAAGGAGGATCTGAGAGTAAACTGAGGGTGGAATAACATATTTTGCAAAAATAAGATCAAAGTCATAAAATAATACTGGAGGATGACTGCATATATAAAAAAAGGACACATTGTTATAACTCAAGGGAGAATGTCAGTAAAACATTAAGCAATATTAAGCTAATTTTTATTCTGAAAAAGACGTAATAGTGGAAAGGACTATTAGAACAATGAAGCTAATTTCTTTATTTCACAGAGCCAGGAGTTTTCAAGTTCATAGATATAAGAAGTTGCAATGTTAGGACATGCTCCTAAATACATTTCTCCTGCCTATTATTTTACATGGCTAAGAGTTGAGATGCACTGTTAGTGCTCGCACTTGAAAGAATATGAAATTGCTTCCTACATAAGTAGTGTCTTATTTATGGCAATTCGGAGCTGACTTGGTTTGTGGTTTCTCATAGAGACTATAGCCTAACTATGTTCTGTGTTTCCATTTACACATTTTTTTAAATTTAAGTTTTTGTGACTAGAATGGAACAATGATTGATTCAGGAGGTATCATAGTTTTATCTAGAAGGTTTAAGAAATCTATGCAAACTTCAGTTAGGTAAAGTGGGGTTAATGTTAAATCTATCTTGTTGTTTTGATTTTTTTTTTCCTTTTTGAAATGTTGTAAAACAGGCAATGGAGCCAGAAAAGTTAAGCTATAAACCCTAGTTTGCTGCATACTAGATATGTTATTATATACAAATCATTTAACCCTTGAACATAATTTATTTTTGTGTACATTTATTTTAACACAGTCATCTTGTTATGTGTACACTATTTTATGCATTAAAAAAAAATCTTTCTCACCTGTGATCAGAATTGTCCCAGAGTCAATCTGAATTCTAAAGAATATTTTTCTTGGGTTTAAAAAAAAGAAAAAGATTAAATATATTAACTACCTTGCAAAATTTATGTCTGAATTTAGTGGCTTAGTTAAGACATATAACGATGATACCCCAAAAATATAATGAATGATTAGATTGTAATCATTATTTTTAAAGACATTCAAATATGTGAAGTTAATCATAGTAGTCCTATGTCAATGAGGAAGATGAATCATGGAAGAATACCAGGTAAGAAATTAAGCACAGTTATATCCTTCTGGATAAAAAGAGAGCTAACCTTCAAGGAAAATTTTTAGTAAACTCCTAATAAATGCATATTGATGAATTGGCTTTTCTGAGATTATTCCTAATTTTCCTTTAGATAGAGATTTAAAATTATATAAATGTTTTAATATGTTTTAGTCATGATAAAGGACATATTTGAAGTATATTGTGAATTCTTCAAGCTAGTAGTATATTCAACATTATTATTTTATTCAAATTGAAATGAACAGCCTTTGTACTTACTGGCTAATATACCATGGTCTGATTTTGGGACTGATCAGAAGCTACTACTCAATAAATTTGTCTTGAAACAAATTCCTAAAATTAGTTTAATTTTAATTTAGCAGAAGCTTTTAAAATTCTGCTATGGAAACAAATTTTATTTATTTAAAAATTTTATCTCTATTACAATGCAATTATTCACCATGTAGGTAACAATGTTAACTTATCAATCATAGGGAGAATTGAACCAGATATCTAAACAGAAATTGATCAAGAAACCAAGTATGAGGTTGATTATGAAAATATATAGTATGAAAATGCAGATACCGTGAAGACATCTGAAAAGAATTTATCCTAGCTTATTTTTCTTATTTACTATTATAAAAGTTTTTGATGGAGCACATTGTTAACCAACCACTGCCATCTTTTCAGAAGCATTCAAAACTCTATTGTGGATTGATAAAAGACATTCATGTTGATTAACACAGATGCTGATCACAATTTGCTGGAAAAACTAACAGAAATCAGTCAGTATATATTAACACAGATTCTTAGTAGACAGTATCTTGAGTACCTGATTTTTATTCAGAGACACTTAAATGAGTCCTATTAAACCTATTAATAATTAGTGCCTTTCAAATCAGAGGATCATTACTCTTCTCAGTAACCATTTCTAAATATTGGTTCATGAATTATATCATTTCAGGTGATTTATGTGTTCCATCTACACTAACCATGGAAAAATGCAATAATGTCACTGTTTTTATTCTCTTGGGACTTTCTAAAAACAAAAACACTGAAATCCTTCATCTTATTTTTATTTTGCTACCTTGCTATTTGGATAAGAAATGCGCTCATCATGGTTTCTATCACCAGCAGTCAGCTCAATGAGCAGCCCATGTATTTCTCCCTTAATTACCTCTCACTCTGTGACCTTAGCTACACATCTATTGTGACACCCAAGCTAGCTAATAACTGACTTACTGGCAGAAAGGAAGACCATTTCCTGTAGGAACTGCATGGCACAGCTCTTTACCATGCATTTCTTTGGAGGCATTGAGATCTTTATCCTCACAGGGATGGCCTGTGACCGTTCAGTGGCCATCTGAAAGCCCCTGCACTACACTGTCGTCATGAGCAGGCATAGGTGTAATGCCATCATTGCCTGCTGTACTGGGGCATTTATACACTCTGCCAGTCAGTTTCTTCTCACCATCTTCTCACCCTTCTGTGGCCCCAGTGAGATAGATCACTACTACTGTGACGTGTATTCTTTCCTGAAACTGGCCTGCTGGAATACATGCAACATACTAGATATGTTATTATATACAAATCATTTAACCCTTGAACATAATTTATTTTTGTGTACACTTATTTTAACACAGTCATCTTGTTATGTGTACACTATTTTATGCATTAAAAAAAAATCTTTCTCACCTGTGATCAGAATTGTCCCAGAGTCAATCTGAATTCTAAAGAATATTTTTCTTGGGTTTAAAAAAAAGAAAAAGATTAAATATATTAACTACCTTGCAAAATTTATGTCTGAATTTAGTGGTTTAGTTAAGACATATAACGATGATACCCCAAAAATATAATGAATGATTAGATTGTAATCATTATTTTTAAAGACATTCAAATATGTGAAGTTAATCATAGTAGTCCTATGTCAATGAGGAAGATGAATCATGGAAGAATACCAGGTAAGAAATTAAGCACAGTTATATCCTTCTGGATAAAAAGAGAGCTAACCTTCAAGGAAAATTTTTAGTAAACTCCTAATAAATGCATATTGATGAATTGGCTTTTCTGAGATTATTCCTAATTTTCCTTTAGATAGAGATTTAAAATTATATAAATGTTTTAATATGTTTTAGTCATGATAAAGGACATATTTGAAGTATATTGTGAATTCTTCAAGCTAGTAGTATATTCAACATTATTATTTTATTCAAATTGAAATGAACAGCCTTTGTACTTACTGGCTAATATACCATGGTCTGATTTTGGGACTGATCAGAAGCTACTACTCAATAAATTTGTCTTGAAACAAATTCCTAAAATTAGTTTAATTTTAATTTAGCAGAAGCTTTTAAAATTCTGCTATGGAAACAAATTTTATTTATTTAAAAATTTTATCTCTATTACAATGCAATTATTCACCATGTAGGTAACAATGTTAACTTATCAATCATAGGGAGAATTGAACCAGATATCTAAACAGAAATTGATCAAGAAACCAAGTATGAGGTTGATTATGAAAATATATAGTATGAAAATGCAGATACCGTGAAGACATCTGAAAAGAATTTATCCTAGCTTATTTTTCTTATTTACTATTATAAAAGTTTTTGATGGAGCACATTGTTAACCAACCACTGCCATCTTTTCAGAAGCATTCAAAACTCTATTGTGGATTGATAAAAGACATTCATGTTGATTAACACAGATGCTGATCACAATTTGCTGGAAAAACTAACAGAAATCAGTCAGTATATATTAACACAGATTCTTAGTAGACAGTATCTTGAGTACCTGATTTTTATTCAGAGACACTTAAATGAGTCCTATTAAACCTATTAATAATTAGTGCCTTTCAAATCAGAGGATCATTACTCTTCTCAGTAACCATTTCTAAATATTGGTTCATGAATTATATCATTTCAGGTGATTTATGTGTTCCATCTACACTAACCATGGAAAAATGCAATAATGTCACTGTTTTTATTCTCTTGGGACTTTCTAAAAACAAAAACACTGAAATCCTTCATCTTATTTTTATTTTGCTACCTTGCTATTTGGATAAGAAATGCGCTCATCATGGTTTCTATCACCAGCAGTCAGCTCAATGAGCAGCCCATGTATTTCTCCCTTAATTACCTCTCACTCTGTGACCTTAGCTACACATCTATTGTGACACCCAAGCTAGCTAATAACTGACTTACTGGCAGAAAGGAAGACCATTTCCTGTAGGAACTGCATGGCACAGCTCTTTACCATGCATTTCTTTGGAGGCATTGAGATCTTTATCCTCACAGGGATGGCCTGTGACCGTTCAGTGGCCATCTGAAAGCCCCTGCACTACACTGTCGTCATGAGCAGGCATAGGTGTAATGCCATCATTGCCTGCTGTACTGGGGCATTTATACACTCTGCCAGTCAGTTTCTTCTCACCATCTTCTCACCCTTCTGTGGCCCCAGTGAGATAGATCACTACTACTGTGACGTGTATTCTTTCCTGAAACTGGCCTGCTGGAATACATGCATGATAGGTTTCTTAGTTACTGCTAATTCAGGCCTAGTTGTTTTGGTTACCTTTGCTGTCTTGATGCTGTCTTACTTTTTTATATTGTTCGGCATCAGGGCATATTCCGTGGAGAGCCGCAGCAAAGCTCTCTCCACTCGCAGTTCTCATATCACAGTTGTAGTCCTGTTTTTCCGCACCTGCGTCATTCATTTACATCAGACCAGCCACAACTTTCCCAGAAGATAAAACACAGAGATGAAGAATGCCTTGAGGAAAGTTTGGTGTCGTCATGTACTTCTGGAAAGAAAGTAACTTTTCTGAAGCTTTTCTGCATTTCATGACGAGGTTCTGTGAGACCACGACTGGAAATAACATCCCTTTTCATCACCTCTGCTTGAACAGGTAAGTGGGGGGGAAAAAAAGCATATCCTGTCTGTTATTCTGTGTTTCTACACTGGCACCTTACATAATTTTCAGCATTATTCTTATTCTTACCCTCCTTCATCTGTCTTAACAATTAAGGACTATGTTTATGCAAAATAGCCAGATCATGTGATAAAAAAGTTACATATTTAGCATCCTATTGAAGAAAGATTAAATAAATCATGCACATTTTATGCCTTAAAATGCTGAGAAACTGAATAAGATATTACCTTCCATTTTCAAACTTTTATTCAACTATATATGCATGCCACTCATGTATAGTTCATGAACGGTCAAACTGAGCAACACCGTGTAATCAGCAGCCAGATTGAGTCAGAAATTAATATACCAGAACTCCACTTCGTACCCCTGTATAATCACAATTTCCTCACAAAATCACTGTCTTTATCTTTAAAATCAATTTATATCTATTTTTGTATTCCCTAGAAAGATAACAACAAAGATCATATTCTTGTGTCCATTTTTCTATTATTGTGTTTGTAATACACATTCATTATGTACTGACTTCTCTGATTGCTTTCATTGATCTACAGCATCTCATTGCATGAATATGTGACCATTAATTTATACATTCTTTTGGTGCTAGGTATTTGGATAATTTCTCGCTTAGAGCTATTAAGAGTAGTACTGCTTTAAACATTTTGGAATGTTTTTTGGTGTATATATGTCTTCTGTTGTTTCTTTTTAATGTTTTACATTGTAAATTTTAATACTTAAAATTTTAAGATAGTGGTATACCCTTGTATTAATAATCTTTGCTAATATATTACAGACATAAACTAAAATATATTAAATTTTAAAATGTCACTAAAAAGACATAAAGTTGGATGCAATAAAAGGTTTAGAAATATGTGAAACTTCTGACACTTTTAGAATTCATCACTGAGGTTTGGGATATATTAACCAGTGCCAACCAAGCTGTCAATCACAGATACAAATAATAAGACTGTTTGAAAGGTAGTTTGTACAATGAAGCTTAGGAAAAATTCCCAGAATGGAGTGTCAGGGAATGTTTACAAGATTAACATTTAGGTAATTATCACTGGGAAATATTTACAAATAAGATATTTACTAGAGGATATGGAGTTGCTTATAATAAGTAAAGCTAGAAAATTATTTACTTAGATTCTGAGTAAAAAGAAAAATGTATTTCAGTGGCCTCTAAATAGGGGCAGTAGTTGCAGGTAAAGAAGGTATAAGCAGGTTAAGCAGAAAGCAAAGAGGAATTAAAGAGCCTCTTGATAAAGGTGAAAGAGGAGAGTGAAAAAGCTGGCTTAAAACTCAACACACAAAAAAGATCATGGCATCTGGTCCTATCACTTTATGGCAAATAAATGAGGAAACAATGGAAATTGTGACAGACTTTATTTTCTTGGGCTCCAAAATCACTGTGAATAGTGACTGCAGCCATGAAATTGAAAGGCGCTTGCTCCCTGAAAGAAAAGCAATGACAAATCTACACTGTATTAAAAAGCAGAGACATTACATTGCCAGGAAAGGTCTGTATGTTCAAAGCTTTGGTTTTCCAGCAGTCATGTATGGATGTGAGAGCTGGACAGTATAGAATGCTGAGTGCCAAATATTGATGCCTTCAAACTGTGGTGTTAGAGAACATGAGAGATTCTTGGGCTGCAAGGAGTCAAACCAGTCAATCCTAAAGGAAAGTAATCTTGAATATCCATTGGAAGGACTGATGCTAAAACTGAAGCTCCAATACTTTGGCCATCTGCTTCAAAGAGCCAGCTCATTGGAAAAGACCCTGATGCTGGGAAAGATTGAAGGTGGGAAGATAAGGGGACAACGGAGGATGAGATGACTGTATGGCATCACAGACTCAATTGACATGGGTTTGAGCAAGCCCCAGCAGTTAGTGAAGGACAAGGAAGCAGTCCATGGGGTTGCAAAGAGTTGGACATGATTGAGCAACTGAACAACAACAAATGCTAATGCTGGTTTGCAATGCACACAAAAACACTTATATGTACACAAACACAAAATGTAGACAATTACAACTTTCTAGGAACTTCTATTATAGCACAAATGAGATAAACATTCTTGAATTCAAAATCAAACTGAAAGACAAAATATTTAACTTTTTCCAAAAGATTATGACCACATTAAAAAAATAATCTTGAATATAGGGGAAAATTATATTGAAAATAGATATTGTAAAGTATGTCACACAATGACTTCCTTTATTGAGATCATCAGGCAAAAATATAATGTAAAAATATTATATAAAAATAATAATTTTCAAAACATGATATATGAATCTCAAAATTGTCCAGGGTATTTAAAAAACTAAATAAAAAATAATATTTTAATTTGAAATTTGATGGATAAAACAAAAAAGAAAGAAACAGTAAATATCTTAAGAAATTTATCTTAAGAAAGAAACAGAAAATATCTTAAGAAATTTATCTTAAAAAAGAATCAGTAAATAGAGTTGCAGTTACTAACAAATTACCAGAACACAGAATTAGAAAGACAAGAAGATAGAGAATATAAAAAAGACATTAATATTCATTATCAGTGAAGTAAAATAAAAGTGAAAAACCAACGTTTATTAAACTCTAGGGTTTGGATAACAATGAGAAAAAAACCTGAAGTGCTTATTACTGAAAATTTTCCAGATTGATGATAATTTTGAAGGAATGAAATATTGCCTTTTACAACAATGTCAATAGTCCTAGAGAGTATTATGCTTAGTGAAATAAGTCAAAGACAAATATAATATGATATCACTTACATGTGAAATCTAAATAACAATATAAATGAATCATATACAAAACACAAGCAGACTCACAAAAGTAGAAATCAAACCCATGATTATCAAAGGGGAGAGAAAGGGGAGGAAGGACAAATTAGGAGTATGGGGTTAACAGATGCAAACTACTATGTGTAAAATGGAGAAGCAATAAGAATTCACTATAGCACAGGCAATTATATCCAATATATTGTAATAACCTGTAATATTTATTCCCAAATGATGATTCACAGTTGTATGTATCTTTTCCCTAAAGGAAAGGAAAGGAAAGTTAATTTGGTTTGGTTATTTTCTCTTCCTTTTCTTTGCAAAACCTAATCTCCCATTTGAGAAATGGAAATAAATGTGGAAGTAAATAACCTGGGACTGAGAGGAATGTGACTCCTGCATCCATATTGTTTTGTCCATGACAATTATTCAAACTCTGTATCTTTCCCTTTGATTCTCTTTGTTGTTTCCCTCTCAAGAAGTAGAGACCTCCTCCAAAGAAACCTCATGCTTCCTCAGGGCTACTAAGTCTCCCTCCTGCTTTTCAAACAAGAGCATTAGCTAAAGATGGCAGAATTTCCTGACCTTCTTCAGGTCTGAATAAGAACGCTGCCCTCTAGAGACTCAGTGCCAAAGCAAAGTGAAAAGCAAATTTACAGACTGAAAATTCCTAGGAAGCCTGAGGAATATAACCTTGGAAAACTGGTTAGTGATTATAGCAAGACTACTTTAAAAACACTTTTGGGAAAACAAATGCCCCTAGTTTTCAAAGAATGAATTCTTATAATGCCCTGTTTATATTTGGCAGATATTTGCAGATATCATTTCCTCCGGGCAAAAGCATAAAGCAGGTGACTCCTACCGAATGCACTCCATACCAAGTGCACATTGCTTTAGCAGATATAAAAAAATATCTCTAGCTTACTCACAATTCAGAGCAGGTGTAAAGAAATTATATCTGTCATCAAAAGACCAGATCACATCCCTGTGAAAAAATTCATACTTCTCTGTGAGTTCAGGATGGATTCAGTGGTACCTTGTTATGCCCACAGTCCGAGTCCCCAAAACTGAGAAAACAAGACCTCCATGGCAATGCAAAAGCAAAAAGGGAATTTATTTCTGACTTGAGCCAGGGCCCCCACCACATCCAATGCAGTGGAGTGGAGCAAGAGCCCCAAGCCCTGAATTACAGCAGTATTTATAGGTTTAGAACAAAGATAGGAAGTTGGCAAGGGTGGATTGGTTGCAAGGTTTTTTTGGCATCTATTAATTGGCTAAATTTTTATGCGTGCGGGCTTGCTTAGAGGACTTTTCATGTTATCTGGGAGCCTGGGAACATGCTGACTGGCTGAGCCCCAAGGTCGGGGGGGAGGATGATTTCAGTTCCTTTTGGGCAGTGACCCAGTTTTTCCCGTGATTGTAGCTCTGGCCCACTTTAGTCCTTGAAGTCTGTCATGACTTTTATCAGATCTCAATAATCCCCCCTGTCCTTTGATCATGGAGAGAAATCTTCCTCTCCGTTCTGAGACATTGCCTGATATTGTTGTCTCAGTATCATCACTTGAACTGTACTGATATGTTCTTTTACAAAAGTTATTAATCTATTTAAAATGCAAGGGCCAAAGGTAAGGATAAGTAGGAGTATAATAAGTGGACCAAGCAAGGTAGAAATTAAGGTTGTACTGATGCCTTTTAACCCAAACCCAATCTCCCAGTCCTATATTATGGGATGGGATCGTTCCTTTGTTTTGGTGTTTATGGGTTTCCCGTATCAGTGACCAGATATGTTTATGTACTTTATTTAAAGCTAGCATCTCTTGTTGAAAAGCACACAACGAGAGAGATGGTCTATTCTTCCCCTCAAACACCGGACAAAAGGGGGGTGGATTTCCATGTACAATTTTAAAGGGAGTCAGACCTAGTTTATAGGGGGTATTGCATGCCCGAAAGAGCACGAAGGGAAGGAGGGTCACCCAGTCCCCACCAGTCTTTATTACCAGTTTGGTCAAAGTTTCTTTTAGGGTCCAATTCATTCTGTCTATCTGCCCTGAGCTCTGGGAACTGTACTCGCAATGTAACTTCCATTGGGTCCCCAGGGCTGAGGCCAGTCCCTGCACAATTTTATTCACAAATGCAGGTCCATTATCAGAGCCGATAGATGCCGGCAGCCCAAACCTAGGTATAATCTCTTCTAGGAGCTTTTTAGCCACCACTACTGCTGTCTCCTTTTTAGTGGGGTAAGCTTCTACCCATCCGGAAAATGTATCAACCAAAACTAGCAGGTATCGATACCCATACTTGCCTGGCCTTACCTCAGTGAAATCTATCTCCCAATAATGTCCTGTCCTCCCCGCCCCCTCCCCGCTATCTCACACCTGTGTGCTGTCCTTTTCCGGTCTCATCATCTGACAGGCCTTGCAGGTGTGGACTATATCCTGGATGGTTTTCTTCTGCTGGGGAAACCGCAGCTGTGCTGTTTGTAGGAGTGTCAAAGTCTTCTTTTCTCCCAAATGGGTGGTTTGATGTAAATGGGTACAGAGGTGCTTGCCCAGGTCGGCAGGGAGCAACAGGTTGTCGTCGTGGTCTCGATACCATCTGTTTTTGCCAACAGGACGGGTGGTATTATCTTGCATCCAGCGTAAATCAGAGGGGGAATATATGGGGCTTGGGGGAAGTGTTCCCATCCCCGGCGGTGGCAATCTTACAGTCAGTACAGAGGTCCTGTAATCTCCAGCAGCTGCCTCACGGGCTGCTGCATCGGCAGCTCGGTTCCCCCTGGCCCGGGCATTTTCCCCTTTCTGGTGTCCTGGGACATGTACTATGGATACTGCTCAGGGCAAGTGGACTGCTGCCAGGAGTCTGTGAATCTCAGGTAAGTTCTTAATCTCTTTTCCCTCTGCTGTCAAGAGCCCCTATTCTTTGTATATAGGGCCTTGAATGTGCACAGTGCTGAACGCATATCGGCTGTCAGTGTAAATAGTGACTCTTTTTCCTTTTGCCCGCTCTAGTGCTTGTATCACAGCTGTCAGTTCTGCTTTTTGGGAGGATGTTCCAGGGGGCAAGGCCTCAGCCCAGATGACCCTCCCAGCGTCATCTACCATGGCTGCCCCCGCTTTTCTCTGTCCATCCTTTATATAACTGCTCCCATCCGTGAACCATACCAGCTCACTGTCTTTTAATGGCAAGTCCCTGTGGTCTTTCCATATGGTGGTTACCTCAGCTAGCACTTCAACAGTCATGGAGGGGTCTGTCCTCCTCCAGGATGGGCAGCAAGGTGGCAGGGTTCAGAGCACAAGGTATCTGAAAGTGTATCCGGGGAGCATCCAGCAGCAGGGCCTGGTAATGGGTTAAGCGAGCATTAGAAATCCACTTACCCAGTGGCTGTTTGAGGATCCCCTCTATGGCATTAGGAGTGTAGACCAGGAGATGCTGTCCATAAGTCAGCTTGTCAGTATCATGGACAAGGAGGGCGGCAGCCACAATAATATGGAGGCAAGGTGGCCATCCCGCAGCTACTGGATCCAGTCGTTTAGAGAGATATGCCACAGGCCGCTTCCAAGGCCCCCATTGCTGTGTCAGAATTCCTTTTCTTACTCCCTGCTTTTCATCCATAAACAGTTGAAATGGTTTAATTGGGTCAGGGAGGGCAAGGGCTGGCACTTCTAGTAACGCCTGTTGAAGTTCCTGAAATGCCTGCCTCATTGGCTCAGTCCAAGTCCAGTCCTTATTCTCTCTGCTTCCTTCGTATAAAGGTCGGGCCTTTTCTGTGAACCCCAGGATCCATAGCTTGCAGTACCCAACAGTCCCTAAAAACTCTCTCACCTGCCGGGGAGTTGTTGGCTCGGGGATCCATAGAACAGTCTCTTTCATAGCCTGAGTCAACCATCTTTGTCCCTGTTTTATTTTATATCCCAAATAAATGACCTCCTGCCTAGCAATTTGGGCCTTCTTCGCACTTGCCCGGTACCCCAATGTCCCCAAAGTCTGGAGGAGATCACCTGTGGCTTTTAGACATACCTCTTTAGTAGTAGCGGCCAGCATGAGGTCATTTACATACTGCAACAGAACAACATCGGGGTGGCTGGTTCGATACTCACAGAGGTCTTCGCCCAGAGCCTCATTGAATAACGTTGGTGAGTTTTTGAATCCTTGTGGAAGGCGAGTCCAGGTCTGCTGCCCCACAATCTGACTGTCCTCATCAGTCCATTCGAATGCGAAGATCTCCTGGCTCTGGGTGGCCAGAGGCAGACTGAAAAAGGCATCTTTCAAGTCCAAAACTGTGAAGTGAAGTGAAGTCGCTCAGTCGTGTCCGACTCTTTGCGACCCCATGGACTGCAGCCTAATAGGCTCTTCTGTCCATGGGATTTTCCAGGCAATAGTCCTGGAGTGGATTGCCATTTCCTTCTCCAGGGGATCTTCCCAACCACCAGACATAATCTGGTGGCAAGCTGCTCAGGAGGTTGTATGGGTTAGGGACAGTGGGATGAATATCATTCAACCGTTTGTTGACCTCACAAAGATCTTGGACTGGTCTAAAGTCCGTTCCTCCGGGCTTTTTCACCGGCAGCAGGGGAGTGTTCCATGGGGACCAGCACTTTTTGAGAATTCTTACCCCCAGGAGGCGCTGTATTTGAGGTGTGATTCCTTGCTGTGCCTCCTGACTCATGGGGTACTGTTTCACCCTCACAGGAGTAGCATTTGCTTTTAATTCAACAATGATGGGAGGTCTTTGTTTAGCCAGTCCCACTCTTGCTGTTTCTGCCCAGGCTAGAGGGTATTTTTGGATCCATGGTTGCATATCAGGATCCATAGCCGCAGGGGGCTTTGGTGAATATAGTCGGTATTCATCCCTCAGTGCCAGAGACAAAATGTAAATTGGTTGTCCAAGCCCGTCCATGACCAATATCCCCCCAAAGTCAAAGTGGATTTGCGCATTGCCTTTGGACAATAGGTCTCTTCCTAATAAAGGGGCTGGACATTCTGGTATCACCAAAAATGAATGAGACACCCGTTGGGCCCCCAAGTCCACTTTTTGTTTAGTAGTCCAGTAATACCTTTTTGTCCCGGTGGCTCCCTGGACCAAACTAGTCTTTTTGGACATTGGCCCAAGTTTCTGATTGAGAACTGAGTACTGGGCTCCCATTACCACCATGAAGCCAACCGGTTTCCCCTCCACATTGATAGCTACCCACCACTCAGGGAGGGGGGCCGGGCCCTGACCCCCCAATCATTATCTTCCCCTGCATTTAAGACACGGGTCCCCGAAGGAGATTCCTCCTTTCTTACAATCTTTTTCTTCAGGTCTCTCTTGGGGCACTCATTCTGCCAGTGTCCCTGCTCTTTGCAGTACATGTATTGGTCTCTCTTTAGGGCCTGTCTAGCTGACTTTTCCCCTCCACCTGACCGGGTATCTCTAGTTCTCTGGGAATCGGGCCCCGCTCTCACCCCCACAAAGAGAATCTGAGCCACCTCCTTTTGATTCCTCCGGTTTTCTTCAGCTCTATATTCCCTTTCCTCCCGTCTAATCTGTTCCTCATATTCCCTTTCTTCCCGTCTAATCCGTTCCTTCCTCTCCTCAGGAGTTTCTCTGTTATTAAACACCTTTTCAGCCACCCTCACCAGATCCTGTATTGTCTGTTTTCCCAGCCTCTATATCTTTTGTAACTTTCTCCTGGTATCTGGAGCTGCCTGAGTAACAAAGGCTAGCACGACTGCTGTGTGTGACTCATCAGCCTGAGGGTCCATGGGCCTATACTGCCTGAAAGCCTCCATTAACCTCTCTAAAAAGGCTACCGGGCTCTCATTTGGCTCTTGCCTTACTAGATTTACCTTAGACAAATTCGTTGGTTTCCTGGCGGCTGCCCGGAGGCCAGCCATCAGAGTCTGGCGGTACACTCGGAGACACTCCCTACCTTCTGTGCGCTTAAAATCCCAGTTCGGCCACAACAGAGGGACCCCCTCCTCGATCAGGTGGGGCTGCGTGGTGGGCCTTCCATCCACTCCTAACACGTTTTTCCGTGCCTCCGACAAGATTCGTTCTCGCTCCTCCGTGGTGAAAAGCACCCGCAACAGCTGCTGACAATCGTCCCAAGTGGAGTTCTGAGTAAACAGGATAGATTCCAAAAGATCAATAAGGCTTTGGGGTTTTTCAGAGAAAGAAGGATTTTGAGCTTTCCAGTTATATAAGTCGCTCGTGGAGAAAGGCCAATATTGGTAGGTCCATTCACCATCAGAATTTGCTGGCCCGACCCGGACAGGAAACACCCAAATGGTGGATGAAGGGGCCTCTTGGCTCCCATAGTCAGATGAGTCTCCGCCCCCTCGGGTCCTTCCACGAGTTTCCTGGCCTGCCCCGCCTCCTGCTGCGGAGCCCAGGGTTCCGGGTCCCCCCTTAGTTCTCCGGGCGACATCTGCGGTACCTGTGGGGGCAAGGGTGGCGGGATATACGGGGGAGGCGAGATTTCAGTGTCTAAATCAATCAGGCTAGGTTATAGAGATGATTCCTGGAGTATCGGCTTCTTCCAGCTCTCCTGTGCCTCACGGTCCTCTTCTTGGAGACTTCTGTGACCAGGACCTGTGGAACGGAAGCACTGGGGGGTTGTGAATAAAGGGTTTCAGCCAAGCTGGAGGGTCTTCTACTAGCTTTTGCCAGACCAGGATGTAAGGAGCTTGGTCCGGATGGCCCCGAGGGTCAGGAGCCATTATTTTTTCCTTGACCGCCAGGATGACAGGCAAACCAAAAGTTCCCTCTGGTGGTCAGCAGACCCTAAATGCTGACCACTCAGATGAGCACAGGATCACTAGTTTGCTCCTCTTCACTAGCATCGACAGATTTTGAGCCTGGGACTTAAAATTGGAAAAATGATCAGTCATTACAGACAGTGGTGTAGAATAACTTTGACCCATGATGGCAGCACCCATAATAAGCGACAGACAAAAGACAAATATCGGCCGAAAACACTGAACTAGGTTTATCCCGGGTTGTTGTTGTCCTGTTCCCCAAAGTTAGTTTACCGAAGGGCGTCCATTGCCCACCAGATTCAGGATCAAGAGAACTTCTCTCTTCCCCCCCAACCCCCCAGAGCTAGCTGCCCTCCAGCGCGCTTGCTGGGCCTCAGCCTTATGCTAGCTAGGATGACTAATTCGCCCCTGACTAAACCTGATGAAAGCTTTCTCCTTTCCAGAGCCAGCTGCCTTCCAGAGTGCTTGCTGGGCCTCGGACTTATGCTGGCCAGGCAACTCTTTTGCCCCCTGACCTGCCAGCGTCCAGACTTATTTCCTCCTAGTGAGGCTTCCCTTATGCCTGGAAAGTGTTGTTCTTCTCAGTCAGGGGATCCTGGACGAGCCCCCAAATGTTATGCCCGCAGTCCGAGTCCCCAAAACGGAGAAAACAAGACCTCCATGGCAATGCAAAAGCAAAAAGGGAAAAAGCTTTCTCCTTTCCAGAGCCAGCTGCCTTCCAGAGTGCTTGCTGGGCCTCGGACTTATGCTGGCCAGGCAACTCTTTTGCCCCCTGACCTGCCAGCGTCCAGACTTATTTCCTCCTAGTGAGGCTTCCCTTATGCCTGGAAAGTGTTGTTCTTCTCAGTCAGGGGATCCTGGACGAGCCCCCAAATGTTATGCCCGCAGTCCGAGTCCCCAAAACGGAGAAAACAAGACCTCCATGGCAATGCAAAAGCAAAAAGGGAATTTATTTCTGACTTGAGCCAGGGCCCCCGCCACATCCAATGCAGTGGAGTGGAGCAAGAGCCCCGAGCCCTGAATTACAGCAGTATTTATAGGTTTAGAACAAAGACAGGGAGTTGGCAAGGGCGGATTGGTTGCAAGGGTTTTTTGGCATCTATAATTGGCTAAATTTTTGTGTGTGAGGGCTTGCTTAGGGGACTTTTCATGTTATCTGGGAGCCTGGGAATATGCTGACTGGCTGAGCCCCAAGGTCGGCGGGGAGGATGATCTCAGTTCCTTCTGGGCAATGACCCAGTTTTTCCCGTGATTGTAGCTCTGGCCCACTTTAGTCCTTGAAGCCTGTCATGACTTTTGTCAGGTCTCACATCCCTGTGAAAAAATTTATACTTTTCTCTGAGTTCAGGATGGATTCAGGGGTACCTAACTCTTGGTTTCCCTTGCAAAATAGCAGAGCTTCTCCCAGAAAAACAATACTGAATATATTTGCAGAGAATTAATGTAGCTTTGTTTGCATCACGGATTTGTAGTCTCCCATTTCATTTCAGGTTTATATGATTGAAAAAGTTTATCACAGTGCTTACCAAAAGTGGAGAATGTACCCAGAAGATATTTTCCAGAAGAGCTGGAAACTAACCTGAAGACAATTCAAAATTGTCCTGATGTTTTTGCTTGTATTAGGCTAATGGCATACTATTTGCCTTTTGTTCTCCTTAACTGTTATTGTAAGGTTATACATTTAATTGTGGTATAGCGACAAGAGTACATGCTTTGGTGATGTTTAGCCTTAATTGTATATTGCAGGCTGAATTGGAGTAGGGGAAGTAACATTAAAATTTTGAGATGTTTAGGTTGTCTATGACTTTTGAGCATCTAATCTCCAGAGATCAAATGATGATTTTCCTAAAATAAATTATACCGATTGAAATTGGTAAAGCTAAGTCAATGGTAGGGAAAGGAATCCTGTCTAGTTGTTATGCACTAGGTACCATACTAGGAAGCTTCACATTATAATTTTATGTACTTCTCAATATTCTCTTTAAGAATGTATCAATATTGTAATTGCACATATAAGGATTCTGAGGTTTAGACAGATTAAACATCCTTCCCAAAGAATCTCAAAAGAATACACTTTGTTCTTGTTATAAGTTCTTAATAATAATTTTATGGAAAGCAAAATATTTAAAATAATTTTGGAGAGTAAAATTGTTAGTGTCTAAGCTTATGCAGAATAAGAATTTTTTGTCTTCCACTAATTCAGAAATAAATATTTGACACAATGGTAACATTTATTCAAACCCTAATATTGAAAAATTGGGTAATAAATTGGCCAGGCATAAGGATCTACTATTTCAGCTAATGGCAAATGTGTGTGTGTTGAAAGCCTATAAGGGCCTGACAATCTTGATGGAATTTACTATTATATATGGAGTTTGAATCAATGTGATTAGTTCTCCTCTTTATTTTACACTTCTCACCTTTTCTAATTATTTTGCTATTGTCTTTCTTAAAAATTATTTATACTTGCATAAATGTAATATATGAGTTTAATGTTTTGAAATCTTTTCTTCAGTCAAAGAAAGGTTAATTTTTCCATGACTATAATTTTATCCCCTCAATTTACTCATTAGATTAATTTTTTATTGCCAGTATCTGTAGAAATACTTAATTGCTAGTTCTCCATAATTTCCTTAACAACATTCAGTCAACAGTAAATAGCTAATCCTTTAACTGTACAAATTGGGACACTGAAAACTACTGTGGTCAAATTGTAGGCAAGATGTTACAAATGGGTTTGAAATCATAAATGCTAATCCACATCTTAATTCTTGTAATTTCATAGATGTATTTTTAGAGTGACCTAGCATATCACCTGTAATATATATTGCAAAGAATTTGAAATATAGATTCAAATAATTCCCCCACCGCTGTCCTTCGTGATTCCTTGTCTTCTCTGTTTCCATCCAAAAGAGGCATCAGCAGTCTAAATGTAAACCAAATTATTTCTATGAGCTACTGTTTATCAGCTTTCTGATTTGGGAAATTGATTCAGTTACTTTGTATCAGATTCTTTTGTAATGGAACAAAGGGATCATGTTCCCATGATTAAGCCATTCTAATAACTAGGCTCCTTCTTATTTAATAGTTGTCTGCATATAAATGTACTTAAATTTATAAAAACATGTTTTTATTTTATTGCTGTATAATAGACATAACTTATGACTATAATTGTGACATTTTTTAAATGAGCCACACAACATGAATACATGCTATTTAACTACCATGATCAGTGAAAAATTTGAGGAAGAGATCTGCTGTCATTTTGTTAAAAATGGAGATTAGCAAGGAGAAATGTTAAGGATATCATATGACCAAATCAAAAACTCCTTCCTCATGGAATCAAATAGATTAAACTAAAATGATACCAAGTGTGTTTTATTGTCTTATCTATTTGCTAATTAAAATCACTTTAGTTATTACGGAGGAGCCTGGTAGGCTACAGTCCACGGGATCGCAAAGAGTCGGGCACGACTGAGCGACCTCACTTTCACTTTCACTAGTTATTACCAGTAATATAGCTACACAGTGTAGTTAATGATGAATTTGTTAATTTCTACATAACTCTACAACAACAAAAAAAATTATATTTTAAAAACGTGTCTGTGATGGCTGGGTGTGGTCTTCACACCTGATCTAGGAGGAAGGTAGGAAGACTTTCTGGGTTTAACAGGGTGGAGAGCAGCATTTAGATGAGTTCTACTGTATGTAGTGCATATTTTTCCACTCCTGTATACTTTATGTCTTAAAAATCATGCAGAAATATGATGCAAGCAGATTCATGAATCAATCCCTCATTTGTACAACACATAATAGTCGAACACTTACTGACCATAAAGTATGCTTTATCATTTTATAACATCATCTTTTATTGAATTTCAGTGATTAAACACTAAAATATAAATATATAAAACACAGAAAAGGTGCAGGAATTAAACATACCTATGTAATTATAAGCAATTTTCTTTTTCCTTTACTTATTAAAACACTAATTTTTAACAACTGAACGGTTTACTACAAAAGCAGTGACTTTAACACTTAAAGGTTAAATAGAAAAATGCATATATTTTACAGTTATTTTTAGGATGTCAATCATTGACAGCCTTCCAGTGTTTGTGATCATATATTCTAGTTATTTGACTTATAAGATTGATTTGACTTATAAGATTATGTTTCTTTCACTAGTGGCAAATAAATCAGCTATTTTGCAAATAAAGTGTCCACTCAAGCATTTCAAAATTCAGAAAAATGTGTCATAAATTTGTTTATGCACTTATGCTGAAGAAAATGCAGGGGGTAGCCAACATCCTGTTGGAGAAAGAAACATTATATTAAAAAAAAAACTGTGTCATGTACAAAAACATACATGCTTAACATATACTAATCAATAATAAAAAAGGAAAGAACCATTGATAAATGAAACAACATGAAAGAACCTCAAAATCCTCACAATTAGAGCTGGCAGCCAGGCCAAGAGACTGCACAGTGTATGAGTCCATTTACACAGAATTCTAGAAAATGTTAATAATCTGGAGGGATGAGGGTAGAGAGAGGGATGAATCGCAAAAGAGACAAAAAGATACTTTGGTGGGACAATGAAGCGGTCTTAATCGCGGTGTGTTGGTGAAGAGGTAGTGAGGGTGATCAATTCTGATCAAATTGTATACTTCAAATACGTGCAGTTTATTGTACCTCTATATGTCTCAATAAAATTGTTGTTGTTTTAAAAAAATATCAATATGTCACTTACCCAGAAATGAGTAAATAAATATTCATTTTCCCTAAATATTATGCTGTTGCTGCTTAATCACTTCAGATGTGTCCAACTCTGTGCGACCCTATGGACTGCAGCCTGTGAGGCTCCTCTGCCCACGAGATTCTTTAGGGAAGAATATAGGAATGGGTAGCCATTCCCTTCTCCATAATTGTTCCCCTCCCCTTTAGGAAATAGTGATATGTTAATCATTAAATTTAAAAACTGAGGAATACTGAAGAGAATACATATTTAATTCCATCAAGAGAATAGAATATTTTGATACAAAAGGAAGCTGTGGGGCAAAAAAGTCTATAATTTCCCATAACAAATACAGTAAATACCTTATGAATTTGCTTCAATGATATGTTAATTGTTATAATTTTATAGTAATCTTGCTATAATTTTACTGTAAATGTTTCATCCAAATGCATGTGCTGATTTTTCTTTCAGGTACTTAACAATTTTTGCATGCTGCTGCTGCTGCTGCTGCTGCTAAGTTGCTTCAGTCCTGTCCGGCTCTGCGCAACCCCATAGATGGAAGCCCACCAGGCTCCCCTGTCCCTGGGATTCTCCAGGCAAGAACATAATATACATTAAATTCACCATGTGGAAAATCAGAGAAATGTATCAGAATTCATTTTTGTGAGGCTTTCCTATGACCAAAATATACAGATGTTTTGCTTTGTATTCTTGTTATTCTGTTATGTTGCCCTGCTGGTGGGAAATCTTCTGATCCTTGTCTCCATCCGATGCAGTGTCCTTTTTCACCAACCAATGTACTATTGCCTCAGCCACTTATCCTCTGTGGACATCTGCTATACCTCTTGCGTGACACCCAAACTGATCAGTGACCTGATCCTGGGAAGGAAAACCATCTCTTATGGTAACTGCATGTTCAGGTCTTTTCCTTGCACTTCTTAGGAATGACTGAAATGTGCATTCTTACAATCATGGCTTTTGATCGCTGGGTTGCCATTTGCAAGCCTCTCCACTACATGATTACCATGAAAAGGAAAATGTGCAATATCCTTATCCTGGCAGCTTGGGCTGGTGGGGCTGTCCATGCCTTTTCTCTGTTCTCTATGATAATCAGTTTGCCCTTCTGTGGCCCCAATGAAATTGACCACTACTATTGTGACATTTTTCCTTTGTTGAAAGTTGCCTGTACTGATACCTATGTCACTGGTGTCCTTGTGGTTGCCAATTCAGGAATGGTTGCCTTAGTAACCTTTGTTCTCTTGTTTGGGTCCTATGTCATTATATTATTCACCTTAAGAAATCATTCAGCTGAAGGAAGACACAAAGCCCTGTTTACCTGTGGGTCTCACATCACTGTGGTTGTCTTACTTTTGGACCGTCAATCTTTATCTATTTAAGAACCCCTACCACTTTCCCTGAGGATAAAATATTTTCTCTCTTTTATACCATAATTGCTCCTATGTTCAATCCCTTAATCTACACTCTGAGAAATAGAGAGATGAAAAAGACCATGAGAAGGGTTGGTACCAAAAGATGTTTTCAGAAGAGAAGCATAATTAATATTCCCTACTCAGCTCTCAATGTGTTAAAACCTCTATGTGGAAGTAAAAGTGGACTTAGGAATCAGAGAACTCAATTAACTTTCAAATCACAGAGCCCAAATTATTTACTTTATAAATGTCAGAGATGATGAGCTGAAAAATTATGACAAAAATGACAATTCTGTTGGTCACGCTGAGATTTGGTAGAGACCTATGTGATTTAAAATATATTAGCTTAAAGAAACAGTTGCTATGATATATAGAGTAGGCAATTCTGAGTGTTAATTAAAAAAAATAATTTGGTTATGATATTTGTACATGAAGACTAAATAGGAAATACCTAAATTTGCTTTCAAGTTAATTCTTTAAACATTCTGCCTCAGGTAGTTTCACTGACTTATGTATGCTTTTAAGGCATCTTACATATTTTTTCATATATTAATTATTACATATAATACATAAATAAATAAAACAAAAACAAAACAGAGAGACAGAACTATGAAGGAAATAAACTTGTGCTCTGTACATGAAATAGAGCACAGTAATCATCTCCAAAATCCATCACCTGTTCCTTCCTGTTCTCACTGCTTCCCTCCCTAGAACTAGCTGCCCTTCTGACTTTTATAGGTACTATCCTTTCTGCCTGGTGTTGGTCATGGGGAGGACATGACCACTGCTAGAGCAAAGAGATGGGCCTGGGCATCAGAAGTTTCTCATTTGTCCACCCATTCTTGAATTTGAGTTCTATTTATTGTCCAAATTTTTGCCTTTTCATACTGTTCATGGGGTTCTCAAGGCAAGAATGCTGAAGTGGTTTGCCATTCCCTTTTCCAGTGGACCACATTTTGTCAGAACTTTCCTCCATGACTTGTCAATCTTGAGGGGTCGTACATGGCATGGCTTATAGTTTCATTGAGTTAGACAAGGCTGTGATCCATGTGATCACNCATGGGGTTCTCAAGGCAAGAATGCTGAAGTGGTTTGCCATTCCCTTTTCCAGTGGACCACATTTTGTCAGAACTTTCCTCCATGACTTGTCAATCTTGAGGGGTCGTACATGGCATGGCTTATAGTTTCATTGAGTTAGACAAGGCTGTGATCCATGTGATCACTTTGTTTAGTCCATCCTAAAGGAAATCAGCACTGAATATTCATTGGAAGGACTGATGCTAAAGCAGAAGCTCCAATAATCTGGCCACCTAATGTGAACAGTTGACTCATTGGAAAAGACTGATGCTGGGAAAAATAGAAGGCAGGAGGAGAAGGGGATGACAGAGGACAAGATGGTTAGATGGCATCACCCACTCAATGGAAGTGATTTTGATTCTGGGAGATGGTGAAGGACAGGGAAACTTGGCTTGCTGCAGTCATGGGACTGCAGAGTCAGACACAACTGAGTGACTAAACAACATCATCCCCATAGGTGGAGACGTTTTCAAGGATGCAGACTTGAGATAATAATGTGTTGTTAAGACCATCTGGACTGAATATGTGAATGGACCCAGGAAAGGCCTCTATATGATCTTAAATTTTCTGACATAAAGAGGCAAAGATCTGCTTGTCTTGTAGCCATCCATGACAAGCTCCCCATGTAATTCCCCTTGTTTATTAAAAGTGCCACCTTCCAATCTGGAGTCGTCTGCCTCTTCTTTCAGTCTCTCCCTGCCTCCTTAATGGGGGTCAGTTTACCAACCAACACCTTGAAACATTAGGCAAATTATAAATTAACTTATCTCTTCTTGATTTTACTCATAGGTAAATTTAAGAGACTTAGTGCCTTTCTCACTAGGACCATGTTAAGATGAAAGAGAACCCTTAGTATATGACACACAGTAAATCCTCACTATGCATTTGTTATTATTTGTTTTGCTCATATAGCACATTGGAAGGCAACTGAATCTTCATAAAAACATGGGAAAGAAGAAAATAAGAAAAGAAAGGCATTTGGAAAAGATATGTTTGGGGAAAAATTAAAACATGTTCAACTGAAAAAAGTTTATATTATTTTTGGAAGTTTTCTAAATTCGTAGAAATAATACCAAGGTTTATTAGTTTATACTTTTCTAGGAAATCAATAGTTGAAAATAAAGTAAAACCCATTCTAACTCTCTCAGGGAAGACACTCTTTTTGACGGGAGACGAAGACTATTAATTACAATAAGTTTTAGCTCAGCTCAGTGCTTAGTCATGTCCAACTCTTTGTGACCCCATGAACTGTAACCCACCAGGCTCCTCTGTCCATGGGATTTCCCAGGCAAGAATACTCGAATGGGTTGCCATTTCCTCCTCCAGAGGATCTTTCTGACTCTGGGAGTGAACCCTAGTACCGGAGCTGTCCTTTGTTTCTCACTCAGATTACAGAAATCGTGGAAAGGATAAGCCCCCTCAAGGCAAAAGCCCCACAGTGTTGTTTATATCAGAAAACTCTGAGTGAAATGCAAGGGAATTCAGTCACTGAGGCCCAGGAGGAATGAATGTAGTAACTGAGCTTCCTAAATCACACACAAAAGCTAATGGTAGTTTTCATACTATTTATAATCCAGATTTGATATTCACTTCAGTGGCTCTGATGACTTGGACCTAGAGGAAATCCACCTGGTGAATTCATGATTCAGGAACATAAATCCAAACAACTTGCAAAACATAGTGTTCTGGAATAAGATATATATTGCTGGGGGCCAGCGTGAGGAACTCCGCCCATGGCAAAGTCATGAGGAAGGAGGCTTACGCAAAGGTGTGAACAGGAAACCCCCTGTTCCCGAGCATCTACCCCCCAAACCAGAGTACTTTGCGGAGGACTCTCCCCCATAACCATTTCTCTCAGAGAAGGAGCTAACTTGCAGCTCCAGTTAATAAAAATTCTTGGGCGTGACAAGAGTGTTTCAGCTTACGAACCCTGAAGGTCATCTAGCCTGCCTGTATAGGTTTGTCCGGCTGCATGTCATGGTTTACAGTCTCCCGACCGTGAGAGGCACGAGATGTTTTAGACTTACTAAAGACAAACTCTTTTGAGAAGTTAGAAAATTATTAGTATAATATTAGTGGGTTGATTAGGAATTATATTGGTGAAGGGTTTTTTCATTTGTCCTGCCAATAATTACTGCTAATTCCCTGCCCTGGGTGTGACAAGGGTGTCTCAGCTTAAACCTTTCTGCTGACAGACTAGCTTGTGTGACAACCTTTCAACCATAAACAGTGCAGAGAGTTTGGAGTATTAGCATAGGGCTTTTCTCATTGTTGAGTCAATGATTGCCGCCAGGCCTCTATATCCTTAGGCATCTGGGAATATATTAATCAATGTATTTGGATTATAGAAAAGGAAATATAGTAGTTTTTCATGTTAGCAATACTAAGCTTTTTGAGTTAATGAATTTTCTCTTTTGCTATAGACCACTGTACTTTGTTATAAATCACTGTGTCCTTGCTATGTAAAAATGTAACTTTATCACTATCTTAAGACTAAATAGATCATAAAGGGAACATTGGTGAAAGGTTTTCACTTGTTGGGCTGATGTTTGCTGCTAAATCTCNCTCCTCTGCCTTGTCTAAATCCAGCTTGAACATCTGGAAGCTCACGGTTCATGTACTGTTAAAACCTGACTTGGAGAAGTTTGAGCATTACTTTGCTAGTGTGTGAGATGAGTGCAATTGTGCTGTAGTTTGAATATTCTTTAGCATTGCCTTTCTTTGGGATTGGAATGAAAACTGACATTTTCCAGTACTGTGGCCACTGTTGAGTTTTCCAAATTTGCTGACATATTAGTTTTTTAGCTGGGAGGGTCTATACTCTTTTGCCTCAGAGACCCTAATCCTTAGACATTAACATGAATTTTTGTTCGAATTACTGAGTCTGAAGCAGGAGGTACTGTTGAAGTCATCATCTAAGTAATTTATGAACATCCATTATCAGTGTTCAAGGTATATCTATCCACAAGCTAAACAAGTAATTTGAGAAGTACTTGTAATAACAATTAATGCCCCCTATTGTTTATGTTTTGTTTTTGTTTTTGCTATTATGGTGACCTTAATATATGCATGTCCATCAGAGATACGGTGTTATTTTGGCTACATAGTAATGATAGAGAAATTATGTCCCATGGGCTTACATTTGGGCATAATAAGAATCAAAAATCCAATGAAAAGATTCTATCATCAAGGATGTCTACTTTAGCTGTGCATTTAGGAATTGTGGAAACAAACATAGCGTGAACCTTTGTTCCCATGGAGACCAGTATAAGATGACCTGGGACCACCTTATCCCTAGCAGTGAAGTGCTTTCACTTGAGGTCTACCACTTCAGAATCCTATGATTCTTATTGAAAAAAAAAAAACTTATTTCTTGGGACTTACTGATCTATCATAAATTGCTATTCACAGTAATTGGAACCCTTCTTTACTCTTTTTATAAAATTTTTGTTACACTATCTGGTACCAACACTAAGACCTAAACCAGTGACAATATCAGTGAAGTTTATGCCCCTTAAACTGTATGGACTGCCACAGAAACTGAGAAAAAAAACATCTTCTTTTAAACAATAAATAAGGTTCACATGTAACAAATTTCTATAACATTGACAGAAATGAAAATTTCCAAAATTTCAGAAGGGGAAAACAAAGAAATTTCTCCTTAAAAGACAAGAAAAGAGGACAGATTAAAAATAAAAATATATTATAAATATAAAACAGATATAGAACTATAGAAATTAATCCATGAAAATATGTCATGATTTAAATTATTTAGCTAAAATATAATAATTATCAGACTAGACTTTTAAATATAGTCATATTTAAAAGGGGCTTCCTGCTTAGTTCAGTCCATAAAGAATCTACCTGCAATGCAGGAGACCCAGGTTCAATTCCTGGGTTGGGAAGATTCCCTGGAGAAGGAAATGGCAACCCATTCCAGTATTCTTGTCTGGAAAATCCCATGGATAGAGGAGACTGGCAGGTAACAGTTTATGGAGTTGCAAGAGTTGGACACAACTTAGCAACTAAACCACAGCCACCATACATTTTAAAGAGATTAACCTAAACAATAAAGATGCCAAGTGGTTAAAAGTAAAGTAAAAAGATCGATTGGGTAAGTACTAATGAAAAGAAAGGTAGTATTCATATTAGTGTCAGAGCAAAATTAACAGAAATAGTTAGTTGATAGTGTTAATAGTGTCGATAGTGTTAGTGACATTTCATAACATTAAGAAACTACAAAAATTCTATGGAAATAGAAGTTTGTATATTCTATAGAAATAGAAGTTTATAAACCTGATGAGATCTCATGGACAGCCACAGTTCACTTGAACCAGAGACTCTGGAATGTGTATTCCATTTAAGCACACAGAGATTACTTTTAAAAATATCATATATTGTGCTATAAATTAATTTTTTTTAAATACACATTACTTTGACCACTTCACCTGGTGGCAATGCAGTTAAGTTTCTAATGTAATAAGCACATATTTTAAACAAGTTGAAATTTAAAACTATACAATAAAGCATCTAGTGAGGTTGGGAGGATGCTTTAAATTTGAAGCAACACACAGATTGTTTTTCATTCTCTTTCCAAAAAGTTTATTCCATAGAAAACCAAACTTCCAAACTTGGTTTGGAGTTTCCCTGACAGTTCAATAGGCTTTGCCTTGCTGTGAAGGAAGTGCAGGTTCGATCCCTGGATTGGGGAGTTAAGATCCCACATGCCTCATGACTAAAAATCCAAAGCACAAAACAAGCACAGAAGCAATGTTGTAACAAATTCAATAAAGACTTTAAAAATGATCTACATCAAAAAATAAAATAAAAATCCTGTTTCTAATTTTCTTGGCCTTTGGATTCTTCAGTATTTTCTAATATTTCCTCTGTTCAGACATTATCTCTTAGTTTTTCCTCAAATTTTGTTTCAACATAATGGACATGATTTATAGTCTCAGTATTGAACAAAAATGGGCTTTCATTTTGTACTCATATTCCTCAGAATATAAGGAATTAATAGCTGTGACATAGGTATGTTTGAAGGACTTGACCAACTTTTCTTTGGGGAACTGTCTCATCCTTACAAAAAGTGAGAAGGAGGTTGGAGGTTATAATCTCCAAGGTCATCTATCTAAATACCTCTTAGAAATCGAACAGAAGGCTTATGTATACATTCCCATTCCCAGAACCACAGAGGAGATATAACTTTTGGTAGAAAACAAAGCACTATTCAACATAAATGCCAGTGATGATTCAGTTTTAAAAATCTAAATGATTTTTAGATCATCTAAAAATTTAGATGATTTTAGTTTCAAAAATCAGGAGAGCGATTACTGTTTCTGTAAGGACAGCAGAAAAGTCTCAGAACCAGGATTCATGTGAGCTTATTTTAAGATAAAATTCATTAACTTAAGCAGTGTGGTTAAGATTCTGACTGCATTAAAAGCATTGCTACCATTTACTCAGAGATAAAGGATTTTATCTAATGAGATAATCACCAGGTAAGTAAAATTTCAATCAACCTATAGTAAATAATAATTACTTTCAAATACAAAAGATAAAATTTGCTTATACAATTTAAATTTTATCTATAAACATGCTGATTACATATGTTAATTCCCCTTGTCATATGCCTCAACAGATGTCAAAATTAAGTAGATTTTTGGTATGATTTTGAGAAATTCATGGAGAAATGATAGCATTTGTGTCACATAGGGGTTATATTAAAGAAAAGAAGAAAACCTTATACTTAAGAAAGAAGAGAAAAAATATTGAGGAGAAAAAATATTAAAGAGAAAAAGGGGTACAAATAAAATAAGGGAATGTACTGATACAGAGATTCATCACTCTTTTGCCTCCTTTGTTACTCTGCATAATATGTATTTAGTGAGTAATTTAAAAAGCAAAATGTTACAATATAGAAAACCTTAGTATCAGAGGATCCTGAATGTCAAGGTAGAGCAAACTCATTCAGGAAGATTGAGAACAGGATGAACAGTTACACACAGAGAACAAATACAATTAGTTTAACCAAGAATTGGTACACGTGTTAAGAGAAAACTTTGAAGCTGTTGGAAAACATTCAGCTTATTCATGACCTTTTGTTTGAGACAACTTGGTTATGAAAGAAATAACAAAAATAAACAAACAAAAATAACATGTCCCTAGAATCATAAGACTAATTTGTACCTGACAACCAAATTAGCAATATCTGGATAGTGAAAGAAAATTAAAATAAACCTAAAAAGAGTCTTTAGTATTTATCAGTATTTACCCAAATTGTTAAGTATTTGGCTTCCTTTTTTACAAAAAAAGAGATAATAAAATGATCACTGGACACTTATTTGGATTAATGGTTCAATTCATATGAAATGTATAAAACTTCTTCCAGGAAACATTAGGTATTATTATCATTACTTATCTTTTATGTCTGTGAAATATCTGTAATAAAAATCAATTTGATATGAATTGCAGTGGCTTCATTTTTAGCTATTAATATTTCAGTACATTTTTGTTTATTTTTTATTACACTATATGAGATAATCTATACACAATGATATGAAGAAAAACAAACTGAAAGAGAAAATAATTGGTGTCCATTGCACAGTATGTACCTGCTAATTCTACCTGCACTACCATGAAATATTTATATTTATACTAGAAATGCTCATATTAAAAAGAAGAAACTTGTCATAAATAATGAATTTGTCTTAGCAGCAGTTCTAGTCCTTGTAGTTTATCATAGGAAATGTTCTCTTTAAATCAAATAAATATGAAATGAGGATATTGTGTATATAAAATCAGTAACTCTAATATTAACAAGGAAATTGGAAATAACGAAGAGGTATTAGAAATATAAGTTATAATTTAAATAACATGATTATGAAGTCTTTGATATTAATTTGGAGGCTATCAAGGAGAGACATTTAAGGGGAAAAAAGGAAAATAATTAAGTGTTCTAATTATTTTCCCATTTTGTTAGGATAGCATCTAGTTAACATGAGAGAGACATTTTTTCAAACTATCCTGACTATGAATTAATGGAATGTTTCTATTCTTTTTTTTTTTTCCAGTTAGAATATGCTTTCCTCTAGGATCATATGAGCGAATTATCAAAATGATCTTAAATTCTTGGATTAAAAATATGCTTATAAATTATAGAAGCATATTGGGAAATTAATTGGAAATGAAAGTATCTACAACCTAAACTAAAACTATTTAAGAAAGCAAATTTTACTTATTTTTCTGATTATAGAAATACTATATATGATATTCTAAAAAATATTTCCTTAGGATATTTATTTATGAAATTGTCACTATTTCTTAAAGAAATCATTGTAACTTAAAAGATAACAAAGCAGGGACATTATAATTAATCAAGTTATAAAATATTCTATTATAAAAATCATTGAAGCCTGATCCCTATAAAGCAAGTGCCATTCACTTCTATATTATTGTTATTAGTCATTTTGGCAACATTTGTTTCTCAATTTTATGTATAATTACTGTTATTTTTCCTAATTTAAATTAAAAAAAAAGAATGCCACAGCTACTTTTGCTTCACCTGATACAGCATTTTCTTTACTGTTCACAATGCTTGTAAATGTATCAGACCTTTACCAGAATCAAGGTTTCTTCTTGTCCAGTCACTAAGCATGTCCGAATCTTTGTGACCTCATGGATTGTAGCACGTCAGGCTTCCCTGTCCTTCGTTGTCTCCTGGAATTTGCACAAATACATGTTCATTGAGTCAATGATGCCATCCAACCACACTATTCTTTGTTACCATGAATCTTTCCCAACATCAGAGTCTTTTCCAGTGAGTGGTTTTGTCACATCAGGTGAACAAAATTTTGAAACTTCAATTTCAGTATCAATCCTTCCAATGAATATTCAAAGTTGATTTCCTTTAGGATTGACTTGTTTGTTCTCCTTGCTGTCCAGACTCTCAAGAGTCTTCTGCAACATCACAGTTTGAAAGTCTTCATTCTTTGGTGCTCAGCCTTCTCTGTGGTCCAACTCTCACATCTGTACATGACTATTGGAAAAACCATAGCTTCAACTATATGGACCTATGCTGATAAAGTGAAGTGTCTTATGCTGTCTAGGTTTGTCGTAGCTTTTCCTCAGTGATGCAAATGACTCACTTGTCTTGTGTGCAAGCAACTCAAAGATAATAATGATTTAGTGCAATATTTTTATTTATTTATTTATTTTATTTTACTTTATTTTACTTTACAATACTGTATTGGTTTTGCCATACATCAACATGAATCTGCCACAGGTGTACACGTGTTCCCAATTCTGAACCTCCCTCCCACGCCCCTCCCCATATCATCTCTCTGGGTCATCCCAGTGCACCAGTCCCAAGCATCCTATATCCTTCATTGAACCTAGACTGGCAATTCGTTTCTTATATGATATTACACATGTTTCAATGCCATTCCATCAAGTCATCCCACCCTCGCCCTCTTCCACAGAGTCCAAAATACTGCTCTCTACGTCTATGTCTCTTTTGCTGTCTCACATGCAGGGTTATCTTTACCATCTTTCTAAATTCCATATATATGTGTTAGTATACTGTATTGGTGTTTTTCTTTCTGGCTTACTTCACTCTGTATAATTGGGTCCAGTTTCATCCACCTCATTAGAACTGAATCAAATGTATTCTTTTTAATGGCTGAGTAATACTCCATTGTGTATATGTACCACAGCTTTCTTATCCATTCATCTGCTGATGGACATCTAGGTTGTTTCCATGTCCTGGCTATTATAAACAGTGCTGCGATGAACATTGGGGTACATGTGTCTCTTTCTATTCTGGTTTCCTCGGTGTGTATGCCCAGCAGTGGGATTGCTGGGTCATAAGGCAGTTCTATTTGCAATTTCTTAAGGAATCTCCACACTGTTCTCCATAGTGGCTGTACTAGTTTGCATTCCCACCAACAGTGTAAGAGGGTTCCCTTTTCTCCACACCCTCTCCAGCATTTATTGCTTGCAGACTTTTGGATCGCAGCCATTCTGACTGGTGTGAAGTGGTATCTCATTGTGGTCTTGATTTGCATTTCTCTGATAATGAGTGACGTTGAGCATCTTTTCATGTGTTTGTTAGCCATCCGTATGTCTTCTTTGGAGAAATGTCTATTTAGTTCTTTGGCCCATTTTTTGATTGGGTCGTTTATTTTTCTGGAATTGAGCTGTATAAGTTGCTTGTATATTTTTGAGATTAGTTGTTTGTCAGTTGCTTCATTTGCTATTATTTTCTCCCATTCAGAGGGTTGTCTTTTCACCTTGCTTATAGTTTCCTTTGTTGTGCAGAAGCTTTTAATTTTAATTAGATCCCATTTGTTTATATTTGCTTTTATTTCCAGTATTCTGGGAGGCGGATCATTGAGGATCCTGCTGTGATTTATGTCGGAGAGTGTTTTGCCTATGTTCTCCTCTAGGAGTTTTATAGTTTCTGGTCTTACATTTAGATCTTTAATCCATTTTGAGTTTATTTTTGTGTGTGGTGTTAGAAAGTGATCTAGTTTCATTCTTTTACAAGTGGTTGACCAGTTTTCCCAGCACCACTTGTTAAAGAGATTGTCTTTACTCCATTGTATATTCTTGCCTCCTTTGTCAAAGATAAGGTGTCCATATGTGTGTGGATTTATCTCTGGGCTTTCTATTTTGTTCCATTGATCTATATTTCTGTCTTTGTGCCAGTACCACACTGTCTTGATGACTGTGGCTTTGTAGTAGAGCCTGAAGTCAGGTAAGTTGATTCCTCCAGTTCCATTCTTCTTTCTCAAAATTGCTTTGGCTATTCGAGGTTTTTTGTATTTCCATACAAATCTTGAAATTATTTGTTCTAGTTCTGTGAAAAATACCGCTGGTAGCTTGATAGGGATTGCATTGAATCTGTAGATTGCTTTGGGTAATATATTCATTTTCACTATATTGATTCTTCCAATCCATGAACATGGTATATTTCTCCATCTATTAGTGTCCTCTTTGATTTCTTTCATCAGTGTTTTATAGTTTTCTATATATAAGTCTTTAGTTTCTTTAGGTAGATATATTCCTAAGTATTTTATTCTTTTCGTTGCAATGGTGAATGGAATTGTTTCCTTAATTTCGTTTTCTACTTTCTCATTATTAGTGTATAGGAATGCAAGGGATTTCTGTGTGTTGATTTTATATCCTGCAACTTTACTATATTCATTGATTAGCTCTAGTAATTTTCTGGTGGAGTCTTTAGGGTTTTCTATGTAGAGGATCATGTCATCTGCAAACAGTGAGAGTTTTACTTCTTCTTTTCCAATTTGGATTCCTTTTATTTCTTTTTCTGCTCTGATTGCTGTGGCCAAAACTTCCAGAACTATGTTGAATAGTAGCAGTGAAAGTGGGCACCCTTGTCTTGTTCCTGACTGTAGGGGAAATGCTTTCAATTTTTCACCATTGAGAATAATGTTTGCCATGGGGTTTTAAAACATCATATTCCACAAGAAAATTATCAGCATTTTAAATAAAGACAGGGTTCTATCCTGCAATTGCACAACTTACCTTACTCTCTTCACTTTAGTATGTTTGTTTGAATCTTGTAAGCAAACAAGCTATTTCAGGAAAAGAAATTTATCTTTCCTAAGCTCACTTTTCATCCCATAAGTAAGATGACCGTGCATGTTTGTTTATATTTGAGCAAGTGTACTTATTGATACTATTCTCTTTCATTCTAGAAAATAATAAGATCTGGTATATTATATGGCAAGATTTTCATACAAAGTTTAGAATTAACTATTTAAAAGTATAATATAGGAAACTGATTTACTAAATGATTATATTTCTCCAACACTCACTCTGATTGACACCATGCATAGTCAATATTTCTCATGCTAATCTGTCCTTTTTTTTTTTTTTCCAGGCAAACTCACTGAGTCTTCACTGTATTAGACCATGAAATATACCAATAACATCACTGAATTTTTTCTCTTGGGACTTTCCCAGAACATGAAAATCAAACATGTGTGCTTCCCACTATTCTTATTTTGTTACATATCTATTTGGATGGAAAACTTGCTCATCATGATGTCTATCACAAGCAGTCAGCTAAATGATCAATCCATGTATTTCTTCCTTATTTACCTTGCTCTATCAGATCTGTGTTATACCTCAACAGTGACACCCAAGTTAGTCACTGACTTGCTGGCAGAAAGTAGCACAATTTCATCCACAGACTGCATGGCTCAGCTTTTTGCCATGTACTTCTTTAAGGGATTGAAGTCTGTATCCTCACTGTGACAGCCTCTGACTGCTATGCAGCCCCTGCACTGCTCCATCATCATGAACAGGCAGATGCTGTGCCATGGTCAGTGCTTATTGTGCTGGGGCATTTCTGTACTCCTTTGTCCAGGGTCTCCTCACCATTAACTTACCGTTCTATGGCCCTGATGAAATAGATCACTATTTCTGTGACATGTATCCTTTGCTGAAACTGGCCTGTACAGACACCTACGAAGTTGGGATTCTAGTGGTGGCCAATGCAGGCATGATGGGGTTGGTGATCTTTGTGGTTGTGATGCTGTCCTACATTTTTATATTATACACCATCAAGGCTTACCCTACAGAAACGTGGTACGAAGCTCTTTCCACTTTTAGTACCCACATCACAGTTGTGGTTCTGTTCTTTGTGCCTATTCTCTTCATTTACATTAGGCCGGTCACAATGTTTCCAGAAGACAAGATGTTCTCTTCTACACCCTCATTGCTCCCATGTTCAATCCTCTGTTTTACACTCTCAGAAATGCAGAGATGAAGAATGCCCTGAGGAAGATGTGGTGCCAGAAACCATTTTTGATTGCAAGGCAAATCATCTGAAAGTCACTTTACCTCCTCATTACACATCCTATTCAATTGATATTTGCTTACTTTAGTTTAATAAACAATGAAATTTACACTAGAAAAACTAAGCATAAACACTAGCATTAGTTGAAATCCTTTCTTCTATCAATCCATGTTTCTTATTAACATCTTCCCCTAGTAATGCTGCTGCTACTGCTAAGTCACTTCAGTCGTGTCCGACTTTGTGCGACCCCATAGATGGCAGCCCACCAGGCTCCCCGGTCCCTGGGATTCTCCAGGCAAGAACACTGGAGTGGGTTGCCATTTCCTTTTCCAATGCATGAAAGTGAAAAGTCAAAGTGAAGTTGCTCAGTCGTGTCTGACTCTTCACAACCCCATGGACTGCAGCCTACCAGGCTCTTCCATCCATGGGATTTTCCAGGCAAGAGTACTGGAGTGGGATGCCATTGCCTTCTCCATCCCCTAGTAATAAGAGTCATCATTTCCTTGTTGAAGTTATACTTTGCTTTGATTTTTTTTTCTCTTTCCATAGTCGCTAAATGGAGGTTACCATTCTAATCTCCCTATACTTTAGTTCCATGAAACAAATCTCCAAATGTACATAAGCTACACTCATGTTGATCATCCCAGACAGAAAGTCCATAGAACCTTGCTATACATCCTGCAGTCTCATAAAAAAAAGAGTATCTGAAATTTAAAGTTATATTTTCTAATCACCTGAGAACTTCCCATATTCATTGCAACTCTTTGAAAAGCAAAAATGTAGGAACTGAACAACAACAGTATGATTTATGTCAGAATCACTATATAAAAATTTGAACATGTTTCTAAAGTGATTTTAATGAAATCATCTTAAAATGACAAAAATTAATAATTATATAACATTTACCATAACAATATTTTCATATATATACTGAAAAATTAGTTTGGAAATAAAAAGGATAGCTATATGATTTATTGCTCAAATTGAGATAATTTGAGTGTAAAAAGAGGAGTTCTGCTAATACTTATGGTGAAATAATGGACATAAAATGGGATTATATCAAGCAAGTAGGATGTCTGCCCACTTTTCAATATCTAAGATGTATGGATACTCTTCTAGTGAAAAGGTTAGTGGCAGGAACATTGCAGAATTTGCATGTTATCTTAGTTGAATTTAATGGGGTTGTAAAAACAGAAGTAAATAATGGTACTGAAACTATTCAATCTAGTGTATACTTTTGGTTTTCCATTACCATCATGTTGGTGTGCCCTCCTCCAGAGGATCTTACCCACCCAGGGATCCAACCCAGGCCTCCTGCATCTCTTACACTGCAGGCACATTCTTTACTAGTGCAATCTGGGAAGCCCAAAACAAAGGGTACACGTTTTCAATTTCCACAGAATTTCTATACACTTTGATATCCCTAGATATATATAGAATTAAATATCACTTTTCAAATAATTGAATTTTATTTTTTTCTTAATTCTTTAACAAAAGATTCATTGGACATCATGAAAATAACTCAAAGGGGAGGAATAATGTATTACATTGCACATGTATAGGGGCTTCCTGGGTGGAGCTAGTGGTAAAGAACCCACCTGCCAATGCAGAAAGGGAAGATATGTGGGCTTGGTCCCTGGGTGGGGAAGATCTCTTAGAAGAGAGCATGGCATCCCACTCCAGTATTCCTGCCTGGAGAATCCTGTGGACAGAGGAGGAGCCTGGCAGGCTATGGTTCATAGGGTCACAAAGAGTCAGACAAGACTGAAGCAACTTAGCAGCAGCATCAGCAGCACGTGTGAAGGGAAAAAAAAAAAAAACCAATTATAGATAGACTGAATATGTCAATGAATACATACAGGGAAAGACAAAATAACATCATAGCACACTGTATAATGAAAAGTTTCAAAGGAGTTCAAATGTGGAAGTAAGGGGAAATATTTATATAGGTAATAAAAATTAAAAAAAAATTGTTACTAGAGCAATTGATAACCTAGCTAATTCTATGAATTATTATGACATCTACATCATGGTATATGCTAGTTTAAATTAGTTTATTAAAGGTATCTTGAATCAATAGAAAATTATTAACAAGTGTTTTAGTTTTTAATACCTTGCCTTAGGTTTAAAGAGTTTGTTTTCCAATAAAATTATTATTACAAAATGTTGATTTACTCTAAAAATGTACTAATAGTAGAGATGGCAGTTATGATTCAAGTGATTTATTAAAATGTGAATTTAGTAACAAGTGAACAGGAAGCATGCACATAAATAATATCTTACTAAGTGAGGGGCCCTGAAAAGACTTTATGCTTTTCTTTTTTCCTCTGTTTAAAGATAAGAGATGTTAGTAACTAACTCACAAGCTAATTGTGATGCTGAAAGGAAATGTGTAATATTGTTCTTAGAACAGAAACTGCTCAAAATTGTTTTGCTATTGTTCTTATTTCTGTTATATTAGAAATATATCTTTTTTCTACTAATAATATTAGAATACAATTCTAATAATTTCTGTAAATTAATTTCTGTGAAATAATAATTTTATAATAAATATTTTATTTTTACTTTTTTATTATATTAGAAACATAAGCAGAAGATTTCTGTAACATTATAATAAAATATGCTTTCAATCTTCACAAGATATATGTGATCATTTTTCTTATAAAGCTCTATAAACCCTAGTTATGAAATATTGATCTAATTATCTGCATTATTTTACAGAGGTGTAAATTGAAACACAGCAGATAAAATTCTTTCTCAGCATCAAATGGCAAAGTACAGTTAAGACAGTTGAGTAGTTAGGTTTGTGTTTGTGTGTGTACTAAGTTGCTTCAGTAATGTCTTTTTGTGAACCTATGGATTATAGCCTGCCAGGCTCCTCTGTCCATGAGATTATCCAGGCAAGAATAATGGAGGGGGTTGCTATGACCTCCTCCAGGGTATCTTCTAGACTCAAGGACTGAACTCATGCTTCTTATGTCTCCTGCATTGGCAGGTGGGTTCTTTACCACTAACACAACCTGGCAAGCCCCCTAAGTAGTCAGGTAAGGGAAACCAAAAGCCATAAAATTGATGACAACACTCAAAATTTTATTTAAAGCTTTTCAGCAAGGAGGATGTCATCCTAAAGGCAGAGATCAAAGACTTCATCCTCAATAATGACATGTATAGTAGTTCAGTTCAATTCAGTTCAGTTACTCAGTCGTGTCCAACTCTTTGTGACCCCATTACTGTGGCATGCATTTATAGTAGAAAAAGCAGAAAATAGAGTGGGATGGGATTATCGGACTAGATAAAATTGAGGAACATCTGTTTTAGTTTTTAACCAAAACAGATAGTTGGGTAAATGAATCTTCCTTCTTCAAATATAGTCTTAACTGTATTAAATTCCATCAGATAATAGCTCAAAAAATTCCATTTTTCTCATGAAGACCTACAAGACCTTTTAGAACTAACACCCAAAAAAGATGTCCTTTTCATTCTAGGGGACTGGAATGCTAAAGTAGGAAGTCAAGAAACACCTGGAGTAACAGGCAAATTTGGCCTTGGAATGCAGAATGAAGCAGGGCAAAGACTAATAGAGTTTTGCCAAGAAAATGCACTGGTCATAGCAAACACCCTCTTCCAGCAACACAAGAGAAGACTCTACACATGGACATCACCAGATGGTCAACACCGAAATCAGATTGATTATA
>SJYX01022087.1:0-10149 GCA_006410675.1 Oreotragus oreotragus | reverse complement strand
GGGTGGGTAGGGTGGAGAAAGGCCCGGATGGAGAAGGACAGGGCGGCTTTGTGGGCCCAAGACCTCTGCAGTCACACGTGGCTCTCCACTTTGCTTCTGTGGTCACCATCTTGATAATCTTTCAGTTTTGTAAGTGAAGTCATTTAGGACGATAGAACATGGGTGTGAGCAGAGGCGATTCGCAGAGACAAACGTGGAAAGTTTGAATTGTCGTAGCTTGAGAGGCGCTTTTCCCTTGCTCTTTAAGAAAGGACATTTTCACTTTGCAGTGAGCCCTGGGAATTGCAGCTCCAGTCCTGGATGAGAGCGACCTACAAGGAGGAAATAGGGCCCACGGCACAGGGATGGGAGAGCAGGAGATAAGTTTGCAGGAATGATGGCCCACCCTGTTTATACTATATGTAGGTGCTGGAGGAGGTTGTGGAGAGGTCACGACAACTAGTTGATCAGAGAGGTGGACTCGGGCAATCAGAGGCCCCTCACCCCCTCCCCTGTCACTGGAAGGTAGATTCTGCCCACAGTGAGGGCCGTTTTCAAGAATCCAGCCTTGAGAGAGCAAGGTGGTGTTGAGATCATCTGGACAGTACATTGATGAACCCAGTTAAGGCCTCTGTCTAACCTTTTAAGGGAATTCCCTGCTGATCTAGCGGTTAGGACTCACTGCTTTCACTGCCCTGGTTCCAGCGTCACTCTCTGGTCGGGGAACTAAGATCACACAAGCCGCATGGCCAGAAAAAAAAAAACCTTTGAAGGTTCTGGTGGGCGGGTGCAGAGATGCACTTGTATTGCAGCCCCCCAAGGCAAGCCTCCTATGTAAGTTTCTTTACTTAGTAAACTTGCCACCAACCGGTCTGGAGTGGCCTGCCTCTTTCTTTGCTCTCTCCTTCCCTTCTGTGTACAGAGGCAGGCAGGCTCCCACAAAACTGCAAGAGTTGGTTGGGTGTCCGATTATACAATTGCAATTTTAAGAAGTCTGGGATTTTAGAAATGAAAGATTACAAGAGATGGAATTGTTAGAGCAAATGATCAGGTTTATGGTAGGAGTGATGATGGATAAGGAATTTATAGTTTCATGTTTAAATGCTGAGGAGCACAATAATGTTCAGATTGGATAAGGAGAAGTCATTGTTTTGCCAGGAAGGTAATTAATTCAAGTTTCCAGCCTGTGGAATTTGAGTGATATCCAAGAAGAATATGAGAATTTTGTAAATATAGACTTGATCTCAGTTAATCTGAAGGTAAAGTTTTGGATGCTACTAACAGGGAGATGATGGTGAAGGCTATGCCTTTGAATGAGTGTGTCAAGGGGAAGGGCAAGGAAGAGGGGAGAGGTAGGCTTGGAAGGGAATGTTGCAGAGGAAAGACCTAGAGAGGAGAAGGGACAAGGTCAAGAAATGTAGTTAGAAGGAAAACCCAAGAGTGCTGTCAAGGCAAGAAGAGGTTTCAAGAAAAGAAAAATCAGCGTTCGACAGTGTCCAGTGCTTTATTGGGGTCCCAGAGGAAGAAAATCAAGGAAGGGTGATATCTGAGAATAGCTCAATAAAGTGGTTTGGGAGAGAGAAGAGACCACAAAAGCTGGCCTAGCAGATGTGAGATTTTTGTTACTGAGTCCAAGCTTGCTCTGCTCACCACACAACAAGCCAATGAATCCAACAGACAAGGGGTTGAGGCAACGAAGAGACTTTAATAGGTGAGCTGGCTGACCCAGAGGATGGCAGGCTAGCACCTTGAAAAAACCGTCTTCTGGGGGTCTGGATGCCAGGTTCTTTTATAGATCAGAGATGGAGGGAGGTGAGGAAGCAAAGTAAAAAGGCCTTTAATTTTGCAAGCATCTAGAATGGAAGCCTCAGGCAAGGGGTGTGTGAATTTCTCCCTTCCTGCCATCTACAGGTGGACAGGCTTCTGACAAAGGCAGGTTAGTACAACTGGCGGGCAGAGGGGCAGGATTCTCTGAGGCGAGCCATCCTGTATGACTGTAATAACAAAAGCAACGAAGAGCAAGTCAAACAAGCATGGAGTCAGAGTGGCTTCTCCTCTGCAACAGTTTCTGGCAGCAAGCATAAACTGATCTACGGTGTTTGTGGTTAAGAGAGCGGCCATGAAGGGCTGGCAGGGCAAGGATCAGGGAAAGGCCAGGTGGAAACTGTGTCTGTAGACTGGAAGAGACCTAAGGGAGCAGAACACAAACATGAACCTCCCCAGCCAAAGCCGGGAGGAGCACGCTTTGTGTCCCACGGGTCCAATTTGGATGTGGTCGTTTTATTTCAATGATGTTTGGGAGTCCGGACTGAATAGAGTTAATTGAATTTGATACACGAAATCGACCTAAAACAGAGCATCTGAGTTTTCACTTTGTGAACTGAGGAAGTCCTTTTTCCATTTTGTTTACATATTTTTATGGCCTCTTTTCTACACGTTATCCTTACAGACAGACTCCTAAGCAAGATCCAGGGGTGGGAGAGGAAAGTCAAGCTCACTTCCCCACTGTGTGTCTCCCTTGAATTCCCACTGTGTATGTTTGATATCTCCATCGTCAAAAATAAGGCTGTTCTTTTAACCTCTCGTCTTCTAGGTACAGTCTCTTTGCTGGGGGACCTCTGCCTGAGAGTTATGTCGTGGTCCAGGCACGGGTTGGAAAAGAATTTCCAGACATGAGACAGAATGAGAGGGAAGAAAAGTTTATTAGAGTGAGAGACACTGTTAGAGCAGCTGGCAGCTCAAGGGAGAACCAACACTGAACAGGGGTCCTTAGTCCACTTTTATACCCAGGATACAAGAAGTGGGATCAGGTCTTACGGGTCATTTGCTGATTGGATGAGGCATGTATACTGGATGCGGGGAGAGTAGGGCAAATACCCTCTCCCTATGGGGTAGGAGGGCAGACGGGTTATACTGTTCCATTAGTAGTTACAACATGCGGGAGGGAAGAACCATGAGGGTCTGGTTTTTCCATCCCTGCATTCCAAGACCCTCCTTGGTTTTATCTGCTCTTTCATCCTTGGGTCACCACAACTGATAGTCAGGAAAACAAGTAGGAAAATGTTCGTATTTTCTGGCCCTAAGGTGGTTTCTGGTTTTAGCAACAGCCTTACCAGATCCTTAGCTCCATCCCACCCCCGGTCTTGATCAGCTCACACTTGGGGAAGAACCTCAGCTCTAAAGCAACCATCTCTAGCAGCCAATCTCTGTTCTAGGCCAGATAGAAATCTTAGTCCCCTTTGAATCTGGTAATTGGAACAAAGGTCAGGCTGAAAGGTAGGAACATCTGTCCTAAGGAGTCTTGCCCTCACGCACCACTGCAGTTTATTTCCTCTTCTGCGAGGTCAATTCCCTTGTGTCCCCGCCCCTCGCCCCACCCCAAAGAAAGCACAGGTGCCTGCTGGTTGCGACAGTCAGGCAACCAGAGGAAATAAACTACACTGCTGCATGAGGACAAGACTCGTGATGGTGGATGTTGAGTACCTTCTCTGCAAGGGACTTGGCTTTCATTTTCTTGTTTTTCCTGCTCGGTGACACTGGATGCTGTATTCCCAGAGGTCGTCTAGTCTCCCCAGTTGAGAATCAGACTAGCTTTGCTCCTCACAAGCTAAAGTAGCATTTGTCAAGTTACTAATTGTAAGCGTCAGTTTTCTCAGTCAAGACTTAAGTCCCGGTGTTACTCCGAGGCCCAATTAAGACCGTCCTAGGTGACACTACCCTTATGGCAGAAAGTGAAGAGCAACTAAAAGGCCTCTTGATGAAAGTGAAAGAGGAGGGTGAAAAAGTTGGCTTAAAGCTCAATATTCAGAAAACTAAGATCATGGCATCTGGTCCCATCACTTTATGGGAAATAGACAGGGAAACAGTAGAAACACTGTCAGACTTTATTTTTTTGGGCTCCAAAATCACTGCAGATGGTGACTGCAGCCATGAAATTAAAAGACGCTTGCTCCTTGGAAGAAAAGTTATGACCAACCTAGATAGTATATTCAGAAGCAGAGACATTACTTTGCCGGCTAAGGTCCACCTAGTCAAGGCTATGGTTTTTCCAGTGGTCATGTATGGATGTGAGAATTGGACTGTGAAGAAAGCGGAATGCCGAAGAATTGATGCTTTTGAACTGTGGTGTTGGAGAAGACTCTTGAGAGTCCCTTGGACTGCAAGGAGATCCAACCAGTCCATTCTAAAGGAGATCAGTCCTGGGTGGTCTTTGGAAGGAATGACGCTAAAGCTGAAACTCCAGTACTCTGGCCACCTCACTTGAAGTGCTGACTCATTGGAAAAGACTCTGATGCTGGGAGGGATTGGGAGCAGGACGAGAAGGGGATGACCGAGGATGAGATGGCTGGATGGCATCACAGACTCGATGGACATGAGTTTGAGTGAACTCCGGGAGTTTGTGATGGACAGGGAGGCCTGGCGTGCTGCGATTCATGGGGTCGCAAAGAGTCGGACATGACTGAGTGACTGAACTGAACTGAACTGAACTGAGGGGCTAAGCACTGAACAGGTCAAGATCCTTACTCACCCCAAAAGTTATTCAAAATACAAACATTCTGTAAAATAATAGTAAAAAGAAGTCCACAAAGTTCTGATTTCTCCCATGATGATGACAATGTGCTCTTCTATTTCTTGGGAATCTCACATTCTTTCCCCAAAAACAATTTGATACACCCCTTTGCTAAGGACAAACGCACACGCTCTACCTATGCAGACAGCAACACTTTGCAGATATTCATCCCCAAACTTCCCAGCAGTGGTGCCAAAATATCAAAACACAGAGACTACTCTGTAGGTAATTGTACAGGAAGAAAATTACCTCCTTTAATTACTTCATGAATGTTCCATGTGGTATACTTGTTTCTGTCTACAAGAGCCCTGCGTGGCAATGCAAACCTCTTCGAATGCAAAAGGTTACGTGTCTGGTATTTATTTATTTTTAAGTTTGTATCTATTTTCTTTTTGGCCGTGCTGGCTCTCAGCTGTTGCACGGGGGCTTTCTCTGGTTACAGGGAGCGGGGACTACTCTTTAGCCAAGATGCACAGGCTTATCACTGCAGTGGCTTCCCTTGCTGCAGGCATGCAGGCTTGGTAGTTAGAGTGTACGGGTTTCGTTGCCCCACGGCATGTGGCATTTTCCTAGACCAGGGATCGAACTGGTGTCCCTTGCATTACAAGGCGAACTCAACCCCTGGACCACCAAGGAAGCCCAATGTGTGTAGTATTTATGATTAAACTATTGGGAAGGTACCCATCCACAAAGGAGTGGTTAAATAAATTGTGATACATCAACACAATGAATACAGCAGCACTCAAGACAGCTGTTCTCTTGCTCTCTGTACATCCTCTGCTCAACCGGTCCTTGCTTCACCTACCTCTGCTCACCTGACATCAGTGAGTCTAGAGGGAAGGTCATCCTCTGTTAATATAGAGCCTGGTCAGGAAATGCCTACATACATGCTCCTGTCCCAGCTGGTGATTATTTTAATCTTTAGATCCAAACATCTCCGCCTTGAGGGCCTATCAAAGAGCTGGTGAGAAGCGTGTTGCTTGGCTGGTTTCTTTGGTAACCAATGAGTTACCGCCTGATGTCAATTCCTCCTATAGAGGATAACTCCGCCGTTCCTCTGGGGAGCAAAGACAGCTGCCACGTCGTGCCCACCCAGTGCCACACAGATGGGGTGTTGCTCCAGAACCTTGCTTCGGACACGTGAGCGCCCGCATCCGTTAAACCACTGATGGCTCTGTCACTGACTCCAGGCTCTTTCTTAGATGTTGAGGCTGAGCAAGTACAGAGCTCGCAGGCCTACATGGTACAGCCCAATAGCAGTAGCTCACCGGAAACATAAAGTGAAATTTCCATGTGCTGATATGGAAAATTTCCAGAACATGTTGTTAGATTAAGAAAGCAATAATAGCACAGTATATGGTATGCTGATTCCAGAAAACAACTGGACAGGTAAAGACAATCAATGTTCTTATATTTGCACAAAGAAACACGGGAAGGATATAGTACAAGAAAACCGACAAAGTAGTTTCAAAGTCCTTCAGACGGAAGGAGTGAGAAGGGTGGGAATCAGACTTGACAACATAGACTTTTTAATACTGTTTCGATGTGTGAACTGTATGAATGTGCTACTGATATTCAAAAGTAAAAAGGTTTTAGTTTAGAAAAATAAAAAGCTTTCCCAACAAAAGTAAATGCCACACAGAGTGGATTTATCGAAAGCACTGAGGCCCTTGGAAAATTCCAGTGCGTTTTTCAGTTTCAGTTTTCAAAACATTGGGACAGGTGCACTTCCCTTTAGGATTGTCTGGGTGCAGAAACTTTCAACTGTCATCTTCAGCTGAATGTCCAAGAGGAAAGATTAGAATTCTGTTTATCTGTTGACTATTCTAGCCAACCAAAAAGCCATACTAAAGCCACAAGCTTCCCATAATTAAATCACAAATATTATTTCTTAAGAATATCTGGGTTTTCTTTGCCTTTTTTCCAGCCACTTACCTGCATTTTTTTTAACTGACTTCAGAATTCATCCCATAAAATTTCATTTTCTCTGCCCAATCGAGGATTGTGTTGTTCAGTCGCTAAGTTGTATCTGGCTCTCTGTGACCCCAGGCACTGAAGCACACCAGGCTTTCCTGTCCTTCACTATCTCCCAGAGTTTGCTCAACTCATGTCCATTGAGTTGGTGATGCCGTCTAACCATCTCACCCTCTGCCACCCACTTCTTTTGCTTTCGATCTTTCCCAGCTTCCCTTGTGGCTCAGATGGTCTGCCTGCAGTGCAAGAGACCTGGGTTTGATCCCTGAGTTCAGAAGATCCCCTGGAGAAGGAAATGGCAACCCACTCCAGTACTCTTGCCTGGAAAATCCCATGGACAGAGGAGCCTGGCAGGTACAGTCCATGGGTTTGCAAAGAGTTGGACACAACTGATCGACTTCACTTTCACTTTCCCGGCATCAGGGTCTTTTCCAGTGAGTCGTCTCTTCACATCAGGTGGTCAAAGTATTGGAGATTCAACTTCAGCATCAGTCCTTCCAAGAACAGTCAGGGTTGATTACCTTCAGGGTTAATCTGTCTAGCCTGTTGAGCCATCTAATTTAAAGAGTGCAAAATCAAGGGATCATGACTGGATTTCTGTTGAACCTGGCTCATGGTCATTGCATGCTGCTCTCAACAGGCAACCAACCTAACTCAGTGGTGTTAGAACACAGAAACCATGTCACCTTTGCTAACTTCTCCCTTTATAACCATAAACTGAAATGACATGGAGCGTATACTTTCTAGTATTTTCCAGTTCACCAGCTAAGTTACCAAGTATGAATTAGAAGGCTGAAAATAGTCTAACTTTTCCACCCCATTTTCCTGTCCTCCAAATTAACTATCTTGGTTTATGTTCTTTGCGTGCAAAAGTTTTACCCTTAAAATGTTAAATTATCTGGCCAAATCAAAAAACTTATTTTCTACCACAGAGTTCTACTAAGATAAAAGGAAAATATTTTTCTTCACATCTCCTCCTAAACTCTCTGTTAGTGATGGTATTTCTCCTCTGAGTTCATTTATTAAGAAAAAAAATTTTAAACCAGTTTATTTTTCCTGAACAGTACATTCTTTCCAGAATCCTCTTTAAACATAGTGACAACATTAAGAGCACTAGAGAGCTCGCCTACTTTGCTAAAGACTCGTTTTCTTCCTGCCTTTAATAATGCATTTTGTAAAATCTGAAAATAGAAGAGAAACTTACTGTGAAATATAGAATCAAGAAATATGAGACAGGAAGCATTGAACTTCTGAATTTAGAAAATTATATACAACTAGTTATTAGATAAACCAGAATGTAACCGATATTGTGCTGATTGTGATCATAATTATTTAAACATCACTCATTAAAATGTTTGCAAGGATTCAATTGGATGAAAGAAGCTGAGCACAAAAGAGATTACACTGTATGATTCTATTTATATGCAGACCAAGCATGGACAGAACCTTTCTGTGGTAATAGAAATCAGAGCAGGGTTTGACTGTGTGGGTGGGGACACAAAGCGACTTTCTCGGTGATTGGTATACTCGGTCAAAATTCACCTAACTGCACATTTAAGATCTGTGCTTTTCACTCCAGTTTTATCCCAATTTTTAAAATGCTATGTGAAAAGAAATCTGATATTTGGAATATTTTACACAAAATAGTAGTGGAAGCTGTCATTCCACGGTGCTTCCTGTTGAGGTGTAGTAAGAGAAAATCATACTTCAGAGACTTTCCTGGTGGTTCATGGTTAAGACTTCACTTTCCCATGCAGGAAGTATGGGTTCAATCCCTGGCTGGGAAGCTAAGGTCCCATAAGCCTCGTGGCCAAAGAACCAGAACATAAAAAGCAGAAGCAATATTGTAAAAAATTCAATAAAGATTTTTAAATATATGTGTAATTAAAGAAATAATCATACTTCATCCAGCTTCAATCCAAATTAAGATAAGCTGCTCAAAATTATTTTTTCTCTTAAATATTTGGAACCTACTTTTCCACAATATTTATTGACAAATACTAACAATATTCATAGATAAAGAGAGGCAAACTTCAGCTTAATCATGATCACACATGCTAAAGTAGAAGAGGTAAATTAACATGATTATGTTAGACTGATGTAATATAACAGTGCACATCGAATAAATTGACTGCTTCATGGATGAAAGCATTATGTATTCCAGAATATTAAATGACTTGGCTATTTTGGTACTGAGGATTCCTATACAATATTCTTAGTAATTTTTGCTTAATATAATGTTGAACCTCAGAAAATAAAAGAAAATAAGAAAGTTAGAATGTTTACCTTCTGTACCTAAACTGTCCAAAAAGAGACTTCATTTGTTATTCTCCAGGGGAAGCTATTTGAAGCTGCAGCATGTGTAGAACCGAAAGTGATTGTCAATCCAACCAGTAATATTAAACCACTTTTCTATAAAACTGACTATCCCTCTACCCATCCCTTGAGGGTTAAATAAGGGACAATGGAAATGAAAATAAAAGTTCTGGGTGCATTTTGAGGTGCAAAGCCTATCTGCTTAATTATTCTGGAGCTACCAGTAGGAGGACATTGCATTCTTCTCTACACTTAGTAAGAAAAAAAAGACCCTAAACCATTGAAACATAAAATATTTTTCATAAAGTATTAAGAACTTTGTTTTTATGTATTTAACCAAATACATGTATGTAACTGATAACGTTTGGTACTTACACACCTGCCTTGACATAGACACACATACACACACACACACGGAAATAATGTTTCTATAGTTCATGAACATGAATCAGATTGATACAATGAAACAGCAGAAAAGGGGTCTTGATTTTGTCTCTGTGCATATCTGTCTTAGAACATCAGCTCAGTGAGACCAAAGACCCCCCATCTTGGTCTTCTTTTGTCCATCCCCACCACAAGGCTGATCTCAGCCAAGCAGCTAGTGGGAGGGCAGGCAGAAACAGCATAAGAAATCCTCATTCAAACTAACACACCATTGTAAAGCAATTGTATTTCAATTTAAAAATCTGTTTAAATCCTCATTCTACAAAGAAGGTATTGGGGCCTGAATTATAAGGTCACTTTCTAACTCCTCTATTTTTCCTGGATAACTCAGAAGAATGGCTCTTATAGTACCTCCCAATGTTTCTTCACACTAAAGAAAAGGATGTAAAGATACTTAGGTGTGAAAAAGGTGAGCAGGTAAGGAAGTATGCAGCAGAAATACAAAACCACCAACATTCGTTTCATTATAAACTATCACCTAGATTTTAAATAGTGTCCAGTTTTGGTCTTGTGCTATTTTTATTATGTAACACTTTAAATCTTTAGGGATCAGATATAACTTATTATGGAATAAGAAACATCTTAAATCATTCTGGTCTCATTTACGGTGTTGTGGACTTGGCTAAAGCAGTAACATGAGAGGGTCAAAAGATTGCAAACATTGAGGCAAATGAATGCGAACATCCTCTTGATCAGTAATGAGCTTTGTGGAAAACTGTTTCACTGCTCTGGGTTGGTGTTTCCTCACTGGTTAATAGAAATAATAAGATCTACATGTAGAGATATAATAAGGATTTGAAACATTTTGAAAATTTAGGATCCTACTGTCACTATTACTGAGTGTGATACCTTTCTTTCCCCTGACA
>SJYX01022085.1:0-13192 GCA_006410675.1 Oreotragus oreotragus | reverse complement strand
TCTCCTTGCAGTCCAAGGGGCTCTCAGAGTCTTCTCCAACACCACAGGTATATTGTGGTAGTTAAATTCAGTGCATCTACCAGTTTGGGGAAATCAATTTCCTAATATCTCATAGGAGTTATGGTGATTAAATACAGTAGTGCCCATGTACTACTTAGCATGGTGCCTGACAGATAAGAAGGATCATTAAAAGATCCCTGTTGTTATGATCATTATTATTATCTATTACCATTTTTGAATATTCCTGATTTTTCTTGTGTACATGGATACTTTAAGATAGTTACGGTTAGTTATAAAACATGTAAAATTCTTGTATCTAATTGTAAGCTTTTGCTTTTTCTACACATTCTCTTTATATAGTCATCATTTTGTTATTGATATATGCTAACATCCATTTTCCTTCAGTACAATTTTTGATATTTTTCTAATTGATTTTTTTCACAGTTTTATATAATGCTGCTACATTAAATAGCTTGATAGTTTTTTATTTCTTACCCCAACTTTGGCATCTTGATTCTTCTTTATCAATTATTGTGTTGATATTTTCAAAATGGCAGTATTTGTCATCTGTTACTGCTTCTTTGTTTTTTAGCTGGCATTCTTTGACACAGAACTTTCACCTTTTTATTGTAGTATCACAATTGAATAATGGGGTTTGAAAGGGGAATTTCCCAGCAGTCCAGTGGTTATGACTTGGTGCTTTTACTGCTGGGGCCTGGGTTTGATTCCCTGGTTTGGAAACTAAGATCCCTCAACCTGTGGGGGCAGTCCCCCAAGAAAAAAATCTCCTTGTTATTATGCGATTACTATCATTATTGCTTGTGATGCCTTCCCTTCAGTCTGTCTTCTGTGTCCTTTTGGCATGTTCCCATTAGTGCCAGAACACGTCTTGCTTTCTAATAATAGGATATTTCAGGCTTGCTTTGTACTTTTCCTGCTTTGGACCTGGAGTCAGTTATTTCCCTGAGGATCATCTGTTTCAAGCTTGGAAATAATGGGTTTTCTGAAAGATCTATTAAGCACCCACTTCCCTTTTGAGCCATTTCTTTATAAAATTAGACTTTTTTTTTTTNGTGGTGAACCTGATATAGCAGTTCCTATTCACTATATGATTAGAACAAAGCCAAGGAGTATATGTGACCTAGGAGCTTGGAATTGGGTTGGTGTTTAATGAGTTCTGTTCAAGTTTTGCCTGAGTAATCTTAGTGATTAGAGACTCAACACTCTTAAAGAGAAACTCTTTATGATATTTGAAAGCTCTGTCTTTAAACGTCCCCTCCCTGCCCCAGTCAGTATTCTCCCTCCAGACTCCATGCTGAGCAGTAGTCTCCTGGCCTTTCTGTGTCTGTGGCTGATGTGCTTAGGGGCATCACCATGTCTACCGCAAAGGGAGCCTCAGTGCCAGGTCCTCTAGTGGGTAGATTTGTTCTCACCTTTCTATCACGGTGATTTCTTTAGTGACAGAGGATAATGAAGACGAAGATGGTGATAATGGGGAAGAGCTTGGAGGGTTGTTTCGTGTCAGCCAGCCTGCCAGCGAGTGTAAGCACAAGGCTGACTCTTTGGACTGCTCCAGATTTCATGTAGAGGCGCCCCATGATTGGGATTTAGAGGAGGTAAGGCTGAATATGAATAGCATATTTAAGGAGAGAATTCAGGAATTGTTCTAAAAGATTATATAATTTCAAAATTGCTTACCTGTTATTAGGCTTATTTTTATAACAGAGGACATTTCTCCAGATATTGGAATGAGTATTTCATGCATCCTAAGCAGTAATATGTTCTGAGTTTAAGTCAGACCATATACATGTGTTAATGGAACAAAGGAGAATGGTTTGTTCTTAGTGTGGATTGTATTATTAATCTTTATTTTGAAGTGCTGCATGTAGGTTTTCATACATGTAAGATATTTTGTGTTTTATAACTAGGAGATATATAATATCCCTGAATTAACATTTAGAATTTCTACTATTTGTAAGGAAACAGATATCCATAACACTGGTAAATTTTCATCTCCCACTCATCACTGTCTAGTCACAGAATTCATTCAGTTCTCAGACTTTCAAGGTTTAATCCCATCTTAGACCCCCTGCCTTCTATTTTCTCTTCTGGAATGTTCTTCTGACCTTTCCATGGCTGACTTCTTTTGATCATTCAGTTTAGTTGAAATGTCAGGGAGGGCCAATCACTGTCAATTACCTGTTTTAAGTTATTTTTTATAATCCTTTTTTGGAGGAGGGGGGGCCAAAATTTAATACAGATTATAGAAAAACCACATAAAGTAATTGTTTGACTTAATGGCTGACTGGGTGAGTATCTCTGTAACCACCACGTGTCCATCCTAGTCACAGTCCACTCTTCTCTACAAAAGAGGAATAATAAAGTGACCTGTGAAGAACCATCCTATGTCGCTACTTGTGGCTATTAAGCACTTTAAATGTGGCTACTGAGACAGAAGAACCAAAATTTTGTTTGTTTTGTTTGCTCTTAATTAGAATTTAAATAACCATATGTTATAGCTACCCTCTGGACAACACATCTCAATGTGTTTTTGTTGTTTATTTGGTATCATATCTAAGAAACCATTGTCAAATCCAGAATCATAAAAATTGACTCCTATGATTTTGTGTTAGAGTTCTATAGTTTAACTGTTACATTTAAGTCTTTGATACATTTTGAATTAATTTTTGAATTTGGTGTGAGATGATCCCATCTTCATTCTTTTGCATGTGAGTATCTAGCTGTCCTAGCCCCATCTGTTGAAAAGTCTGTTCTCTCCTCTAATGACTTGTCCTAAAACCCTGGGTGAAAATCACTTGATCTTAGATACATGGGTTTATTTGTGAATTCTTAATTATATTCCGTTTATCTATACAGTTATCCTTGTGCTAGTATCATAGTATTTTTTCACTGTAAGTTTTGAAATTAGGAAGTGAATCTCCTGACTTCATTCTTTTCCAAGAATATTTTTTTTTTTACTGCATCCTTTGGATTTTCTGTATGTTAGAATCAACTTTTCCATTTCTACAAAGAAACCAGCTGGGATTCTGATAAGAACTGCTTTCAATCTGTGTTTTGGGTAGTATTAGTACCTTAACAATATTGTCTTCTAATGTGTTAACATTGGATGCCTTTCCATTTATTTAAATATTTTCTGTCAATAATGTTTTGTAGTTATCAGAGTATCAGCTTTGCACTTTTGTCGAATTTATTCCTAGTGTTCTTTTTAAAAAATATATTTATTTATTTGGCTGCATCTGGTCTTAATTACAGCATGTGGGATCTTTGTTGTGGTGTGCAGGCTCGAGAGCAGGAGGTCTCAGTGGTTGCAGTGCTGATAGTTTTTCTATGGACTCCTCAGGGTTTTGCATATGTGAAATCATACCACCTGCGAATAGAAATAGTTATTCTTTCTGAACTGGATTCCTTTTATTTAAATTTCTTGCCTAATGGCCCTGACTAGAACATCTAGTACAATGTTGGATAGAAGTGGTGAGAGGAGACATCCTTATCTTACTCCTGATCTTAGAGGGAAAGTTTTCTCAGTCTTTCATTGTTAAGTATGGTGTTAGCTGTGGGTTTTCTAAAGGATGCCCTTTCAGATTTAGGAAGTTCCTGTCTAAGTTGTTGAGTGTTTTTTTATCATGGAGGATCTGTTTTTGAAAATTTATTTGATCCCTGGTTTCCATAAGTCAGTTGTGTTAAGCTTCATGGCAGCAAGGATCTTCTTAGAACAGTTTGTCATTCAGTGCCTGCAAAGTTTCTTGGCATAGAACAGATGTTCAGTAATAATCAGTGAGTGATGGTAGACATGAAGGGATGAGTGAATGCACAGACTTGCTTTTGCACCCATTGTAATCATACCGGCTTCGGGGCTACTTTTTCTATTTTTTTGGAGGGCACCACTCCATATGGCATGTGGGATCTTAGTTACTTGACCAAGGATTGAGCCTGTACCCCTTGCAGTAGAAATGCAGAGTCTTGACCACTGAACTACCAGGGAAGTCCCCCAAGGCTCCTCTTAGTGGGGTTATATACGAAAAACATGAATCATGATCAAAATGTTATGTGAAGACTTGAGCCCTTGGCAGTGAGGGACATGTGCTGTCTTAGGTCAGGTTCCCTAGGAAGCACTCTGAAACACAGAGTTGTGTACAAGTTTTAGTCTGTATTTGAGAAGTGCACCTAGCATCCACTCCATGTATATACTGGATGATCTAGCAGATCTGGGACTGGGAGCCTCAGTACTTCTTTGCAGTGTTGTACTCATACAAGACATTTTGTCTTTGTTAGAGTATTGGCTAGAGAAATTAAGTTTTCAAACAGCAATGATAAGTACAGATTAATGAATCGTTAAATGTCTCATTGTTTACTTATGAAGTCACTGGGCAGATAGTATTTCCCTAGCCACCGTTAATGCTATGATATATATGTTTTTATCTCTGTTATTATACTGTCTATGTCAAAGTTTGGAATGAAAATATCCATAGAATTAAAATGAATATATCTATAGAAGTATCTTGAAAAATATTTAAAGGCAAATTGTCAGCTACTGACAATTACTGTTACTGTTTTTAAAAGTGGTTATTTATTGAATGATTGGAGCTTGTCAACTGAGTGCTGACTTTTCTGTATAAGGTTATGAACAGTATCAGAGATTGCTTCGTGACTGGGAAGTGGGAAGAGGATAAAGATGCAGCCAAGATCTTAGCAGAAGATGGTAAGTAAAGTACTGTATTCTTCAGAGAAGACTGCCTTCTCTATATCTTATTTTCTTCCATATCTTTAATAGTAGAGATGAAGATGCTAGTCAATTGTGAAATGCTTTGGGCATCTCTTTTACTTGGTTCTGCCTGGATGCATATTGTGTCTAAGGTGGAAGAGGAGAGTCTCATGGCCAATGGAATTCCCCCTTGCTGATAACCCCTGGGCACCTGGTATGTCTCGGTGGGGAAAAGGAGATTCAAGATCTTTGGGAAAGTGAGCACTTTCCTTCATCACTTACTGTCAGTGGGATTCCTGACTTACCTGGATTGCTGGTGAGATCTAGTTTAGTCTGAGGCAAGAATGAGCCTGTCTGGGCTGCCTTCTCTTGCTGCTTGGGAGTTGGGAAACACTGGCATTAAGTTGCTTTTCTGTGGGTTGTGGTATAGGGAGACGCAGGCCANGGATTCCTGACTTACCTGGATTGCTGGTGAGATCTAGTTTAGTCTGAGGCAAGAATGAGCCTGTCTGGGCTGCCTTCTCTTGCTGCTTGGGAGTTGGGAAACACTGGCATTAAGTTGCTTTTCTGTGGGTTGTGGTATAGGGAGACGCAGGCCAGTATGTCAGGTATAGGGAGACGCAGGCCACTATGTCATTCCTCTGGTCCTGGGGATCCTTACCAACCCATCTTTATCTTTCCACCTTTGAGAGTTCTCCTTTGGTTATCGCTTGTGCTCTTGCATCATTTCTGGAGTTGATGGTTATACACAGGAGGAACAGAGGAAATATGTCTATACCATCTTTTCCAGACTAGAAAGCCTTGGTGATTATTTTCATTGTAACTATGTAAACAAGAGAATTAGAATCTTCATGATACTGAATCTTCCTTTCCAAACACATAGTAGTCTATTTGTTCAGTAGATAATACCTTCTTCATTGAGCCATGTTGAAAAAGTTAGTTAAGGAACTTAACTTAGAGCAGTGCTTAGTATGTGAAGCACTTAAAAGCATCAGCTGAGGTTATTCCATGTGTCCTTTAAAAAGCATATTAAAACTTTTAGCATTTTTAAAATGAAGTTCCAGCACATTTCTTGTTTAGATTAGTCCTAAGTATTTTATCCTTTTTTATTTTTATTACAAATGAAATCTTCCCATCTTTTGTATTTGTTCTGGTCCTTTTGCTTTATGTTACATGAAAATATTTTGATACCTTTCTAAATGATGCCTCCCAAAGTTTAACTTCTCTGTTTCTTTTAAGGGTAGGATCCATAACTAAACTTAGAGCTCTAAAAATGAATGAATGAACACTTCTCCTGGGTGCCATATCCTTTTGGTTACTACTTTTACTCTCAATGCTGTGTTCTATGTAATCTAAGATTTTCCCTAGGCTTCCCTGGTGCTTCAGTGGTGAAGAATCCATCTGCTAATGCAGGAGATTTGGTTTTGATCCCTGAGTTGGAAAGATCTTCTGGAGAAGGAAATGGCAACCCACTCCAGTATTCTTGCCTGGGAAATCCCATGGACAGAAGAGCCTTGCGGNTTTCCCTAGGCTTCCCTGGTGCTTCAGTGGTGAAGAATCCATCTGCTAATGCAGGAGATTTGGTTTTGATCCCTGAGTTGAGAAGATCTTCTGGAGAAGGAAATGGCAACCCACTCCAGTATTCTTGCCTGGGAAATCCCATGGACAGAAGAGCCTTGCGGGCTACAGTCCATGGGGTCACAGAAGAGTCAGACACAAGTTAGTGACTAAACAATAACACAACAACAAGATTTCCCCTAGGTATATCATATGGCTGTACTGTATTAGTCTTATAGTGAGACTCTTTCCCATGTGTTGTTATCATGACATGGATTTTCAAGTCACTCTTTGAACTTTTGGTTTGATGTACATGGCCATGCTTGCTACCTCTGTATGCTTCTCTACTCTAGAATATCTATCACTAATCCTGGGAAAATAGCTCTTGGCTAAGTGGGATTTTGAAGTAAAATATGGAAAAGTGGATTAAGTTCATTTACTTAACCTAAATAGGTGATAAAATACAAAATTTGACAAGAAAAAGAAAGCTGTGTAAATCCAGGATTCTTTAGGGGTATGTAGCTGTAAGAAGAATGAAAATGAAGTTTGAGATGCAGAGCATCTCAACTAATCAACATTTAGTGCTAGGTGCTGCTAGAGTATCACACGCAAGGGTCATTTGAATGTTCTTTTCCCAGAGGAACTCTATGGTGACTTTGAAGACCTGGAAACCGGGGATGTGCACAAGGGAAAACCAGGCCCAGATACTCAGGTATGACCCGGCTGTGGCTCGCTGTCAGCCACTGGCCCTTCCTTGGTCTCTGGTCGGTATGTTCTGCAGGAGGCCCCATATTGAGAAACACAAGTCTTGCTTATCTGTGTAGATTACAGACTGGATGAATTTCTTCCTAAAAGTGAAGTGGGTGAGGACAGAGTAAAAAATGTTGGTTTATTTGTTATCCTTGATTCCTTGAGTTTTTTGAGTGATACTTATTATCTCTTCTTGTAATGATTCTTCAGTCATTGAAAGTTTTAGCTCCTGGGTCACTGTCATTTGTCATCATTTTCCTCTTCTTAAACTAAGTGCTGTTTTAAAAAAGCTAATTCCCTGTTCTCCCTAATATTTTTAGAACAGTTCCTGGGAACGTTTGGGTTGGGGATACTTGCTGTTACTTTTATTCATGTTTGGCATTCCCAGCCATATTAAGGAATTGCAGTTAATTGTAATGTAGTTGTCTAAATGTCTCTTGTTGCAGTGCATGTTATTTAGAGCCAAAGGCTTTGTTTTATTTTGTTTTCATGATGAGCATAACTATAATTTTTGCAGCTCAAATAGAACTCTTAAAATCTGCCTTAATGTTTAATATATAAAGAAAAGGTTTCCACAAATTTTCACAAAATTTACTCTTCTGAAAACTTAAGATTGAAGATGTGGAGGAAGAAGTTAAAGAAGAAATTGACCCCAGTGCAGAGGAAAGTGCCAAGAAAAAGCATTTAGATAAGAAGAGAAAATTGAAGGAGATATTTGATGCAGAATATGATGAAGGAGAAAGCACATACTTTGATGATCTTAAAGGAGAAATGCAGAAACAAGCACAGGTGAGAAAACTCAGTTCCTATCAGCCTCATTTCAAGGTTGTAGTAGTGATGTGAATATGTGACTTTGTTTAGGTCTCTGCTCCCTGACCAGTGTGTGGACCTCTTGTTTGCACTCCTAGGTCGAGATGCAGATGAGTGTGTTTATTCATGCAGTCATCTATTTCTTCAGACATTCACCAGAATTATATCAGTATCTATTTTGTACTAAGCATTACATGTTGAGGAGGCAGAAATGGCTGAGACATGGCCTGCATTTTTGACGATCTCACAATGTAGTGATTTGAGACAGTGTGTTTATTTACATGCAGGCATTGCCTTAGTATTTTGATTACTGCTCCCTGGAGTGATGATTGAATATTTTGAATGGGCATGTGATTCTTGGCCTTGTGTGGCTTATGCACATACCAGCGCTCTCCAGGAAAGATGTTCTGAAAACTCTCCTTGATCAGAGTTCAAAGGATACTTTGAATGTAAGGTCAGATACAGAGGTAAAGAGAGCATGTAGAATGCTGAAAAGGAGATGGTCTTTCTCTGCTGTCTGGGGATACTGAGCAGGCTGTTTGAGTTGATGAACTCTAAAGTTAGAGACACAAAGATGTGTACATAGTTGATGGTGAGTGTTTAAGTTATGCTTTGACAGAAGGGGCCACAAAGAATCCCTGTAAACTGGAGCACACCTTACTATGTCTTAAGCAGATTAAGTATATGATTTATTAGGGATTTTTCTGGTGATCCAGTGGTTAAGAATCCATCTTCCAGTGCAGGGGTTGCAGGTTTGCTCTCTGGTCAGGGATCAAAAATCCCAGATACCACAGGGAAACTAAACCTGCATGCTGTAACTAAGACCCAGTGCAGCCATATAAATAAATATTTTTAAAAGTGTGAAAGATGCACTTGAAGGGTTTGCTCAACCTAGTCCTTTATTTAGTGAAAGAAGTATGGTTAGTCATTAACATAGTGATTCCTAGTGTGTACTCACCTTTGATAGAAGTGACTAGGTAAGTGTAAGGCTGCTGCTGCTGCTGCTGCTGCTAAGTTGCTTCAGTCGTGTCCGACCCTGTGCGACCCCATAGACAAGCAGCCCACCAGGCTCCCCCGTCCCTGGGATTCTCCAGGCATGCACACTGGAGTGGGTTGCCATTTCCTTCTCCAATGCATGAAAGTGAAAAGTCAAAGTGAAGTCGCTCAGTTGTGTCCGACTCTTAGCAACTCCATGGACTGCAGCCTACCAGGCTCCTCTGTCCATGGGATTTTCCAGGCAAAAGAACTGTAGTGGGGTGCCATTGCCTTCTCCAAAGTGTAAAGCTACTTCTGTTTAAAATCACCTGGAACATTGTTGGTCATTTATAAAGAACTTTGAATGTGAGATGTACAAGGGGAAATAAGGATGACTTACTGTAAGGACTGAGTTGTCATAAGTAAAATAAGAAAGCCTTTCACTGGTGTCAGTCTACCAAGGAAGATGAAGTTAGGATTGGTTAGGTTTGAGATACTTTTTGGACAAGAAGCATGTTAGATGGTCAATGAGGAGAGCTGTTGGGGGCCAGGGACTGAGATGTGCTGTCCTCAGCATCTGGTTGCTTTTTAAAGCTATGAGATGGGTGGAGTGACCTGGGGAGTGAGTGTAGGGGCAGGAGAGGAGAAGACTGAGACTGACCCCAGGTATTCTGTGTGGCTGGGCAGAGAGGATGAAGCAGCAGTGGGGACTGGGCAGCACTCAGGAAATAGAGGAACTCTAAGAGCACATGAGGTACACTGGAAACCACTGTAGATGGAAGTGAGAAATTGTTTCAGATCCTGCTGATGTATTAATTTGGTGAAGACAGAATTGACCACTAGATTGTGAGGCCTTTAGTGAATTTAACAAGCATTTCAGTGGAGTGTTGGTTAAAGTCTAATTTTACGGCATTTAAGAGGATAGGATTGGCATAACTGGAACCAGCCTTTAGAACATATATGTGGCATTTTGCTTCAAAGATAAGTGGAGAAATGGGGCAATAGTTACAGGAAGTGAAGTCAAAATGTTTTAAGATGAGGAAATAACAGGCAAGATTTTTTGGAATAAAGTCCAACAAGAGTACATGATCTAGGGTGCAAGTAAAGGTTGGCATTAAATTGAGGCATGGATAGTCTCTTAACAGCTGCCCACTAGAGCTTCCTGTGATAATGGAGTGCCACATGTTGATACTGACCGCTTGAAATATGGCTACTGTGAATGACTGAACTTAAATTTTATTTAATTTTTATTAATTTCAATTTAAATAGCCATGTGTTCCTACCATATTGAATTGTGCAGAGCTATAAGGCTGAATATGGGTATAAACCCTGGTAGAAGGCTAGTTGGAAGTTCTTTTAGATTGCTTAAATTTTGAGTGAATTAGGAGACAGTCAACAGTTGAGAATCGGGATGAGGAAGGAGATATTGATTGATTAAACAAGAAGTGTGAAATAATTGGAGAGTAAAAAGAGAATGTGTGGATGGAAAAGTTCAGGGTGTGTGTCACCCAGCCTTAAAGGCTTCCTTCAGAGTTGTTTGTATTTGCTGTACTATAGCTTGGAGCACCAGAGAAGAAGACAGTTGGGACATATCCTTAGCTAAAGATAAAACATATATTATTTTTAACTAGGATAAAGCCTAACTAATTCTGTTCATGATTCCTTTATTTAGAAATTGGCTTTTTTTTTTTTAATGTTAATCTTACATTTAGTAAAAATAACAGCCTTGTGGATTTTTAATTGTTTTCTTTTTCCCCCTCTCATATATATATAGCTTAACCGGGCAGAATTTGAAGATCAAGATGATGAAGCCAGAGTTCAATATGAGGGTTTTCGACCTGGGATGTATGTCCGAATTGAGATAGAAAATGTCCCCTGTGAATTTGTGCTTAACTTTGACCCACATTACCCAATTATTTTGGGTGGTCTGGGCAATAGTGAGGGCAATGTTGGATATGTACAGGTAGGTACCCTTTGCTGCATACTTAACAGCTAAGGTTCTTTGGTCATACTTGAGGCAATAAGCTTACTGAAATCTCTTCTCCCCTCAGATGCGTCTGAAGAAACATCGTTGGTATAAGAAAATCCTCAAGTCCCGAGATCCAATCATTTTTTCTGTAGGATGGAGGAGGTTTCAGACCATCCCACTTTATTATATTGAAGACCACAATGGAAGACAGAGGCTTCTAAAATATACCCCACAGCACATGCATTGTGGAGCAACTTTTTGGGGTAAAAACAGATTAGAATAGACTTGTTTATAGGTTAATTTAGACCTTTTAGGATTTATCATTATAGTTTTGCTTTTTTCCTTTCATGAAATCACAATTCATAAGATTTTTCTCTTTTCTGGGGTTGGAGTATATATGTGAAACCGAATCCAGAATGTGTGATTCACTGTACTTTTTATTTTTTTCTCTTTCCTTTAAGGTCCTATCACTCCACAAGGTACTGGGTTCTTGGCAGTACAGTCTGTCAGTGGCAATATGGTAACTATCTTGGATGTTTTATTTTATAGATTGTGTTTGAGAAATAGTCTTGATTATGAATATGTACCTGAAACTTTAAGTTGAAAATTACTCATTTTTGGTATTTATAGTCTTCAGGGAATGGCAACCCACTCCAATATTCTTGCTGGAAAATCCCATAGATAGAGGAGCCTGGTGGGCTATAATCTGTGGGGTCGCAAAGAGTTGGACATGACTGAGCGACTAACACAGTCTTCTCTTTGCTTTCAATTTTCCTGCGTCTTTTTAATAAGTAAGGTGTGGGAGCAGAGAAGAGGGAAGTAGAATTGTAATGGTACTGATAATGTTTTATATTTTTATGTTTTTATGGACATATTTTTCTAAAATTACTTAAGCAGTGCTCACCATGAGCTAACTACTCTACTGGGTTCTGACTTCCACTGGATACCAGCTAGACATTAGACTACCCCTAATGATGCTGGTTTAGCAAAGTATGTTCACACAGCCTTCATTTGACCAATCAGAGCAGGTTTTATTGGCCTCATTTAACAGCAAAGAAAACAGAATAATGAGCAAATGTAATCCATCCTGCTGCTGCTAAGCTGCTAAGTCACTTCAGTCGTGTCCGACTCTGTGTGACCCCATAGAGGGCAGCCCACCAGGCTCCACCATCCCTGGGATTCTCCAGGCAAGACTACTGGAGTGGGTTGCCATTTCCTTCTCCAATGCATGAAAGAGAAAAGTGAAAGTGAAGTCGCTCAGTCTGTCCGACTGTTAGTGACCCCATGGACTGCAGTCCACCAGGCTCCTCCGTCCATGGGATTTTCCAGGCAAGAGTACTGGGGTGGGGTGCCATTGCCTTCCCCGGTAATCCATCCTAAATGTCCAAAATTTAATTTTTCAGCCATTGTAGCGAAATTTTCTTATTCCCTTTCATTTATTCATCTTTGTGAAACTGTGTTACTATGAAATCACCCTCAGTAAAATGCTCAAGATATCATCAGTTTTAGCTTGTGTGTATTATAGTTTCAGATAACTTTTGTTAAAATACTGGTTTGTATGTTCACATATTCTTTTTCTTAGGTGACTGTAAGTGAATTGCACTTAAGTAATTTATTGCATGACAAAGAAATGTAGTTTTTCTCTTGCTGATATTTTTCCTGTATTCAAATTTTGGGGGTTCCTTTTTAGCCTGATTTCCGGATAGCTGCCACAGGAGTTGTCCTTGATCTGGATAAATCTATAAAAATTGTAAAGAAATTAAAACTAACTGGTTTTCCTTATAAAATTTTCAAGAACACTTCATTCATTAAGGTCTGTATATCTCTTTATATATTCAAATATTTTTAATGTATATATTGTTAAAGGAGGCATGAAATACTTCTCCTTTAGGTCTAAGATATAGTTCTAATGCTTTCAGAAAAGTATTTGAAATCTTCTCTAAACTTGGTTTTTTATATTTTTAGTTTACTCCTTTGTATTATTCTCTGTGTTACTTAAATAGTCTCAGAAATCTTAAGGCAAAATAAAAGACATATTTAGTAATTAAGGCTATTACTTATTATTTCCCTGTGAGATTGTCACAGAGCCAATATTGAAAATATGTAATCTCATTCACTAGGTTTTGTTTCCTACCTTTTTGGTTTGTGTTGAGAGAGGGGGAAAATCATGGGTTTGTCAAACAGATCAGTAGAAAAATAGACAAAGCAGTTCTCAAAATACTTTATTGGCAGGGGTATGGAGAAGTGGATGTTAAGCAGTATAACATGGGAGGGTAGTTTGAACAACATTTATTGGAAATTTCATTAGTGGGCTGTTTCCATACAAATATAGAGTTAAGATGATCATAAAATGTTCTTAAGGTAATATACAACCATCAGCATTTATTTGTCTAGCTTTCTTTATTTTT
>SJYX01022083.1:216813-233198 GCA_006410675.1 Oreotragus oreotragus | reverse complement strand
AAAGTGAGAGGCTGGTCATTAGCATTTATTGCCTTGTAATTATTAAAATATTCCCTGCACAGAGACCATAGGGAATGAGGTTCAGTCCTGTTGCTAAATCTGTGTGGCTGAAAGATGGTTTTCTGAGTGAGGTCGAGCAGGTTCTTTCACGGCAGCCTGCAGCTGGGCTGGAGTCTTCTCTGCGCGCTCCTCCTCTCCACGCTCTGCAGCCTCACTTGGACCCCCAGCGTTTCTGTTGGCTTTGCTCTTCCTTTTCTCCGGTGTTACACGAGAGAAGGCTGTGCTGTTGCGCTGTCACTGAAGGCGCCCAGCTTTCAGTTCTCACTGCTTGTTAACAGGGTAGGCCGCCCGAGACAGCCGTGAAGCCTGTTGGCCTCAGCCTGTCCGCTGAGCCCTGGAGGCTTCCTGCTGCTGCTTCTCAGCCACCCTTTCCCTCCTCTGTGTCCTGCCTTCTGTTCCCAGCACACATCCTCAAGTAGTCTCCCCAGGGTTGCAGAGGGTGATGCCACACGCCCCAGTGACTGGAGGATGTCTGTTTGCTGTTACACTTGGGGTGGGCGGGAGGCACACCCCAGAGTGTCTGCCTCTGCATTGCCTTTCCAGGAGTTGGGAGGTGCCTGACACCTGGAAGCAGTTGCAGCAGAACATTGGTAGTCGAGNAATAGTTATGTTTTCTTTTTCGAATGTTGATTTTGTGTTGTGCGCAGAAGGCTGTTCTTCCACCCGTGTTTGTTTATCATTTCAACCACTGTCAGTGTTTGTCAGCGGTAGTCTCAAAAGTGAGAGGCTGGTCATTAGCATTTATTGCCTTGTAATTATTAAAATATTCCCTGCACAGAGACCATAGGGAATGAGGTTCAGTCCTGTTGCTAAATCTGTGTGGCTGAAAGATGGTTTTCTGAGTGAGGTCGAGCAGGTTCTTTCACGGCAGCCTGCAGCTGGGCTGGAGTCTTCTCTGCGCGCTCCTCCTCTCCACGCTCTGCAGCCTCACTTGGACCCCCAGCGTTTCTGTTGGCTTTGCTCTTCCTTTTCTCCGGTGTTACACGAGAGAAGGCTGTGCTGTTGCGCTGTCACTGAAGGCGCCCAGCTTTCAGTTCTCACTGCTTGTTAACAGGGTAGGCCGCCCGAGACAGCCGTGAAGCCTGTTGGCCTCAGCCTGTCCGCTGAGCCCTGGAGGCTTCCTGCTGCTGCTTCTCAGCCACCCTTTCCCTCCTCTGTGTCCTGCCTTCTGTTCCCAGCACACATCCTCAAGTAGTCTCCCCAGGGTTGCAGAGGGTGATGCCACACGCCCCAGTGACTGGAGGATGTCTGTTTGCTGTTACACTTGGGGTGGGCGGGAGGCACACCCCAGAGTGTCTGCCTCTGCATTGCCTTTCCAGGAGTTGGGAGGTGCCTGACACCTGGAAGCAGTTGCAGCAGAACATTGGTAGTCGAGTTAATTTGCTGCTGCTGCTGCTGCTGCTGCTATGTCACTTCAGTCGTGTCCGACTCTGTGTGACCCCATAGACGGCAGCCCACCAGGCTCCTCCATCCCTGGGATTCTCCAGGCAAGAATACTGGAGTGGGTTGCCATTTCCTTCTCCAGTGCATGAAAGAGAAAAGTGAAAGTGAAGTCACTCAGTCTGTCTGACTGTTAGCGACCCCATGGACTGCAGCCCACCAGGCTACTCCATCCATTGGATTTTCCAGGCAAGAGTACTGGGGTGGGGTGCCATTGCCTTCCCCAAGAGTTAATTTGCTAGAGTGTTAAAAAAGAGGTGCAGCGTCAAGGCACTGTACCAGAATTTTTCTGAAAGAAAAGCCAAACTAGCAAGGATGTAGTGTGTGCTACATAGATTCCAGGAGCATGGGTTAGCCATGATGGAGGCTATGTGCAGAGGGGCCTGCAGAGTGCTGGTAGAAATGTCCATACGTTGATCCTCTTGGTGTCAAGGTGTGTATTCGTATTAAGATGCAGAAAATTGTACACTGTAAGCATGTATAGTTTATTGCTTGTAAGTTATGTCTTAAGGAAATGTTTAGAATCCCACTGTGTTGCCTGTATTTTTGAATATTCCCTTGGCTCTGATCACATTCCTGTACTTTCTATCACATTCAGTATTATAAGGATATTTTATTCATTTTTATTAGTGACAGATGTATGAATTACAAAATACTTAGAAAGCTAGAGTATACAGTTCATACAGTGCTACTTTTAAAATTTTATGGTTGATACACGATAGTGTGTTAAGCATTTGGGTGAGGTAACTGGAAAATGAAAGTATTTTAAGTTTTGATAAATTTAGCTGAATTTGTGATTCAACCATCAATTTAAATTTGTCACTTCATATAATTTGGCATTTTAGATATCGACTTTTTCATAGAAAGGAAAGCTCTAATTTCATTTTGGACGTAGGCAAAGCAGTTTGGTTTTTCATCTGATAGCTCACACTACCCATAACTGTCACTCATTTGACCTTTCTATGTCTGACGAAAAGGATCTGAGAGTGTGCAGTGTCGTTTGCGGTTTTTCGCATCGACAGTGGAGCGTTGTGTCCATGGTGACACCAGGAATGGGTAAACTATGTTAGAGCCCTTCCTGAAAAACTGAGGACACCCCCAGAAACAGGCTTTCTAGTTCCACTGTGTCCAGAGCACCTAATGTGATCAGAGAACTGAAACTGAGTCAGAGCGGTGTTGCCGGCTGACCCCACCCTGTGATGGCAGGTCTGGCTTCTCACTGCTGTGCGGGCAGGGCTCAGAAGCATATGGGAAGCACGGTCACAGCAGTTTTCAGTAAATCATGACTCGCTGATTTATTTCAAAAGATCCATATAGCAGTAAACAATACCATTTACATTTAATTAGTTTTATTGAACGAAAGGCAATTTTATTTGTAATGAACCACATGTTATGATTAAGGATGTATTTTAATGACCTTTAAGTAATGTGAACAAATGTTGCCCTTGACCTAATAGCAGAGGCTTTCCTACATTATTGAAAACTTCAGAATGATTTTTAAATTATCATGAAAAGCTTCGAATGACATTCTCATTATTGTGCCATTATTCAGTCATTTGATGTCTAATATACTAGATGAAATGCACTCCTCTCATTGTTCTAGTGCATTCAGAAATATGCGGGATGTTGCTAGGCAGTTCTTTATTTCCATGTATCAAAAGATATTCTGTTATATGAAAATGTCACTTTTGAAAAATTACCGTGACAGCGTAGTGCTTAAATGATGGACGTGCTCAGTTACTCAGTTGTGTCTGATTCTTTGCGACCCCATGGACTGAAACCCTCCAGGCTCCTCTGTCCATGAAATTTTCCAGGCAAGAATAATGGAATGGGTTGCCATTTCCTACTCCAGGGGACCTTTCTATCCCAAGGATTGAACCCACATCTCCTGTGTCTCCTGCATCGACAGCCAGATTCTTTATCACTGAGCCACCCGGGAAGCCCATTGAATGATGAGTGATCCTCAGACTTCCTCTGACTTGCTGGGAAAGATTGAGGGCAGGAGGAGAAGGGAGCAACAGAGGATGAGATGGTTGGGTGGCATCACCAACTCGATGGACTTGAATTTGAGCAGACTCCAGGTGATAGTGAAGAACAGGGAAGCCTGGTGTGCTATAGTTCATGGGGTCGCAAGAATCGCACATGACCTAGCAACCAAGCAGCAACTATGAAAAGACTGAAGTATGCATTTAACTAAGAATGATTGTGAGAAGTTAAAGTTGTATCATTTCCACCTTAAATTAAGAACCTTGCAATTATACAGACCCATTTATCACACTCATTTTTGATGCTAAAGCACATGGCAGTTTTTGTGTGCACATATTTTTGTATGTATTTGTAAATGTTCTATATGTAGTATGTCTACATATACCATAAACTGTTCTGATATTTTGTCTGTATTTTAAAGAAATAAAGTGAAAAGCTAGGATTTTTATTTTTCTTCTGTATTAACCATTTTTGTTCCTCACCGTTCCTTCTAAAGACCTGAGTTTCTACTGAATATTGTTTCCCATCAACCTAGAGAACTTCTGTTAGCATTTCTTGTAGTTTTTTGTCTGCTAGCAGTGAATTCATATTCTCTTTTATCTCAAAATATTGTAGTTTCACCTGTTTTGTGAAGGAGATTTTTGCTGAATATTGAATTCAGAGTTGACCAGTTCTCCTACCCGCCACAGTACTTTAAGTATTTTGTTCCATTATGTTCTGCTTTCATTATTTGTGATGGAAAATCAGTCATTATTTTGATAAGTTTTTTTTTTCCCTGTATAGACTGTGTCATTTTTCTCTAGGTATTTTTGAGATTTTTCTTTATATTTGGTTTCTTCTTTAGCTGTGACTTTGTGTCAGGTTTTACTCGCCTTTTGGGGGGTTTGCTGAGCCTCCTCAGTCTGCACACATGTGGCTGTCAGCCAGTCTGGCATGGTTTTGGCCTCTGCTTCTCAGGAAGCTTTTCCCGCTCTTTCTCCTGTGCAGTCTTCCAGGACCTCAGCTGCTGTGCTCAGGAGCGCTGCACCCCCACTTGCTGTCGCAGTCTTGTCCTTGTGTGTTCTTCAGAGTCGCGTCTCTTGACCTGTCTTCAGGTTCACCAACTCTGTTCTCCATTAAGCCTATCTAATGAGTGAATTTATTTCAACTGTTTTTTTCAATTCTAGAATTTCCAGTTGGTCCTGTTTTGTAAATATGTTTTCTTTTTCTCTGCTGTGGTTTCTTATTTGATTTTTCTTTAAGAGAATGTTTCTCTTTAAAGATTTGGACTCCCCTAATAACTGCTTTGAAATTCTCATCTGGTCTCATTCTAATGTCTGGTCATGTCAGAATTAGTCTTCATTGATTAGATTCTCCTTGAATGTGGATCTTGTATTCTCATTTCTTCCTGTGTCTGGACATTAGGATTGTATCTTCAACATACTGATACCTTGTAGAGACTCTGGATTCTATAATGTTCTGAAGAGTATTGGGTTTCTTGTTTGGTTTGGTTTGAACTGGTGTTGACTGGACTGAAATCAGACCCCTACCTCGTCTTCCCTGCAGTGGAGAGCCATGGGGCCCTTTTGCTCCTTCTGGCTGAGCTGGAACCTCCCTGCACGAGGGGCTCGGGACTCAGGCCGAGAGCACGGGCTCGCGGTGCCCAGCCTCCTGGAGCTGCCCTCTGGGGCTTCACCTCCTCTGTGGAGCTTCAGCATCTGTGATCTGACCTTTGTTCTTCACGCCTAGAAATCTGCGGTTTTCTGAGTGTTAGCAGCCATGAGGCAAAACAAAATAGAAAACAAAAGCAAAACTTAGAAAAATGGCAGACTGTGTTGAGGGATCCTCCAGATCCCCCCAGTTTTGATGCTTCTCACAGGGGACCCCCAGGGCTCAGCACGTGCACCTCACTGCCTTGTTTGCTTCCATGAAAGGGCCCAGAGTAGTTAGCACTGTGAACAGGCACGGGGTGGCTTCACAGGAAGACAGGTCATAAGTCATGTTCAGGAACTGGTCAGGAGGCGCTCTGAATCTTCAGACTTTTCAGATAGCATTCCATAGCTCCAGCCCTTCCATCCTGCCCGTTTATCTCAGGCATGGTCCAGGATAGGTCATCCCCTTTGGGGACAGTGGCTTCAGTAATTAGACTGCTGCAGGAGGTGTGTGTACAGGAGTCTTGGGAAGTGGGTCAGGCTCACATTCAAGCTCATGGTCCATGGGGTTAGCGCTAGGTGCTCCTGACTGCTCCCGACACAACCTGCCATGAGGCGTAGCAATCGTCCTATAAAGTCAGGAGATCCCCGCACTGCTCTTGAGCTTAAAAGTGGTTTCTTTGGGTTCTTTTGCATCACGATTCATAATACTGGCACACAACATATAAGAAAATCACCTCTTTTGGTAAATGATATATGAAAAATACTAGTTGGTAACAGAACTTTCCAAGTAATTTTGTTTAATTATCATGTAATTAATTCAGATATTCTGTATTTCAGGACCTTTTTTCTATCAACGCTTATGTTTATGCTCAGAAGCCACAACTGGATATTCATAGCTTTGAAGGCACATTTACGAGGGTAAGTTAAATCTTTTGTTAAATGCAAGTATATTCATTGTGTACGTTAAAAACATTATAGCAAACCTTTATTTTGAAAGTGTAATTAAATCAAGAATCAATTCAAACAAGCTCTGAACTAAAAAGTGAAGACTTAGAGAATATTTCAGGTTCTTAAATTTTCCTATGTCAGATATTTCTTTGAAATACATTAAGTACAGTTTTTCTGTTTTTAGCATATTTACTCTTAATAAACTCCTTCTCCCTTAAAATATTATGAGTCAGTAAAATGAAGTAATTCAGCTATTTCAGTTTTTATTTTGGACAGGATGATATCCACATCATTTCTTGATTTTTACTGACTAGTTGGATGGATGTGTGTGTGTAAGTGCACATCCGTTTTCTTATGTACATACATGTATTTCATTCTGTATTCTTTTCACTGGTGTTTTGGTATAGCTTAAAGTCCCTTCTTCCCTCAGTTATTGTTCAGTTCAGTTCAGTTCAGTCACTCAATCGTGTCCGACTCTTTGCGACCACATGAATCGCAGCACTCCAGGCCTCCCAGTCCATTACCAACTCCCGGAGTTCACTCAGGCTCGCGTCCATCGAGTCAGTGATGCCATCCAGCCATCTCATCCTCAGTCGTCCCCTTTTCCTCCTGCCCCCAATCCCTCCAGCATCAAAGTTTTTTCCAATGAGTTGGTAACTTTTGGATTTAGCACCTTATACTGATGCTACAAATGATTTATAATACTGAAGGAATTTTAATATTTACAATTGTAATTTATTTTTAGTTGCTGCAATTACTTTTAAAGATTTCTGGTAGTAAAACCATCTTTGTCTCACTCTTGGTCACATATAGGGGTTGGTGAACAGTTGTCATCATTTGAGGAAGCATGAAATGGCAACCCACTCCAGTAATCTTGGCTAGAAAATCCCATGGACAGAGGAGACTGGTATCCATGAGGTAGCAATGAGTCGGACACGACTAAGCGACTTCACTTTCACTTTCCTTCTTTCTTACTAAGGGCATATTGTGTGTCAGGTAATGAGCAGAGTGGGAATGTAGACGTGAGGAGGAGATGGGCATGACTCTATGACTTCATTTCCGCAAGTACTGCTGTAAAAATGAGGTGAGGTGAAGTCGCTCAGTCGTGTCCGACTCTTTGCGACCCAGTGGACTGTAACCTACTAGGCTTGTCTGTCCATGGGATTCTCCAGGCAAGAATACTTGAGTGGATTGCCATTTCCTTCTCCAGGGGATCTTCCTGACCCAGGGATCGAACCCCAGTCTCCTGCATTGGAGGCAGACGCTTTAACCTCTGAGCCACCAGGGAAGTCCGTAAAAGTAGCCGCTGTTTATTCATGGCCTCACAGCCTCTCCAGAGTGCCCAGGCCAATGGTGAGAGCAGACAGCATCACCTGTCGCTAATATTCGCAGCGTAAATGTAGGAGAGAGTTCTGAAGACTGCATTTTCCTGTGAGCGGGGAAGAGGTCCAAATGCACGGATAGTGTCAGAGCCCAGACTCTGATTCCATCTGGGCTTTTTGTTAACTTGTGTGAATTACTGCAGGCTCTTAACAGTACAGTTCATTGCCTTCATTTGATGTTCCTAGCAAAGTTTTTTTTCACTCATTATTATTTCACTCATTATTATTTCACTCATTATTATTGTTGTTTTACTCATTAGTCACCCATAATTATTTCAAACGTGAGTTTTAGATTATTTCAGATGGAAAAATCTTTGCTTTTGTGTGCATTTTTCAAAAAGGAAAGAAAAAAACCATGTTAAGTGTAACTTGTTTTGTAGCTGGAGCTTAGTTTACCAAAATAACTGAACATTTTAAAAAGTGGTATCTGCTTATATTCCTTTTTTATAGTATAATGTGTCAATACAAAGGAGAAAATATGTTTCTTTTGACTCAGCCTCTGTAATTTGATAAGAATCAGAGATTGATTAAGGTGTCCTGTGGCAATAGACATTCTATATGTCACTGCCCATGCAGAGTTTAAGGCAGACATGTATGCTGTGATTACTATCCATTCCCTTGAAACAATGTCAGGGATACATAAATTATGTGCTATATGGCATTTTGAGTTCTATAAGTGATTCATGTTATTATTATTGATATCATTAATTTTGCTTATTGTTAAAGGCATAGCTATTCTCTCTGTACTTTGGAGTTTAAAACTGTAGCCAGTTTTGAAACATTAACAGCATCTGTGGTCCTTTAACATCACATTCCCACTTAATCTTTTTTATGCTGCATTTTCTACTGTAATTTCCTTTGTAAACCATAGCACACTTACCATTGTTCATGTCTTTTTCAATCAAAACACTCTCCTTTTAAAAAGCATATCCCTGTTGTTTGTTAAATAGGGTACACTATTGAGAAAACAGCTTGAAATTGTAACATTTTGCACTCTCCCCCTCAAGGCAAATTTTATCTTTTCAAACTATATAACATTAAGAGGAAGGAAACCCAGAGAGAAAGTTATTTAGAGATAATTTCTTTCCCATCATCCCAGTCTGTCTTCTGTACTATATGAGATTGGTAAAGAACTATCCTTTACAGTAATTTTCTCAATATTAGAAAAATGTTTAATGTTTAAAGTCCATCATTGTTGTTACAGAATTGAAAGCAAACTTCATAGGCACTGTGTATTCTTCAGCACATAATTGTGTTAGAAACTGACAAAAGCACTCATGTGATTAAAGAGTTCTGGGAAAGTAATGGGAGAACCAGCTTAAATTTTAAAGCTAAGTTGTATAGAGTTGCAGTTCAGAAAGCTTTATAACAGGGTTACATTTTATTATGCCCTTGTCTGTCTTGGAGTTTCACACAGTGGGAATACTATACTCAAAGATATGCATGCCGTAATGGTTTTTAACTTTCCATATCAGGGGAACCATAGGGAGAGTTGGAAACTAATACAGTTGTACCCCCTTTGTACTTTTGTAGTCATTTGATGGCCAGCTGTGGGCAGGTGGTCTTAAGGAGTCACTAAAAGAAATGAGGTGGCTTAGGATAACAGCATGCTGCTGCTGCTTCTGGTGCTAAGTCGCTTCAGTCGTGTCCACCTCTGTGCGACCCCACAGACGGCAGCCCACCAGGCTCCCCCGTCCCTGGGATTCTCCAGGCAAGAACACTGGAGTGGGTTGCCGTTTCCTTCTCCAATGCATTAAAGTGCAAAGTGAAAGGGAAGTCACCCAGTTGTGTTCGACTCTTGGTGACCCCATGGACTACAGCCCACCAGGCTCCTCCATCCGTGGCATTTTCCAGGCAAGAGTACTGGAGTGGGGTGCCATTGCCTTCTCCTGCTGCCTCATTATTAGTTCCATCACAGGGGTTAGAAACCAGAGGAAGAGGTTCGTGTTTATCTCGTCTTAGATTTATTCTCTTACTGGACAGATGTGACTGCCTGTTCCGTGCTAGTGTTAGACCTCACGGCCTTTTCCTGGGACCTGTCGCTCCCAAGACCACCAAGGTTCGGATTCGATGCAAACAGCAAGAGGATTTATTAAGCTGGCGCGCCGGGGTTCAGTCACCTCCGAGGAGGAACGAACCCTGAACAATGGTTACAGAGCAGTATTTAAGCATATGAGTTACAAACAGGTGCAGGTAGGGTGGGGAGCGCCCGATTGGTGGGCAGGTTTTGACCTTTACGTGGATAGGTTCGTATGCTTATCAGGTTGAAACAGCTGATCGAAATGTTAGACCTCATTACCACATTTCAATGGTTAGGTAATTCTCGGAAAAACACTCTCCTGGAAAGTCCCTGAGGGAAAAACAAACAGCCTCTATAGGGGGTCCCTGAGGGGGTCGGCCTGGAGGCCTGAGATAAGAGTTTGCTGCCTGAGTGAGCCTAAAGGCCTCGTTCCATGAGATAAGGGCCTATTGCTTATAGTTAGCAAAATTTTAACTTTCCTTCTCACTAGGAGTTCACAACATCAAAATCAGTGCCACAGTTACATTGCTCACAGTCTGAAGGGAAACTAAATGTGGAAATTGTTAGATACAGTAAAAATAATTCAGAATTCACATTGGAGAGTAATTTTTTATATTTGTCTTATGCCTTAAATCAGCAGTCAGCAGGGTATGTCCTTGTCTGCACTTACTTTGCTGTGCCGTGGCTAAAGCACCTACACTAGCCCACAGTTAAAGGATGCACCATGTGGACTGTGTGTAGGAGGCAGGAAGGAGGGTATCGCACTTTTTCTGATGCTCCATCAGTGTTTATCAGTGTTAAGATTCTAAGACTGTCTCTGTGAATGAATCAGAAGTTGATCATTTTAGCTCAGTCAAAAATTTAAGTACGAAATAGTTGCTGTATAAAGGCCACCTCCTCTCTTTCAAGAGTTGATACTAGAAGTTTTTTGTGAGCTCTAGGATTTTCTGCATATACGATCATAACATCAACAAACAGATAATTTTACATCTTCCTTTCTGAATTGTACCTTCTATTTCTTGTACAGTTGCGCTGGCTGAAACTTCAGGTATTATATCGGTTAGTTGTGGTGAAAGCGGGCATTCTGATCTCAGAGGAAAGGTTTTAGTATTTCAGTGTTTCATATGATACACATACTGGTGTTTTCATAATGGCTTTTAATATAAGGAGGTAGTTCCCTGCTATTCCTAGCTTGTTGAATGTTTTCTGTCAAGAAAGGGTGTTGAATTTTGGCAAATGTATTTTCTGCATCAATTGAGGTGATCATGTGGGGTATTTTTTCCTTCATTCTGTTATTATGATATATTTTCTTGATTGATTTGCATGTTTAACCATGCTTGTATTTCAGGAATAAATCTCACTTGGTCATGGAGTATAATCCTTTAATATGCTACTTAATTTGGTTTTCTGATGTTTTGTGTAGGAGTTTTGTATCATTGTTCAGAGAAGATATTGATGTGTAGTTTACTTTTCTAGATATTCTCTTCATTTGGCTTTGATATCAGGGTTGTCCTGCCTTCAGTTTCATCAATTGCTTCATAATTGTCTTTGATTAGGAACATGCATGCGTGCTAAGTCATTTCATTCATTTCCAACTCTCTGCGACCCCATGGACTGTAACCAGGCACGTTCCTCTGTCCATGGGATTCTCCAGGCAAGAATACTGGAATGGGTTGCCATGCCCTCTCCAGGGGATCTTCTGGACCCAGGGATTGGACCTGCATTCAAATTCGTTACATCCATTGTCTCTTACCTCTCCCACGTTGGCAGGCGGGTTCTTTACCACTGCGCCACCTGGAAAGCCCCATTAGGAACATAATGGTTTTTAATTGTCATATTGTTCTGCCTTATTTAACATTTAATTAATACATAATATCTCTTGTGATCCTTCTGTCTGCTCAAACTGCCGTGAATCCCTTTAGTGAATTTTTCATCTTGATCATCATAGTTTTCAGCTCTTGAATTTCTTTTGGTTTCTGTTCGGATTTTCTGTCTCTTCATTCACATTTCTGCTCTGTTCATACTTCGTTTTCTTGACTTTCTCCACACCTTTGTCTTTAAACATCTTTAATATTTTCTTTTAAAGTCTTTGTCTAGTATATCTGCCATGAGGTCTTTTTCAGGGATAGTTGATTTATATTTTTCCTTTGAATGGAGCATGCTTTTCTGTTTCTTTTATGCCTTGTTACTTTTTGCTATTCAACAAGCATTTGAATATAACAATGTGGTAATCCTGGAAGTTAAAATCAGGGTTTGCTGGGGTTCTGTGTTTGCTTTTGTTTGTTGTTGTTTGATTGTCAGCTCAGCCTGAGGCGTAAACTTGATATCTTCTTGTGTCTTTTCTGACCCTTTTCTTGGGCGTGTGCCATTGTTTTCTGTTTTTTTTCCCCCATATATGCAGTTGCTTTTGAATGTCCTGGTCTTTAGTATCTGGCTCCCAGAAGGGGAAAAAGAGAAAAATGGTAGGGGTTAACAGAGCACTGGTCCTTGAAGCCCCCTGGAGATCACTTCTCTGGGTGGGGAGTGGTAGCAGCAGTGGCCACCCACCTCCCTGGCTGCGTCTCTGCCACCCAGCGCAGCATCCGCGCACAGCTTCCCGATCCTGGAGCACAGGGTCCTTTTGTCTACCCTGGCTCCGGCAGGCGGCTCCAGAAACACGTGTGGCCTCTGGGACTCGCCACCCTTCACCAGCTCCAGACTCCAAATTAGTTATATCAGATGGATTCTGTCCCTGAGGTTGTTGTCCAGGTGGGGAGTCATTCCTGGTGCTTCCTGCCCCACCATCGTCTTAGACGCTGTGTAAATTCCTGTCTTTTTGCCTTTGTTTTCACTGCCTTTTCTCTGCTTGTTAGTTGAATGCAGCTGGTAGACTTGTTTTAACACTGTGGATGTCTGAAGTATGAGTAATAAAAAAGTTGCTAATTTGCCTTTTTCTTTCTTTTCTCTCCCTGAATAGGAAGACAGTGATCCACCTGTTCATGAAAGTCTCAGCATAGAAAACACATTGTGGGCAAGCACTGTGGTTGCATCAGGTGAGAAAGGAGTTGTGGTTTTAGCTTGAGTTTGCATGTGTAGGGGATGCTTTATGTGTTTAAATGACTCCAGACAAGCGTGTGTCACAGTGCTTTCATCACAGGGGGACCTCGTGGGCCCGGCCTGACAGTCTGCCTCTCAGATGAGCCCAGAGTGAGGCTCCTGTGCAGTCCTCACACTTTGAGGAGAAAACTGAGCCACACAGAGGCTGCTCCTTTGTGGGGAGACAGTTCTGACACCTGTTTCATGACTTGTCACTGTGCCTTCAAGAAGGTGGTGCAGCAGAACCAGTTTGGGGTTAGGGGCCAGCTGGTGAGTTTAGAGGGATCTTACACTGCTCATCCATCTAACAGAGCATGAGGGATCGATGTATTGGGTTGTCTATGGGGGAGGGGACGTGTTAGATGAGACAGGGGCCTGACAAGGTGGATCGGATCAGCCCTTTAAGGGCCAGGGTGCAGGTTCTTTCACGTGAAATCGGAGTATGTTGGTATATTTTTAGGGCTTCCCTGGTGGCGCTAGCAGTGAAAATCCACCTGCCAGTGCAGGAGATGCAGGAGATGTGGGTTCAGTCCCTGGGTCAGGGAAGATCCCCTAGAGGAGGAAACGGCAAACCACTCCGATATTTTTGCTAGTTGTCAAACAAGGAGGCATTTACATATGCATTCCATCAAGTGGATTTCTCTGAGAGGTGTGACACTCTTAAGTGCCTCCCCCTTTCAGAAGGTGGTTGACCCTGTGGATGGTACCAGGAGGCGGCAGCTGGGAGCATTAGGGTGCTAGCAGGGAGGATTCAGGACTGTCTGTCCTGTTGTCCATCGCCAGTGCAGCCTCCCCTGCCACCCAGGGCTTTGTGTGGGGTCTCTGCTCCAGACCAGTGTGTGTGCCAGAGTCCTTACAGATCCTGTCCTCAGGAGCTCATGGCAAGAAAGACAGTAAGGAAATGAGACAAAGGCAGTTCCCTGGCAGTCAGTGGTTAGATGGAGAAGGCAATGGCAAGCCACTCCAGTACTCTTGCCTAGAAAATCCCATGGACAGAGGAGCCTAGTAGGGGTCGCTAAGGGTTGAACACGACTGAGTGATTTCACTTTCACTTTTCACGTTCATGCATTGGAGAAGGAAATGGCGACCCACTCCAGTGTTCTCTCCTGGAGAATCCCAGGGACAGGGGAGCCTGGTGGGCTGCCGTCTATGGGGTCGCACAGAATCAGACATAACTGAAGCGACTTAGCAGCAGCAGCCAGTGGTTAGGATTCAGTGCTTTCACTTCTGGGGCCCAGGTTCGATCCCTGGTTGGGGAACTAAGATCTTGCAATCTGCACAGTGCAGCCGAAACAAAAGGAAAAAGAAAATGAGACAAATCACCTGAGCTTTGCTGAGTGTCTCAGAAGAGTGCAGGGTGCCCTGAAAACAAACAAGTGAAAAGCTCACCTGTCAGGGTCTGGAAGGCCTCTCTGTGAAAGGTACACGTGAACTAGATTTAAAAACAGACGGATGCGCCCAAAGGAGAGGATGCAGCGAGAGGCTGGAGCCTGACCCCTCAGCACTGACCGCCAGGCAGAGGCCTCATGCCGAGAGCACCGCATGCTGAAGACAGTGGTCCAGGCCTGTGTGCCCAGCACGCAGAGCAGGGCATTCTCTGTGTGTCTGAACGCATGTGTGTGCACACAGGTGACAGGCTGCTCCTACAGGAGAACACCTGTCCCTTTAGAGCAGAGGGGAGGAAGTGTGATAGCAGACAACTCTCCAGGTATTACTTTTTGTGTCATGATGAATTTTTAGTGAAAAGACAGAGGGAGTAAGGATTGCACACCATGAGAGACCTCAGAGATGCCTCCTGAGCCCCAGGTGCAGGGCTGTGCTCAGATGCCACTGCTGTCAGCAGGGTCACATCCTCAGGCTGTGTGCAGCTGGGCCAGGCTTGGAGCCCAGGCCTTCCCTTCAGCACTTAGCATGGCGTAGCCTGTAGAAAACACCGCAGCATCCACAATCAGGGACCTGGTCACAGATTTCATGTTTCCTGCATCTAGGCGTTGTGTACTATTTTTTTTTTCATTATATTGATATGTATTCTTATGAAGGATCAAGATTGGGTTTACTCATAAAGATATTTGAAGATTCTCTTTGTTTATAAATCCATTTCGTCTTTGTTCCTGCATGTTTGTTAGACTGTTCCCACTGGTCCACAGTCCTAGTGACTTGTGTACTTCTCAAAGAACCGGGCTTGTGGGCCCCAGATAATTCCCTGTGCACACCGTTTCTCTCCTGACCTCACTCCCAGCATGACCTTGGCAGGTGGTGTAGCTTCCAGTTGTGAACCATGGCGTTGGAGACACGCACTTAGGTATGTGTGTGTGCATACTTTTGCAATTACTGCATAGGTAACCCTTTCTTATTAAGGTACAGAGTACAGTTGCTGGAGTATTTTTTCTTCTGAGAGACTGTTTAGGTTGTTTAAAACCATCCATTCCAGAAGTTTAAATAAAGCACATTTCATTTTAATTTCTATTTAGGAATTTTTTAAATGCAAACTTTTTTCATGAATTTGAAATCTTTTAACACATGCTTAACTATTTAAAAGCCTTATTAATGTGAATAATTTTTATTTTATATTACTTAACTCCCATATACTGAAGTATGCTTAAAATACTTTGGACTTCCAGAAATATTATAGGAACTCTTATCTTCTTTCACTTGATTACAAATTGAGAAGGAAAGACCAGAATTTTTTAAAATCTTATTCTTCAAAAGTTACGTGTCACTGCTATACATAAAATGGGTAACTAGTAAGACCTACTGTGTAGCACAGAGAATGCTACTCAATATAGAGTACAGTTGCTGGAGTATTTTTTCTTCTGAGAGACTGTTTAGGTTGTTTAAAACCATCCATTCCAGAAGTTTAAATAAAGCACATTTCATTTTAATTTCTATTTAGGAATTTTTTAAATGCAAACTTTTTTCATGAATTTGAAATCTTTTAACACATGCTTAACTATTTAAAAGCCTTATTAATGTGAATAATTTTTATTTTATATTACTTAACTCCCATATACTGAAGTATGCTTAAAATACTTTGGACTTCCAGAAATATTATAGGAACTCTTATCTTCTTTCACTTGATTACAAATTGAGAAGGAAAGACCAGAATTTTTTAAAATCTTATTCTTCAAAAGTTACGTGTCACTGCTATACATAAAATGGGTAACTAGTAAGACCTACTGTGTAGCACAGAGAATGCTACTCAATACTCTGTAATGGCTTGTACAGGAAAAGAATCTAAAAAAGAGTAGATAAGTTTTATTGTTTATCATTTTGTTTTATTTATCAATATATGTATAACAGATTCACTTTACTGTTCATTTGAAACTAACCCTAACGTTGTAAATCATCTATACCCCAATAAAAATTAAAAAAGAGAAAAGTGTCAATTGAATTCAGGTTGCTTCCTGGTGGAGTAAACTCAGGTCTTTCTTCCCTGTAGCAACTGAACGTCTGGGAGCAAGGACGAAAGTTGACAGACAGACACAAGAACTGAGGGCACCACAGAGGGACAAATGGACTTCCCAGAGGGCCGGGTTCCTTCCCCTTGTTGGTTCAGAGAGCCAGGAACCCACCATGTTTCAGTGACAGGTGGATGACAGCTTGTGATCATAAGTGGCTGAGCCTGGAAACAAGAATGAGTCCTCAAGAGCAGGACCACTGGGCGTGTGTGCCAGACGGGGTCCAGGGAGATCCCCAGAGTACAACTGCTGGGTGTGTGTGCCAGACGGGGTCCAGGGAGATCCCCAGAGTACAACTGCTGGGCGTGTGTGCCAGACAGGGTCCAGGGAGAGCCCCAGAGTACAACTGCTGGGCGTGTGTGCCAGACGGGGTCCAGGCAGA
>SJYX01022083.1:36196-211347 GCA_006410675.1 Oreotragus oreotragus | reverse complement strand
CAGGGTCAAGCTGAGCCCCAGAGCAGGACTGCTGGGCGTGTGTGCCTGAATGGGGTCCGGGGGAGTCCCGGAGTAGGACCACTGGGCGTGTGTGCCAGACAGGGTCCAGCTGAGCCCGGGAGCAGGACCGCTGGGCTTGTGTGCCAGACGGGGTCCAGCTGAGCCCCAGAGCAGGATCGCTGGGTGTGTGTGCCCCGACAGGGTCCGGGGGAGTCTCAGAGCAGGACTGCTGGGTGTGTGTGCCCAGACGGGGTCCAGGCTGATACTGATAGTGACAAATACAGTAGTGAGAGTAAATATTTGAAAACTTATATAAGAATTTAATGAAGTAATTTAATGTTAAGAAAATTGAGACATATATTGTCTCAAAGATTTTTGTTTCTCAATAATTTATTGATGTAGTATTTTACAAAACTAGTCCTCTTGACCACTTAGAAATTTAAAAATAGAACTTGTACCATGTAGTTTGCAACACTCTTGCTCTGGAGAAAGTTTAGTATCAGATGTCAGACAGCAGGGAAACCCCTTCCCCTCGGGTGTCCCTAGAGACTGGACCAGAGAGCACGGACAGAAAAACAGGATGGAGTTCGAGAGTCAGGAACTGGGGGCAGAGAACAGGTACCAGCCTGCAGCTTGTGATTCAGACTTCCGTCTTGAGGGGCATTGTTGCTCCTTGTCACCTCCTGTGGTCTTACTGCTCCCCTGATGTGCCCGTTGGTGGAGCCCTGACTCCGTGCAGGTCTCACCGGTCACTCTGTGTGTCCGCCATTGGCAGAGTGGGAGCCCACAGTCACACAGGGCTCAAGACCACAGTAAATTCAAGCCTCCCGGCTTCACCAGGGGCTTTCAATTAAAATCGAAACAAAGGCATACTTCTAAGAAGGAGCAGACGTGACCTTGGAGGATGTCACGCTGAGTGGGTACCTGGCGTCTTCTGCCTTTCCAGGGTTCTGTGGAGGGACGAGAGGGTGACAGCAGCTGTCCTGCTCCCGTGGACCCAAGATCACCACGGCCGTACCTGCCTCACAGGTCCTGCCTCAGCGCTGCAGGTTCCACATGCTACAGTAAAGAGACAGCAGAGGCTCGCATAGTTACATGGTTACTTGTGCATCGGTTGACTTCAGTCAGTAGTGTAGACATTGTCTGTCTCACCTCAATTATATTTCTCACCTTCAAATTTTGTGGAAGTTAGGAATATGAATTACTTATAGCAGCAGTTCACAAAACAGACTTCCATGTTTTTGTTTTTAGGTATTTTCACTTTTTTATTTGGCTGCCTCAGGCCTTAGTTTCGGCCCACAGGATCTTCCTTGCATTTTGGGGAAGATCCCCTGGAGAAGGGAAAAGCTGTCCACTCCGGTATTCTAGCCTGGAGAATTCCATGGCCCGTGGGGTCACAGAGTCGGACACGACTGAGTGACTTTCACTCGTGCCCTGTGATTGCCCTGCAGCATGTGAGATCTTAGTTCCCCAAGCAAGGACCAAACCTGCATCCGGATTCTCAACCAGAGCACCAGGGATATCCCCATGGTTTTTAAGTTGATATTTCAGAAATGAGTACCTCTGATCTGAGCCTTTGTTATCTATAGGTCATTCTTGGGGTATTTTATCATTCATCTTAAACTTGATAGAGCACAAAGTTAACAATTTCTTTCTGACATGTGTGATTAGAAAACCAAACTTTCAGGAGATGTGAGTAAAAGAGACATACAAATTCCAAAAGCAAATACTGTCTTTATAATATTTCTCTTACTGTTTTCATTGTCTGTGTGCTGAAATGTCCACAAAGTCTCTTGCACCTGTCTCTTATACACATCTAGATGTGTATAAGAGACAGGTCCAGGCTGAGCCCCAGAGCAGGACTGCTGGGTGTGTGTGCCCAGACAGGGTCCTGGCTGAGCCCCAGAGCAGGATACTGGGCATGTGTGCCAGACAGGGTCAAGCTGAGCCCCAGAGCAGGACTGCTGGGCGTGTGTGCCTGAATGGGGTCCGAGGGAGTCCCAGAGTAGGACCACTAGGCGTGTGTGCCAGACAGGGTCCAGCTGAGCCCGGGAGCAGGACCGCTGGGCTTGTGTGCCAGACGGGGTCCAGCTGAGCCCCAGAGCAGGACCGCTGGGTGTGTGTGCCCCAACAGGGTCCGGGGGAGTCTCAGAGCAGGACTGCTGGGTGTGTGTGCCCAGACGGGGTCCAGGCTGATACTGATAGTGACAAATACAGTAGTGAGAGTAAATATTTGAAAACTTATATAAGAATTTAATGAAGTAATTTAATGTTAAGAAAATTGAGACATATATTGTCTCAAAGATTTTTGTTTCTCAATAATTTATTGATGTAGTATTTTACAAAACTAGTCCTCTTGACCACTTAGAAATTTAAAAATAGAACTTGTACCATGTAGTTTGCAACACTCTTGCTCTGGAGAAAGTTTAGTATCAGATGTCAGACAGCAGGGAAACCCCTTCCCCTCGGGTGTCCCTAGAGACTGGACCAGAGAGCACGGACAGAAAAACAGGATGGAGTTCGAGAGTCAGGAACTGGGGGCAGAGAACAGGTACCAGCCTGCAGCTTGTGATTCAGACTTCCGTCTTGAGGGGCATTGTTGCTCCTTGTCACCTCCTGTGGTCTTACTGCTCCCCTGATGTGCCCGTTGGTGGAGCCCTGACTCCGTGCAGGTCTCACCGGTCACTCTGTGTGTCCGCCATTGGCAGAGTGGGAGCCCACAGTCACACAGGGCTCAAGACCACAGTAAATTCAAGCCTCCCGGCTTCACCAGGGGCTTTCAATTAAAATCGAAACAAAGGCATACTTCTAAGAAGGAGCAGACGTGACCTTGGAGGATGTCACGCTGAGTGGGTACCTGGCGTCTTCTGCCTTTCCAGGGTTCTGTGGAGGGACGAGAGGGTGACAGCAGCTGTCCTGCTCCCGTGGACCCAAGATCACCACGGCCGTACCTGCCTCACAGGTCCTGCCTCAGCGCTGCAGGTTCCACATGCTACAGTAAAGAGACAGCAGAGGCTCGCATAGTTACATGGTTACTTGTGCATCGGTTGACTTCAGTCAGTAGTGTAGACATTGTCTGTCTCACCTCAATTATATTTCTCACCTTCAAATTTTGTGGAAGTTAGGAATATGAATTACTTATAGCAGCAGTTCACAGAACAGACTTCCATGTTTTTGTTTTTAGGTATTTTCACTTTTTTATTTGGCTGCCTCAGGCCTTAGTTTCGGCCCACAGGATCTTCCTTGCATTTTGGGGAAGATCCCCTGGAGAAGGGAAAAGCTGTCCACTCCGGTATTCTAGCCTGGAGAATTCCATGGCCCGTGGGGTCACAGAGTCGGACACGACTGAGTGACTTTCACTCGTGCCCTGTGATTGCCCTGCAGCATGTGAGATCTTAGTTCCCCAAGCAAGGACCAAACCTGCATCCGGATTCTCAACCAGAGCACCAGGGATATCCCCATGGTTTTTAAGTTGATATTTCAGAAATGAGTACCTCTGATCTGAGCCTTTGTAATCTATAGGTCATTCTTGGGGTATTTTATCATTCATCTTAAACTTGATAGAGCACAAAGTTAACAATTTCTTTCTGACATATGTGATTAGAAAACCAAACTTTCAGATGTGAGTAAAAGAGACATACAAATTCCAAAAGCAAATACTGTCTTTATAATATTTCTCTTACTGTTTTCATTGTCTGTGTGCTGAAATGTCCACAAAGTCTCTTGCACCTGGTTGTCCTGAATCTTTACAGTGGAAGATGCTCTCAGACTCCTGTTCAGTGGAAATGGCTCACCTGGTACCATGTTGTTTGTGGTCACAAGTTTGATCAGTTTAATGTAGGCTCTCTCAATGTAACTTCAGTGTTCAAGTTACCATTTTAGTAGGCATTAGTGAACGAACAACTTCTGTTGTCACACTTCCTGTTGTTACCAAAGAGAGTGCATTTTCATTGTGTGAGAAATCAGTTGAGTTTTTCAAAGCCTGCTTTTAAAGTTAAGATTAGATTTTATTGACCTGCTGCTGCTGCTGCTGCTGCTGCTAAGTCGCTTCAGTCGTGTCCGACTCTGTGCAACCCCACAGATGGCAGCCCACTGGGCTCCGCCATCCCTGGGATTCTCCAGGCAAGAACACTGGAGTGGGTTGCCATTTCCTTCTCCTTTATTGAGCTACCAAAATTAAATATGCTATTAGATAAATATGTATAGAATCAAATGTTACATTAATATTTTCCATCAAAATGATTAACTCAGAGGTGTTACCTCTGTGCTTACCATTTAAGTTTCTCTGTAAGGGCCACTGTTGTGTTTTGCAGGTACTGTAATAGGTGTGGTCATCTATACTGGAAAAGAGACTAGAAGTGTCATGAACACATCAAATCCAAAAAACAAGGTAGGTTAGATGGAGCACTGACTGCTTTAATGAGCGGCCTCCGCTTTCCCTGGGAGAGGACTGGCGGCTCCGGGCAGCTCAGTCGTGTTAGCTTCATGCATGTCACAGGAGCAGGGCTTCCTGTGTTGGTGACCTGCGACGTGGATTCTCTGTGTAACAGCAAGCTTGTCTGGAAGAATTTTCATAACTATTTTTCTTTGCTTAATCAGAGTTTTATATATCTCTTAAATTTTCATTGTTGTATATATAATTTGCCCATGATTTAGCAGTTAATTATGGGTCTTTTAATTTCTCCTCAATCTATCTATTTTATAATTTACACTCTATTTTTATGTTGATGGTTCACTTAAAATGAATCTATATTAATGTTTTTATGGTATTTAACTTGATAGTGTATTATTAAAGTAATTTTAAGTTATTTCCATTTCAGAAGAGGCATGTTGAAAACTAGATTTTAGTTTTAAAGACTGCTAGATTATATTCCTAAAATTATATTCCTGTTATAGTCCTAAATTGTTATTTATGTAGTCATTGTGTATATAAGTTAAATCATAACAAAAAGTTAGTTTGAATTCTCAGTAGTTATTATTTAAGTAACATGTTTTGTATAAAGTCATAATATATACTAATATCTGCTGAATGAGAAGCTCTTTCTTACTGCATTTTACTCATTTTTCTTTGAAATATAATTTGTGTGTATCTGAGTGAACAAAAAGTCCTCTTATGGAGCTATGTGAGTAATTAACAGAAGAGCTTGTCTTCTGTAGGAAATTTTATAACCAAGCAATAGAAATGAAATCATTCTTTGAGAAGATACCTCTAAGGACAGTCTGTGTCTCATTTTTTCAGCTAAATAGTATTTTAAAAAATAACTAACCCTTCAGAGGCTAGCACAGCATCCCTGATTCTCTGAATGGCTGGGCCATTTGCAGAGCCGCTCTCTGGCGACGACCGAGGGTTGGGCCGTTTGCAGAGCCACTTTCTGGCGATGCCCGAGGGTTGGGCCGTTTGCAGAGCCGCTTTCTGGCGACGACCGAGAGCAGGAGTCACCAATGAAGTCGATGGTGCGCATGTCTCGGTGTTTGTTAGGGCTCCAGGTGTCTGCCTGGCGCATGATCACAGAAGTCAAAGAAAAAGGTTGTGCTACTGTTGTTTTAGTAGAAATTCTGATTTTGATAATGGAGAGAAATAAATCTCGTCGATTTATATAAACCAGGTTTTATAAACTTTGCCTTAATTTGAGCAAATCAGATGTATGTCAGTAATTCCGCAATAGAGTTACATTATTTAAAAATAAATAATTATACTAATGACAAGAGTTAGCATCACATACATAGTTATGCATGTTTGTTTTTCTTTTCTTCAGTAGGCGAAACTAGGATGTCTAATAATGCATGTATTATTTCTAGGGTTTTTCCTCAGTCATTTTACTTTTACATTTACGATGCTATTTGAGGATAAATTTAGTTGTAAATATTAGCTTTAAAGTCTTGAGACTCTTTGATACAGCCTTTTAGTTCTCCCTTACCCCTCAGTTCAGCTAGCCTCTGTCACTCTCCCTCTCTGCCCACGGTCACTTCTTTTCTCAGGGCACCTTTGGTGTTGGCTCAGTGAGCTGTTCCCTTGGGTGCCAGTGACCTTTCCTGGGTTTGTGATGCAGTGAGGAACTCTGACCCTGGAGGCCTGGGCTAGACTCTGGGTGTTGCTACTGACCAGCTCTTTGCCTCCAGGTACTCGATAGATGTTGCCTCTCCTTATTACCCTTCTAGGAGGTGAAATATTAAGTCGAAATGAATGCCCAAGCCCCACTACCAGTCAGGACACACCCCCAACAGCTCCTGCCCTGTCAGGCCTCGTGTCTGCCTTCCCCCCTCCTCTGCTCCTCCTCTCCTCCTCCTCCTGGTTTTAGACAGCCTTCTCAGTGTCCTTGGGTTAGGAAAAGCGTCTTGGTTCTGCGGGATTGGACTTGGACCCTTGCTCAGGCACTTGTCGGCCTCACACAGGGAGCGGAGGTGTCCCTTCTGTGGCTGCACCTTCCTGGGGCTTGGCCAGCGTTTGCTGCAGTCCTTCTGGTGGGAGGCCCTCGCAATGCTCCCAGCTGCTCACAGGCTGTGCATGTGGTGTCAGGAGCCTGCACAGTGGCCCCCAAGCAGACAGAGCCGGCGGGCCGCAGAGTGGGACCTCCCTTGTCCACGCGGGGCTGCTTCTCCCGAAAGACACTCTAGGTGATGGAGCACCAGCTTGACATGGAAGCAGTCTTATAAATCAAGGAATCATCTTAGGAGAGAAATAAAATCTCTCAATGTGCATAGGTCATTAAATCTTTCTAAGTGTTAAATGCTAGATTTATAAGAATAAAGTTCAGGAAAATGTTACAAGCATGCTACAGTGAGCAAAAAGTAGCTAATGTGATTTATTTAGGGTGAGTTGATGTGTGTCAAATGAAAAGAATGTGTAATGTTTGAATCTTAAACAGAGACGGGAAGAAAGAAATGTTTAGTATTTGTAAGACATTATTATCTGCAAACTACATCTCAGTAGCTTCCTAAACCAGCTCATTTCTGGATTTCACGGAAACCTAGTGGAAACAAAAACTAACCTTTAAAATGCTTTGAATTTCATCGGACTTCTTCAGGGAAGCCACAGTGTTCCTAACCGTCCACTCTGAGAGCTGCTCTGTGAGTGAGTGTCTGTGGGGACATTGAGGGATGGAGTGTCAGGTGGAAGGGCACACACCAGACGTTTACTCTCTGCTTGTGTACACATCTGATGCGTGGGCAGGTGCTCTGCTCGGCGCGGCCCCTTCTGGACCTGTCCTGGAAACACACCCCGCTGACCGTGGGGATAAGAAGCACACTGCATCCTGTCTGGCCGGTCAGCAGTGCAGCCATGTTCCCTTGGCCCAAGCACTGGAGTGACCGGGGCCCTGCAGCCTGCCCCAGCCTCGGGAGAGGGAGAATTGGGGATGTGTAATGCCGCACGCTGCTGCCCACCCACAGTGTGGTTACGGCGAGCTTTCAGGCCTTTCACACAGAGTTGGAACGAGAAGGGAGGAACCTCAAGAGCCTGCAGGTGCCGGTCGTGAAGGGCTGAGGCAGAGGAGAAGTGAGAGGAAGGCGTTTCTGGAGCTTGGGCGGGCTGCAGCAGGTCAGTGCTGTGGATGCCCTGGGGATGAGAAGCTAAAGGGCTAGCAGGTGAAGGAGTGGGGCGTGAACGTCCTGCACAGACCTGTCTGGGTGCGGGGCGGTCGAGAATGCTCAGCTGATGGGGAGCGGGGAAGACCAGGCTGGCTTCTAGGCAGGGCCCAAAGCACCAGAGGCACTGTGGGAGCGAAAGCTGACCGGTGCCTCTGTGGGGAAAAGATTGTGTTGATTTTGTTTCTGGTGAGAAAATATCACAAGACTATTGATGCTTCCAAAAGAAGAAAAGACAGTCTTAGTTTACACAGAGAAAAAATATGTTTTGGAAGAATAAGTTTTGTAGGCATCTGATTAGTAATTTAACTATACAAACAAGTTCTTAACGAGAAATTATATACTGTAATATGGAGAACAGTTACCATCTAAAATATGGCCTGGCTTCTTTGATTTTGTAAAAGATATTTACACTTAGAGACACAGAAAACAAAGTTATGGTTACAAAAGGGGAATGAGAGGGGTGAGAAATAAAAGAGGAGGTTGGGATTAACATACACACACCACTGTATGTCACCAGCAGAGACCTACCGGATAGCACAGGGAGCTCCATCCAGTCTTGTATAAGAAGCGTACTTTGTAAGAACCCGAAGAAGACGACATTATCTAGATGTACAACTGAATCGCCGTGCTGAAGACCTAGCCTAACACAGCACGGTAAATCAGCTGTACCTCAGTAAAAAATAATAAAAATCAAAATAAAGATTCACAGTCATCAACTAATCTGCCAGTATCTCCCCACTCTCCCCCCGCCCCATTCCTCCATATTTCATTTGTTTCCTATTTCCATTATCATGAATACAGAAGGGTCATGTAAATTTTTAACTGCTCTGAGTTCCTAGGATGAAAACCACTACAGTTAAAGCACTGTTAGTGGAAAGTTAGTGATGATAATTGATGTAGTGAAATTGATGCAGAACAGGATAAGAGTTTGAGACTAAAAGCACTGAGATTATTGCTCACCCATTCAGGACCCTAAATTACTGAGACCCAGCTACATCTTAGAGTTCTGGTGGAGCCAGTAGCGAGTATGTGGTCTTCTCGAGCTGATTGTCAAGAGCCCCAGAGCAGAAGTGGAGAATGGTCTGGTCCATAGTTCCAGGTTGTCAGGGGGGAGCACCTGAGGAATAGAGGGGTGACAGCTTCCCATATCAGATAGTAGCTGCCCACCGACCCCAACAGGCAGCGAGGTCAGTGCCCCGCGGCCCTGTACATCATCACTCTCAGTACCCATGCCCACTCACAAGGCCTCCTTCAGGCTTCTGCACACGGCACAGGTGTCCATCTTTGGGGAGCCCTGAGCCCTCTGGCAGTACCCCAGGCACTCTCTGCAGTCCTCGGAGTGTGAGGATCACTTCCCCTTTGAGGCTGGGCTTCTTGGGGACCACCCTGTGTGCTGTGTAAAATACACTTCTAGATGCGTGTTAGATCATTTGACCGTTTAGTACTGGTTATTTCATAAAATATACTTTAAAAGTTACATACTCAGCTAGCGTCCAAAGCCTTGTGGGAGCCACTCTGCTTTTTGTCTTCATTTTGTCCGTCTTGTCCTCCAGCTGCTTTTTTAAAGACAACTTCAGACAGCAAAGGAGGAGAGGAGTGCAGTCACCCATGGACCTGAACTAGGTTTCACACAGGTGCCCACCAGGTTCATCGCTCTGTGGCAGCAGATATCATGGAGTTTTATCCCAAGGGTGGCCTTTTATACAGCAGGGAGCCTGGCGCCTTTCGGGGCTCAGCCTCCTGCCTTACTCTGGCCCCTGACCCGCACCCCTAGGTTGAGTGGCCCTGGGTTGGTGACATCAGCTTCCCATCCAGGCACTGATCTGACTGAAGTCCCCCCGACCCCCAGACTTCCGCAGTCCAAACCTCTGGGGTCTCTGACACACACCAGAGACACAGAGCCACTGTCCCAAGTGGACACCACAGTCAGATAAATGAGGATCCTGCGTAGATTCATTGGCTGTAACTGAACTCCATGACTCGCAGACATCCTGCTTAAATTCATCCTTCTAGAATGGCCTTGAAATTGGTTCTGTAAATCCAACTTGATAATTTTATAATCAGAAATACTGTTTTATCCTTATTGCGGGAGCTTATTAAAATACTGTTCAAAATGCAGCATGTTTTATTCAGACGTGGGGATTAAGAATAAATCCTAAAATGTAATTAGAGTGGAGGAAAGTTCTAAAAGAAATTCTTAGAGCTTTTTGGAATCAGAGTGTTCCCCTTGTAGTGCTCACTGAGGCAGATGAGAAGCAGGGATTGGTGTCCACACAAAATTCAAAAATTCTGTTTTAAAACTTTGAACAAATCAAAAGCTTATAAAGCAGTTACTTTTACAGTAATATTTGATGAAATTTTAAATTATAAGGAATACAATTAGAGTAATGGACTGTTTTATAAAGCCTAGCTTGAGATATATTTAATAAGATGATACTTGATTACATTTAAGAGGGAAAAATTCTTGCAGGAGGTTAAGAAAAATCAATTGTGACAGGTTGCCATTTTCACGCCATTCATAATAATAAGTTGCTCAGAGCAAGAACAGCAAGGATGAAATGATAATACAGCTTGCTTCCAGCAGTTATTATAATCCCTTGGGCATATTGATTTGTGTTTCTAATAAAAAGATGCTTTCAAACATCTCATTGACAGACAGACAGGTGATATGTGCCATTATGTGAATTAGAGCCTCTTCTTTTATCTGAATGGTTGTAAAGGCATTTGAGATAATAGAGCCCATTTAGGATCAGCCATGGTGTACTTTGCAAGTTGAAATATCAAAGACTGTTTTGAGACTAGCTCTTTTATTTTTAAAAGGGCAGTTTATCAATATTTTAAAAGTTGTGTTTTATATTAAAATTTTACAGTAGAAAGACATTACTCTCTTCCTGTGGTTGTATACAATCACCACACCCCTTAATTGTTCTAATAGTTGCCTTCTTGAGTAATAAAATATTTTTGGATTTAAATACTTGTTTAAAAATGGGATCATGTGGTTCACAAAAGAGCTACATGTGGAATATGGTATTACAGTCAATCCACAGAGACAGAAAGGCTTCGGGAGTGCTTTTTTTGGATAACTGTTATTAATATTAACAAATCATAGTGTTTCAAAGCCTCATCAGGAGAAGATTAACTCAAGAAACAAACCTCCAATAAAGTAATTCAGTGGCACGTAGACAAGACCCCGTGTGGCCCTCGGAGCCGTGACAGCACACACTGCCTCGCTGCACTTGCTCAGCCGCACACTCGGATATTACAGCTGCTCACAATTAAAAGTTGTGTTTCTTCATCAGCAGTGTGAATATAAATAAACTTATAATTTCAGGAAAGCAATACAGAGGCAAGACGCTGAATGAAGAAGCAGTCCTAATGATAACCTCTGAGACATGATGCTCTATCAGAGTGTACAGCGAACATCTCAACCGGAAAACTTGGATTCAGGCCCTAGTTCCTTTTAAATATGAATTTGATTGTAAGGCAGGTGTTCTAAATAGGAAACAGCATATTTGTTATTTGAAGTAAATACTTTGTACCACTAAAAAGACAAGTTTTTACGTAAATTTCTGAATGAGATCTTGTCATTTGTTGTGTATAAAGTAAGTAGTAATTGCTAGTATGTCAAGACCTTGATGCTGGGAAAGATTGAGGGCAGGAGGAAAAGACGGTGACAGAGGATGAGCTGACTGGATGGCGTTATTGACTCAATGGACATGAGTTTGCTGCAGTCCGTGGGGTCACAGAGTTGGACACGACTGAGTGACTGAACAGCAACAACATTTCTGAACTAAATTCCCTAGAATCAGTTTCTTAACAGAGAAGTACAATTTATTCAAGAAACAAATAACTGTTTTCATAAGTCCCTTTGTATTTTGAAACCCTTGATCCCTAGTCCTGGGGCCATGAAGACTGTTAGAAATAAGTGGGACTTGTGATGACTGCTTTATCATGACATTTCCATCTTAATTTAAGCTCACAAAACTTACAACCAGGAGCATTTTTGATGAAGGCCTTTCAGTGTGGGTGATAAATATGGTCTGAAAGATGTAGTGAGATGGAAAATGAGCAACTTGGAAACCTTCTGGACAGAACCAGAGTGGATGGATGACTGTGTCGTGAACAAAGACAGCAGAGGAAGACGAGGTTTTCCTATTGTTTTCAGATTCTCACGGTACATTTCACCTTCCCAGGAGGGCTGGCAGCCCTGGGACCGTGGTGGGTACCTGGGGTGTAGTGCCCTAGGTTGTTATGCAGAGGGGGTCTGTTCATGGTCACCATGAAGAGAAACAGGTCATGAGCAGCACGGGTTCTGAAGCAGACTTGGTTGGGGAAGATTCAAAGCCAGGGGTCAGCTGGAAGAGAAGGGAAGTCACTTGGTTTGCTTGCTGTGTGGGAAGGCAGGGGGGATGGGCAGGACCCTTCTGCCCCCACCGTGCTTCCTGCTTCTTGAGAGAAGCTAGCTAGGGGAAGACTTGTCTGCCCCCCGGCAGGGTGTGCAGGGTGCCTGTCCGTGGGGCCATCGTGGGTGAGGACCCCAGCGGGGGCATGGAGGCCTGAGTCCCAGCCCAGCCCCTCCCCGTGCCCACTGGCCGCATGTGTGGGAGCACCCGGCCTGCTGCCACCCGTGGGCCCTGGCAATGCTGGTCTGGTGCCCACTCCAGAGGCAGCCCCAGGCTCCGTGCTGCTGCATCCTGGGCTCTGACGATGCTGGTCTGATGCCCGCTCTGGAGGCAGCCCCAGGCTCCATTCCTCGTCCTGGTACCGCTGCTGTCTCAGCCTCTTGTATGGTGCCCACCCGTTACTGAATGCTCACCGTACTTAGCAGTGGTTCATGGTTTTCCCCTCCATAGTTACTGTTTTCTAACCAATAATTTAAAAATAAGTGTACTCCTCAGAAACACATCTGGTTTCAACTTAATTGTCTTTTCACATGCCTAAAAATGTATTCTGGATATCATTTTTTAAAGAAACTCCAGTATGTTGACATTAGAGTAGCAGCTGTACCCAACTTTCTTTTTTACAACCACATTAACTGAGCATGTATATGATGCATTTAACATGAAATTAAATATCTTTCTTTTCCCCTACGTAATTAGCATTTTCATCTGATAATTTCCTTTTGCAAAACTTTAAAATATTATCATGGGAGTTTGACTTTTCCCACTGTAATAAACTGCTAACTGGCTAAGATTTCTTTTTGAGGGACAGTTATTCACATCAAACATTTCTGAAAGGCTTGGGTTTTTTTATGTTTATTTTTTTAAATTTTATTGAAATTGAATTGATTTACAGTGTTGTATTAGTTCCCCCTGTACAGCAAAGTGACTCACTTATATATATACATACATCACACTTTCAGATTCTTTTCCCATGTAGAGCATCACAGAGTATTGAGAAGCGTTCCCTGTGTACAGTAGGTCCTTTTTAGTTACCTATTTTATATATAGTAGCGTGTTTATATGTCAGTCCCAATCTCCCAATCTATCCCTCCCCTCACTACCCCCTTGGTAACCATAAGTTGGTTTTCTATACCTGTGACTCTATTTGTTTTGTAAATAAGTTCATTTGTACCATTTTTTTAGATTCCACATATAAACAATATAATATATTTGTCTTTCTCTGACTTACTTCACTAAGTGTGGCTTCTTCTTAAACTGCTTCAGTTCAGTTCAGTCACTCAGTCGTGTCCGACTCTTTGCAACCCCATGCATCGCAGCACACCAGGCCTCCCTGTCCATCACCATCTCCCGAAGTTCACTCAGACTCACGTCCTTTGAGTCGGTGATGCCATCCAGCCATCTCATCCTCGGTCATCCCCTTCTCCTCCTGCCCCCAATCCCTCCCAGCATCATAGTCTTTTCCAGTGAATCAACTCTTCTCATGAGGTGGCCAAAGTACTGGAGTTTCAGCTTTAGCATCATTCCTTCCAAAGAACACCCAGGCTTGATCTCCTTCAGAATGGACTGGTTGGATCTCCTTGCAGTCCAAGGGACTCTCAAGATTCTTCTCCAACACCACAGTTCAAAAGTATCAATTCTTTGGCGCTCAGCCTTCTTCACAGTCCAACTCTCACATCCATACATGACCACTGGAAAAACCATAGCCTTGACTATGGTTGGCAAAGTAATGTCTCTGCTTTTCAATATGCTATCTAGGTTGCTCATAACTTTTCTTCCAAGGAGTAAGCATCTTTTAATTTCACAGCTGCAGTCACCATCTGCAGTGATTTTGGAGCCCCCAAAAATAAAGTCTGACACTGTTTCCATTGTTTCCCCATCTGTTTCCCATGAAGTGATGGGACCAGATGCCATGATCTTCGTTTTCTGAATGTTGAGCTTTAAGCCAACTTTTTCGCTCTCCTCTTTCACTTTCATCAAGAGGCTTTTTAGTTCCTCTTCACTTTCTGCCATGAGGGTGTTGTCATCTGCATATCTGAGGTTATTGATATTTCTCCCAGCAGTCTTGATTACAGCTTGTGCTTCATCCAGCCCAGTGTTTCTCATGATGTACTCTGCATATAAGTTAAATAAGCAGGGTGACAATATACAGCCTTGATGTACTCCTTTTCCTGTTTGAAACCAGTCTGTTGCTTCCTGACCTGCATACAGATTTCTCAAGAGGCTGGATAGGTGGTCTGGTATTCCCATCTCTTTCAGAATTTTCCACAGTTTATTGTGATCCACACAATCAAAGGCTTTGGCATAGTCAATAAAGCAGAAATAGATGTTTTTCTGGAACTCTCTTGCTTTTTCCGTGATCCAGTGGATGTTGGCAATTTCATCTCTGGTTCCTCTGCTTTTTCTAAGACCAGCTTGAACATCTATAAGTTCACGGTTCACATATTGCTGAAGCCTGGCGTGGAGAATTTTGAGCATTACTTTACTAGCGTGTGAGATGAGTGCAATTGTGCAGTAGTTTGAGCATTCTTTGGCATTGCCTTTCTAAGGGATTGGAACGAAAAAGGACCTTTTCCAGTCCTGTGGCCACTGCTGAGTTTTCCAAATTTGCTGGCATATTGAGTGCAGCACTTTCACAGCATCATCTTTTAGGATTTAAAATACCTCAACTGGAATTCCATCACCTCCACTAGCTTTGTTCGTAGTGATGCTTTCTAAGACCCACTTGACTTCACATTGCTTAATACCATCAAAATCAAATATTTTTTTGAGGCATTAAAGTCAGAAGAAAATTTTTTGAGCCCTATTATTTGAACCCAATTAGAATATAAAACTAATATGAGATAAATGACCACAATGTAATCAGTGTTAGTTTATCAGTAAGATAAATTAATTACAATGTAAATTGTAATTGGTGTGCCAGTGTATTTCTTAGTAATATTTTCAAGAGACAGTAGGGTAACAAACCCAAAATGTACTAGTGAAGGTTAATTAGTCCTCTCCACCGGTGAACAGCACCTTCTGTAGAAAGCTTCAGTAAAATATACTAGTTGAAATATTTGCTCATTAACACTTTAAATTTTGGTCTGGTGGCGACATCCTGGGAAGGCCTCTGGATGGGGCAGCCTCGGCAGTGCCTTTCCAGGTCCATCCTTCCCGGCATGCCCCTACTTCCCAGGTTTGTTTCTGCATCGCGACACTGCTGCATTGAGAGCATTAAGCGGAGAGGAGATGCAAAAGGAATCTGGTCCGATGGGAGTGCTCACAGTCTGTTGGGCGCTTCACTTCTGACCAGCTTCATCCTGTTAGCAGTGCTAGGTACTATGTAAGCTGGCTTTTAGTTCAGGTTAGCTAATGAGGATGGGTTAGTTTGTTCTGTAGACTGGAGAGTGGACTCATTAGAATTTATGCTATGAGACCTTGAAAGACCAGGGTCCATGTGCTGAAGACTCAGTGCATGTTTGTGAAGTCACTTCATTTCTGGAGGAGGAAAGAGTGCTGGAAATAATCTGCTCTGACCAGGAGAGGCCAGAGAGGTAGCTGTAATGAGACGCTGATGGGGCCGCAGAGGAGCAGGTACCACTGGGGGGCACCTGAAGCTCTTTTGCTTCCCTTGAAATGTTGACATTTCTGAGCAAGCCAGCGAAATCCCGTTACAGACAGAACTGCAGCTAAGCAATCCTTTTTTATTATTCTTAGTTTTTGAAGCTGATTTAGTTTACAAAATTTTATACTTTCAAAACAGATAAAGCAGAGGAATTGTTTACATTAAAAGTTATGAATTTATGAAAAGGTGGCACCTAACACTCTAAAAGGATTTTAAATTTTTTTTTTTCTTGGTGTGGGAAGAAGGGAGGATTTATCACTTGCTGCAAGTAGGGAGAACACTGGGGATCTTTCACAAAGCAGGGTCTCAGATTGAAAATTCTCAAAGTCCTTTAACACACAGTCTTTATGTGTTTAATGCAGTGGCACAACAAAAATGTTTGTTCCTAGAACTTTGAATATGCACATACTGTGCACGTAAGTAAACACTTAATAAATCGCTACTTTAGATCGCACTTGCTGTGCTGGCATTAAGGACAGTTGTTTCAAATGTTACAAGTGAGGTGATTTCAGAGTTAATGGACACACTTAGGAAACTAAGACTAGAACTCAGGTGTGTGTCTCCTAGCTCAAAGTCACCCCTCGGTTTCTGCTCACTTGCCTGTTAGTGCTGGTGTAAAGGAGGAGGCCCCTTCGCTCCTGCAGTAGTACTGACAGCTGAAACCATGCTATGTGCGGTGTGGAAAGCCTCCCAGGGCCGGGAATAAAGGCCTAAAAATGAGACACAGGAAAAATGACAGATGTAACATCACTACCTACAGTTCATTAACCTGTGGAAATGAGCAACTGGTGTATCATACACGTCAGAGAAGGATTTGTTTTGTTCTAAATGAATATTTAGTCATTTGAGCAACAATTTTCTTAAGTTAAAGTCAATAATTTGTTTTTTTATTACAATTACAAAAATTGTTCCATAGCCTTAAGATACAGACATGGTCTGAAACACACAATATAGAGAACAGAATTTTCATAATAGATCAATTTAATATGTTTTTAATTCCAAACGTTATAAAAAAATGACTGCTTCCAAGGTTTAATTTCAGTCTGAGTTGCTGCCTTCGCCCTGTACTTGAGATGAATGTGGAGACGCTGCAGTGCCTCATTTCAGGAGGGTGAGTGTGTGTGCCTTGGCCTCGTGAGCAGTGAGCTAGGCGCCGAGGAATGTGCTGTAGATCGCAGAAGGGAATTGGACTGAGCCTCCTTGCATCCTTGCGTAGTACTCCCTCTCTGGAGATAACCCTCTCAGCTTTGGCTTTCTGGATGAAGGTTGTGACAATTTTAAATGTAATTTATGGTTGCTAATTAAGTAAAACAAAAGTAAATTCTTTTAAAGTATCACATGATTTGCACAGTTTCATTCAGTTCATGTGTTCGGTCCTTGTAAGGATACGTAGAGTGCTAGGTTGTGACTGCACGTTCGCTGAGTTAATGTGTTAAGGACAGAAAGCAGGACGCTCATGGTCCACATCCTCTACAAAGTAAGGGTAACGTCAGGAGGGATTTCAAGTGTAAGATTTAAAAGTGGCTGAAGGGTAGTTTAAATGTTTTCCCCTGGAATGACTATAATTAGTTCAAGAAGTATAAAAGTGTTGTTTGTTATTTTGTTGTGTATGCGTGCTCAGTCGTGTCCGACTCCTTGCAACCCCATGGTCTGTAGCCCGCCAGGCTCCTCTGTCCATGGGCTTCTCCAGGCAAGCATACTGGAGCGGGTTGCCATGCAAGAGCCTCCAGGGGTCCTCCCCAGCCAGTGGCGGAACCCCATCTCCCACACCTCCTGTGTCGGCAGTGGGCTCTTTGCCCCGGGCCACCAGGGAAGCCCATTATTCTCTTAGTGCTACACTGTTCGCTTTCAGACTGAAACGTCAGTTGCTTGGTCATCCTTTTAGCATCCAGGAAGGCCAGTTTCTCCCCTTGCTAGTCCGGCCTGCTTCTGCCTGTTGTCTGCTCTGAACTTCTCTGTTAGTTCTGGCTGTCCTGTGCTGGTCCCACTAGTTGCTGCTGTTACTGTTGATATAAAGTTGTTGCTTTCTGTTTACTGTTTACGTGCAGGTTGTGTTTCTTACTAGTAAATGGAGTGTACGCGCTCTGCAGCCACTCGGTGGGTCACTTCTCTCCAGAATGCCTGCCACTGCAGCGCTGCCCTTGCTCTCCTACAGACCCGCTCCATGTGGGGCTTCGCGCGGAGCAGTTAGGATGCAGATGCAGGCATACCTCCCTCCAGGAGCCATCGCCCTCTGTCCACGTGGCAGACGCATTAACAGACGGTGTGAAACTCACTTGACCATGATAGCCTTCATGTTCATAGGGGTTTGGGGAGCACTGAAAACCAACCCTCTGGCTTGTGAGGGATGCCTGACTGAGGGGAGCCAGCCTTGTGCAGAGGGAGACCCCCGTGTCCCAGGTTGGCGGCCTGGACCGGAACGGCTCAGCGTGACTGGCTGTGCGTTTTGGGGGAAGTGGCAGGAGCTGGGGGCTGAAGAAGCAGTCGAGGGTCGATCCCCCGAGGGTCTCCCATGCCGCTGATGCTGGAGCCACGTCTGGAGCCAGGGTGGTGGGCCCAGCAGAGACACAGAGGCCAGTTGCTCTGAAAGCTCCAAGCACGGATGGTATAAAAGATGAAGTGGAAAGCCTGTTAGGTCTGTGGGACCCATTTCAGACTGTTGAACATAGAGGCCTGCATAGCCTGTGGAAGGAGACACGACGCTGGACACTTCAGAGATGCTCAGAAATCTAATTAGGGGCACAAGAGAACTGAGTATTTTAAAATACTAACATAAGGAAAAAATGTAGTAGTCTGGTGCTCAGACTTTGAGTTTCTATACTTGAGATATGGTGGGCTTGGGTCCAGACCACTGCAGCAAAGTCACATGAATTTGGGGTTTCCCAGTACATATAAAAGTTAGGATTACACTACACTGTAGTCTAGTAAGTGTTCAGTAGCATTATATCTAAAAAACAAAGTGCACGCCTTCATTAGAAATATTTTATTGCTAAGAAACGCCGACCATCTGCACCTTCAGCGAGTCTTAGTAGTATCATCAGAGGTCACTGATCCCAGATCACTCTAGCAAGTCTGATAACAATAAAAAAGTTTGAAATATTGCGAGGATTTCCAAAACATGACAGAGACATGAAGTGAGCAGATGCTAGAGAAATGGTAGGGACAGACTTGCCAGACACGAGGTCGCCACAGACCTTCAGCTTTCCGTGTGACTGTCCAGCAGGGCTGTCCTGCTCCGGTGGAGAAGCAGGGGCCCGAGTCCCCAGCTGCGCTTTGCTGTCTGGGCCCTGCAGACCATGCAGAGGAGGTGAGGGGCAGCAGCAGGTGGGCCCCACGTGCCCGAGGCTCCTGTCCGCAGAGCGCTGCCCCTGTGCCGGGCCTGCCCCGCCAGCCCTGGGCCTCGGCGCTGCCTCCGTGTCCAGCCGAACCGCGGGGCCCGGCTGCTGGAAACCGTCACCTCTTCCAGGGTCACCCTCAGAGGCTGTCCCTCCAGGCCCTGCAGCAGAAAAGACCGAGTGGACAGAATTGCTGCCCATCCCCCAGACCCAGAGCCAGCCGGTGCAGCCCCGGCCTCGCGGCGTGGGCGCTGCAGGAGCCCTGAGGCGCCAGCTGTGGGAAAGCCACACGGCCTGTGGACGAAGTGCTGGGGGCCGAGTGCGGCTTGACCACCCTGGGGCTGCAGTGCGGGTGGCGCCCAAGGTCCCGGAAGGGGCTCCTCCCTCCTCTGGGAGGCACGACAGACAGGAGCAGGTCCTGAGCGACAGGCACAGTCGTGGACGGGACTGCCTGTCCCCTGTCCCCTCATCCGCCCAGTCCCCTGTGGGGTGGGATCGAGAAGCACCCGTGAAGGTGACCTGGGTGAGTCACTCTTTCCCTGCCCTGCACCTCCACACCCGCAGGGCTCCAGCTGAGAGAGCCCTAAGACATGGACTCTGAGGAGCCGCCCTTCAGGAGCCCAGAGTTGGCAGGGGCACACTCGCGGCACTGGAGGAGCTGGCCGCCTCAGTCACCACGGCTGCAGCAGCGTCCGACATGCCGGTCCCACCCGGGCTTACGTAGAGCCTCTCACTGAGTCTCGTCCCCTCAGCACTTATTGCCTGCGTGCTAAGTCGATCGGTCCTGGCCGACTGCGACCCCGTGGACTGTAGCCCACCAGGCTCTTCCGTCCATGGGGTTCTCTAGGCAGGAACACTGGCGGCTTTTATCAGATACTACTGTCGCACTGTGAGTACACATTACAAGCCGTAGACTAAAGGGGAGGGCAGGCAGTCTGAGAAGGCAAGTGTCAGGNTTTTCATAATAGATCAATTTAATATGTTTTTAATTCCAAACGTTATAAAAAAATGACTGCTTCCAAGGTTTAATTTCAGTCTGAGTTGCTGCCTTCGCCCTGTACTTGAGATGAATGTGGAGACGCTGCAGTGCCTCATTTCAGGAGGGTGAGTGTGTGTGCCTTGGCCTCGTGAGCAGTGAGCTAGGCGCCGAGGAGTGTGCTGTAGATCGCAGAAGGGAATTGGACTGAGCCTCCTTGCATCCTTGCGTAGTACTCCCTCTCTGGAGATAACCCTCTCAGCTTTGGCTTTCTGGATGAAGGTTGTGACAATTTTAAATGTAATTTATGGTTGCTAATTAAGTAAAACAAAAGTAAATTCTTTTAAAGTATCACATGATTTGCACAGTTTCATTCAGTTCATGTGTTCGGTCCTTGTAAGGATACGTAGAGTGCTAGGTTGTGACTGCACGTTCGCTGAGTTAATGTGTTAAGGACAGAAAGCAGGACGCTCATGGTCCACATCCTCTACAAAGTAAGGGTAACGTCAGGAGGGATTTCAAGTGTAAGATTTAAAAGTGGCTGAAGGGTAGTTTAAATGTTTTCCCCTGGAATGACTATAATTAGTTCAAGAAGTATAAAAGTGTTGTTTGTTATTTTGTTGTGTATGCGTGCTCAGTCGTGTCCGACTCCTTGCAACCCCATGGTCTGTAGCCCGCCAGGCTCCTCTGTCCATGGGCTTCTCCAGGCAAGCATACTGGAGCGGGTTGCCATGCAAGAGCCTCCAGGGGTCCTCCCCAGCCAGTGGCGGAACCCCATCTCCCACACCTCCTGTGTCGGCAGTGGGCTCTTTGCCCCGGGCCACCAGGGAAGCCCATTATTCTCTTAGTGCTACACTGTTCGCTTTCAGACTGAAACGTCAGTTGCTTGGTCATCCTTTTAGCATCCAGGAAGGCCAGTTTCTCCCCTTGCTAGTCCGGCCTGCTTCTGCCTGTTGTCTGCTCTGAACTTCTCTGTTAGTTCTGGCTGTCCTGTGCTGGTCCCACTAGTTGCTGCTGTTACTGTTGATATAAAGTTGTTGCTTTCTGTTTACTGTTTACGTGCAGGTTGTGTTTCTTACTAGTAAATGGAGTGTACGCGCTCTGCAGCCACTCGGTGGGTCACTTCTCTCCAGAATGCCTGCCACTGCAGCGCTGCCCTTGCTCTCCTACAGACCCGCTCCATGTGGGGCTTCGCGCGGAGCAGTTAGGATGCAGATGCAGGCATACCTCCCTCCAGGAGCCATCGCCCTCTGTCCACGTGGCAGACGCATTAACAGACGGTGTGAAACTCACTTGACCATGATAGCCTTCATGTTCATAGGGGTTTGGGGAGCACTGAAAACCAACCCTCTGGCTTGTGAGGGATGCCTGACTGAGGGGAGCCAGCCTTGTGCAGAGGGAGACCCCCGTGTCCCAGGTTGGCGGCCTGGACCGGAACGGCTCAGCGTGACTGGCTGTGCGTTTTGGGGGAAGTGGCAGGAGCTGGGGGCTGAAGAAGCAGTCGAGGGTCGATCCCCCGAGGGTCTCCCATGCCGCTGATGCTGGAGCCACGTCTGGAGCCAGGGTGGTGGGCCCAGCAGAGACACAGAGGCCAGTTGCTCTGAAAGCTCCAAGCACGGATGGTATAAAAGATGAAGTGGAAAGCCTGTTAGGTCTGTGGGACCCATTTCAGACTGTTGAACATAGAGGCCTGCATAGCCTGTGGAAGGAGACACGACGCTGGACACTTCAGAGATGCTCAGAAATCTAATTAGGGGCACAAGAGAACTGAGTATTTTAAAATACTAACATAAGGAAAAAATGTAGTAGTCTGGTGCTCAGACTTTGAGTTTCTATACTTGAGATATGGTGGGCTTGGGTCCAGACCACTGCAGCAAAGTCACATGAATTTGGGGTTTCCCAGTACATATAAAAGTTAGGATTACACTACACTGTAGTCTAGTAAGTGTTCAGTAGCATTATATCTAAAAAACAAAGTGCACGCCTTCATTAGAAATATTTTATTGCTAAGAAACGCCGACCATCTGCACCTTCAGCGAGTCTTAGTAGTATCATCAGAGGTCACTGATCCCAGATCACTCTAGCAAGTCTGATAACAATAAAAAAGTTTGAAATATTGCGAGGATTTCCAAAACATGACAGAGACATGAAGTGAGCAGATGCTAGAGAAATGGCAGGGACAGACTTGCCAGACACGAGGTCGCCACAGACCTTCAGCTTTCCGTGTGACTGTCCAGCAGGGCTGTCCTGCTCCGGTGGAGAAGCAGGGGCCCGAGTCCCCAGCTGCGCTTTGCTGTCTGGGCCCTGCAGACCATGCAGAGGAGGTGAGGGGCAGCAGCAGGTGGGCCCCACGTGCCCGAGGCTCCTGTCCGCAGAGCGCTGCCCCTGTGCCGGGCCTGCCCCGCCAGCCCTGGGCCTCGGCGCTGCCTCCGTGTCCAGCCGAACCGCGGGGCCCGGCTGCTGGAAACCGTCACCTCTTCCAGGGTCACCCTCAGAGGCTGTCCCTCCAGGCCCTGCAGCAGAAAAGACCGAGTGGACAGAATTGCTGCCCATCCCCCAGACCCAGAGCCAGCCGGTGCAGCCCCGGCCTCGCGGCGTGGGCGCTGCAGGAGCCCTGAGGCGCCAGCTGTGGGAAAGCCACACGGCCTGTGGACGAAGTGCTGGGGGCCGAGTGCGGCTTGACCACCCTGGGGCTGCAGTGCGGGTGGCGCCCAAGGTCCCGGAAGGGGCTCCTCCCTCCTCTGGGAGGCACGACAGACAGGAGCAGGTCCTGAGCGACAGGCACAGTCGTGGACGGGACTGCCTGTCCCCTGTCCCCTCATCCGCCCAGTCCCCTGTGGGGTGGGATCGAGAAGCACCCGTGAAGGTGACCTGGGTGAGTCACTCTTTCCCTGCCCTGCACCTCCACACCCGCAGGGCTCCAGCTGAGAGAGCCCTAAGACATGGACTCTGAGGAGCCGCCCTTCAGGAGCCCAGAGTTGGCAGGGGCACACTCGCGGCACTGGAGGAGCTGGCCGCCTCAGTCACCACGGCTGCAGCAGCGTCCGACATGCCGGTCCCACCCGGGCTTACGTAGAGCCTCTCACTGAGTCTCGTCCCCTCAGCACTTATTGCCTGCGTGCTAAGTCGATCGGTCCTGGCCGACTGCGACCCCGTGGACTGTAGCCCACCAGGCTCTTCCGTCCATGGGGTTCTCTAGGCAGGAACACTGGCGGCTTTTATCAGATACTACTGTCGCACTGTGAGTACACATTACAAGCCGTAGACTAAAGGGGAGGGCAGGCAGTCTGAGAAGGCAAGTGTCAGGCCAGGGCTACCAGACGGGGAATGTGGAGGAAGTCAGGTAAGCACGCTAAGGGCCCTGAGAAGGGGAGTGGACAGCACGCCCAGATAGGCACAGGAGCATCAGTGGGGAGGCAGAAACTGCGGGAAGTCAAGCTCAGCGTAGCAGAAACCGAGAGTGCCCGCGAGAGATTACAGGAGCCAAGGCGGGAGACGTGGCCGCAGATGGGACCCGTGAGCGGGAAGATACGTCAGAGGAACTTCCAGGCCGAGAAGCCAAATGAAAGAAGAATGAAGGGGGACACACAGCAGGACAGAGCACCCTCGGGTGTGTGTGGCCTCAGCAGGTGTGGGGCACCGATACGGGAGCAGCAGCAAGGCAGCCGGAGGGGAGCAGAGACTCAGAGTGAAACGGCTGAGGGCTTTCTCGCCTTGATGACAGACCGGGTGCCCGGGAACACCAGGCCGGGTGAGTACCCCAGAGCCTCAGCCCCGTGCTCGGGCCTTCTAGCTGTGGCCGCCCAGCCCGAGAAGTAAAGGCACAGGATGCTTCCCGCCATGCGGGATTGAGGGTCTGGGGTGGTGGTCTCGTCACTCAGGATGCTGGGGCAAGGCGGTGATGTGGCCTGGGCTGCGAGCAGGGACGGTCCTGCTGACTGTGGCCCGAGGGTGGCGGGGCCTGGCTGGACGCTTCCGAGTCCGGAGGGAGCACATCCAAGCAGGCCAAGTTTAGAGCGTGGGATCCGCTCTCCTCTGTCCTCCCGCAGCCCCGCTCGCTGGAGACGATGCCACAGACCACAGCAGGGCCCTGCAGGTATGAGCAGGATCCCCCACCCCGGCCGGAGTCGGTGGGCTTTCCCGACATGCCATGGAGGACAGGGGCTTCCTGCCTGGCCCACCGAGCTGGCTCTGGCTGCCGTCTGGGCGGCCCGCCGACCGTGTGGAGCCTGCAGTCACAGACTCGGGCTGAGCCTGTGGGCGGGGTTTCCTGAGCTGGCCTCTGTCAGCGCTCGTGTTAAACCATCTTAGGTGAATGTATGTGTTATTTCCTCAGCTGCTCACTTGTTTTCTGAAATTCCAGGTGTGCTTTCTGTTTAGCAGCTTTGAGGTCATTAGATCCAGTCTTGAACCTCACCTCGTCGTCCTCCTGGTGTCTGACTGACGAGGCCTCTGCCTGCCGGGCCGGCCGCTGCTGGGCAGAGGCGTCCACAGCAAAGCCTGCGTGCTGCGGCAGAAAGCCCCCCCAGGCAGCGGGCTCCACATGGAGCCCGCAGGCCAGGGGTTTGCCTTTAAGCTGCTTCACCAAAGACGCAGGCCTCACCAAGCGTGTGCTTTCTCTGCTCCCGTGGCCGCAGTGTTTAATCACTTTGTTTAGGCTCTCGTTCTTTCCCTAAAGTACAGTAGCTGATGCCAGTTGAGGAAGTTTCACCACTGCTAAATAAAAACTGTGAAAGAAAGCATTTTGATAAGATCTGAGCAGTCTTCATTTCATGAGCCTGATGGAAGTTTGTGTAGTCAGCCACAGATCTAATGATGAGAGCAGAAATATCATTTCTGGTTCACATCAGCCAGCCAGGGAAGCCCAGCTGTAGTCAGGGGCCAAGAGCTGCGAGCTTGGCCACACATGTCAGCTCCATGGGCTGAACGAGAAACTAACCAGGCGGGCCTGGGGCCAAGTAACAGAAGCCATTCGAAGGCACCTGGCAAACTGAAGGCCGTCGGCCTGGAGATTGCCACGGCCACAAGGAATCAGAAAGTGATCAATGCGAAAGCACCTGGCAAACTGAAGGCCGTCGGCCTGGAGATTGCCACGGCCACAAGGAATCAGAAGGTGATGAGTTATAAAGAACTGAAACCAAAATGAAACTGCTGTGTGTGTTAGTTTCTCATGTGGAGTTAATCTTATTAAATTGGTTATGCATTCTGTTTGCTTGTCTGAAGCATGTTTTTTCACGTGGAACACAGACAAGCGAGCCCGGTGCTGACGTGGCGGTGATGGTGCCTTCCCTGTCAAGATGCCAGAGTCTTTCTGAAATCTCGCTGCTCTTGGCTCCTGGCTCCAGCCCTGCCACAAAATCCCCAGCCTTTATTTTTCAGGGAGAAGGTTTGACACGTCACCTGGAGATTTCCAAGGCCTTTCCTAGCTCACTGGTGCCCTTTCATGGTGCTGCCTCTCCTGTGCTCCTGGGGTTCTCCTCGCCTCAGCGATCAGCCAGGTGCCTGGGGGGTCTGGGGGCTGAGTCCCACTGAGTGGCTGTTTCTGGCTCTGGTTGTGAATGGCCTGCCCCCAAGGGAGAACCTGGGGTGTATTTTGCCATAAGACTATTCACGACCAGTTACTAGAACTCTAGCTCTTTTAGTTTTGGGCAACGTCTTTCGTTATTAGGTGGAAGTTTTTAACAGGTAATACATGTCCTCGTGTTTAAAGTCAGTGCGGTCCAAGTGATAGACACGTTTGGTATCAGAGTTGTGACCTAGCAGTTGTCTTCCAGTGGCTGAATAAACTTGTGTCCGAGAGCTTTCAAGTGTGGAAGTCGCCTGACACAGGGCTTCCTTCTGGAAGCTTTGCTGGTGCAGAGCACTGCTGTCGCCTGCCACGGCAGGCCCTCGCGGAGGTGGCGTGAGCACAGTTTGCCATGGGCGGTGCGGGGCCTCCTGGCTCGGGCTGCATGCCCCGGGGAGAAAGCCCAGTGTGGGCTGAGCGTTCTCAGGAAGAGCAGTTCTCAGCTGATTGGCATTTAATACACGCGGTGGGAAGGATGGTGACCGCCTTGTGAAAGTCGTGGTTTCTCTGAGTCCAAGTGTGTTGTCGCGCTGTGATTTGTTTTCATGGCCCTGGCGCTCAGCAGCCGATCAGGCTGGTGGGATTGTTTCCACGGCATTCTGCAGAAGGCTCCTTTAATCCTGCTCCTCAAGCAGATAAGCTTCGCTCGGAGCACTCGCCTATAGCACTATATTATATTAATGTATTTTACTTGTAATTTAGAGAACAAGAAGAAGGCCCCGATCTGAAGGCTAAGCTGTCCCCCATGGCACTGGCACAGCTGATAATCGCGAACTAGAAAGATGTGTATATCAAATAGTTTACAAAATGAAGCCAGCTGTGTTTCCCTACATACTGAGGCTTCCTGACATGCATCATTAAACCTTATTAGCTACTTCCTTTTACAAAGATTCTTGTAGTCTTGAACATTGCATATTAACATTTTCTGCCCCTCCAACTGGAAATTATTTGCTTTATTGTAGAGTGTCAACTTGCTCTGGTTTCTGATGCGTTCTAATTGGTACTTTAGAGTATAATCATCGTGCGATACCACGCCATGCATTTCTTTATTTGGAAATTAATACAGACCTTTTCACTTTATCTGTCAATCTGGGCAACTTTTCACACAATTCCCAACTCTTGGGATTGCTTACAAGCCATTAAGTATGAAATTGTTCATAAAATGTCTTTGGAGACATACCACAAAAATTTTAGACAGTTTAAAGTATGTTACATTTTGCCGAGATACTAGTAATAAACCTCTTAAATAGATAGTTAATAATAAAAGGGTAATTAGGAAGATGAAAAGTTTATTTAAGCATATAATGTTAGTTGTTTAAAATTTTCAGTAAATCTGCTAAATTCCATTTTCCTCTCAAAAGAATGCACATCATGAGAACCATGGATTTTGACATTGATTCAAAGTCAGGTGTCAGGTGTTAGGCTGGGGCAGTACCTTTCCTCATCCTCTCCCCTTCCCGCCATCCTCTGCCTGCATCCCGAGCTGCCTTAAGAAATGAGTACGTTTACCCATTGTTAACCGCGTGGTGGGTCAGAGCAGGGACAGGTTGAGAGCAGCCCTGAGGGCCAGGGTTTCTGTATCTTTACCCGTGTTTAACATAATCACAAAGGGGGTGATAGGCATTTCACTGAGAATTTCAGGAGTTCAGTGAAACAGTGATCATAGCTTTGTTTCCAGTAAATATCTTAGACACAGATCTTGTCATGTCAGCTAATGACTCTTGATTTAAAAACACTACTGAGTGGTTTTATGTCAGGATGGGTGCCAGATATCTGGAGATTGGGTTGGGGACTTTAAGTGGTCCATAAATCCCTACACATTGACATAGTAACCCCAGCAGCGGTGCAGGGGCAGGTGACACCGTCTGATCGCGGGCTGTGTGATGCAGCGTAGGTTCTTGCTGCGCCAAGCCGCCCACAGAGAACCGGACGTGAAACACGCTGAACTCAGCTCTGCCACACACAGCACGCAGGCATTAAGGTTTTTCCTGCTAATCATCCTTTTTGCTTTCTAACACACTATAACTTAGAATTAACAACTTTATACTACCATGTATGGGACGGAAGTAGTCCGTAATGGAACCAGACTTCATGGAATCTATAATTGTTAACTAATGTCTAATACATTCCCTGGTACAAACCTGTAAAAATATATTTTACTTGTTGGTTTCCCAAAGGAAGAGTTTAGATGGTGACCTTTGGAATCACTGAACAAATCTCTCTGACTTTGTTGTGGGAACTCATTTTATCATGACCTCTTACGAAAAAAATTTAGGGCTGGAAGTTAAAGTTTCACTGGAAATTAATGACCTTGTTTACTGATAAAATTTAACCATTCCCTTTCCCAAAATTTTATTAGGAAAATATGCAGGTGGAGGGTGTTCCCCACCTCCACCCCCCAATTCATTCACTTTCTTTAAAAAAAAAAAAAAAAAAAAAAACTGTTCGGGCCATGTCCCAGGCAAGTTCCAGGGAGTGGGATGGTCTGGTACCTGACTGCCCAGCTGTTCCCCACGCCTCCTGCTCGAGGGAGGCCACCAGGGGTCAGCCGGGCACTCGCTCTTCTTGGGAAGAGGCATGTTCTGATCTGATGTGTCTTCTAAATCCCAGCATTCTCCATCGCCTGTGGTCCCACAGTTCCAAGTCAGTAGCAGGAGTAATTCCCACAGTGTCCCTTCTGGGTGCCAGGAAGTACTTGTTTCAGCTCTTTGCAGAGTTCAGAGGGCACTCTCACGGAGGCTGGCCTGTGCCGGGGACCCTGGTGCGGCAGCGTGAGAAGCTCTGGCGATGTGTTCAGTCATCTCTCAGTGAGCAGTCCCAGAGCCGAGATGTTAATAGCAGTATAATTAATGTGCCTAAAGGAGAAGATTACTTTCTAATTCAGTAATATATTTTATAAATTATATTTCAGAGTGTATCTTAAGGATATTTCTAGAACACACACATATGCACAATGATACTTAAAATAAGGGACTTGCCACATGTAGGAGAAAATAACTACACATGCACGTACCTCCCAGAAGAAAACTGTAAATACTGTAGTCTCTTCAGTATGAAAAATCCACCAGAAAACAAAAGGTAATGACTGCCCATATTTCAGCAGATTTACAGCCCTTTCTTACTGAGTCTGTTAAAATTTTAAGATTCCTAGTAAAAGCCTTTCTTTAAAAATATCAGGACCATTTAGAGTTTTTATTAGAAAGAAAATCTATTTTTCATGTTTCAAAGGAAAAAAGAATTACCAAGAGTGTGGGGACTTTCAAAATCTTTGAAGAAATATAAAATAAAACAAAGTTCCTTAGCGTACCAGTGACCACACACAAAACCTGCTCTTACTGGCATTTTTCCAGACTTTTTTTTTTTTTTAAACACAGTTACTAATCCCTAAACTCATGGGTATTGTGCTTTTAGATAGTAAGAATTCAAGAGTAGGTTAATGCTATTTGTAAAATATCTGTTAAATATTAAATTACCAGAATAAACTGCTTATTTAATTAGACTAAATTGAAATCAAATGCCTGACCTCAAATTTCACTTATATGAATGTTGAAGTTTCTGGTGTCAGTGGATAACTTAGGCTGTTGACGCAATTATTTTGAATTGGTGGGTGGTCTTGGCAAAACCAGTTAAAACTGATAGCTTACTACATTGTTAAGACAAAAATAAGGTAAATATATGCAGGATCTCAAAACCACTAATATAAGCTGTTACAACTTTATTGACTTAATTTGTAGATCTAAATCTTTTTTTTCTAAAAGCCTTAGCACTATACTGTGGTACTGGTTACCTATGGTATTTTAGGTGTCGTATCTTTAAATATGATTCTTTATTTGCTAGAAGTTTTTATTTAGGAAATTTCCCCCCATATGTAGTTTATCGTGTTAAAGTCTATAAATTCTGTCTTTGATTCTCCATTGCAACATAGATATTTAGGGTAATTTTTTCATTAATAAAACTAAGATAACGTATTAAATTACTAAATGGGCTGATTGAAGATCAAAGTTCTGCTTCATGAAAAGGCGACTTTCAGCAGTCAGAGGGGAAAAAGCATCAAACTTGCGCGCCCTCTGCTGGGGAAGCCACAACATCCTGCTCCTTGGCTTTCGCTTTCTCTTCCCAGCAAGGAAATGTTGCTGTACAGGCGGCGAGTAGCCGGACGGCAGCCGGAAACATGGCGGCCGTGCGCGCAGGTCACACTCCGCGGTGTTCGGATGACAGCGACTCGCAGGGTGCAGTCACCTTGCATCCCTGGCTTTTCAGTGAGCTGTGTGGGCTGTTGGAAGATAAGACCAGACTACTGCCCATTAGAAAATTGGTTTCAAATATTCAGTGCTGTAGATTTTAATGTAGGTTGTGTACATAGAGTACAAATTAAATTTACAAATAGTTGCCAGACTGTTCTGCATATTTATGTTTACTCATTTTTGGTTTTAAATATGGCTTTGATGTGTCACAAGTTGAACCTATTTGAAATAATTTAATAATTATTAAAAACAAAATTTTACCACTTAGAGCCACTATATTGCTTTAAATTTGATGACTTTTTAAAATATACAGGTTATGTTTTAATAAAAGCTCTGCTATAACAGATGCTGTCAGATAGTAACAGTCTTGGCCAAATTATCCTGCATGAATGTAGAAGTCAGTCTGAATTTTGCAAAAAAAAGATCTGACGTGTGTATATGTGTATGTACACATGTTCATAGATAATGTGCCGTTTTCTGCCAGTTTTGACAATTATAAAATGTTGAGTGGATACGTTTTATAGCAAATGCCCGAGCCAGTATTGAAATTTCTCAAATGATCTGGAAGGTTGAATGTTTGAAAAGACAGCCTCATTCTTCATTCATGAAGCCCCCTTCAAACTCAGCAAGTAATCTGTAGGTTTTAGGAATAATTTCGCCCCTAACAACATGTTTATTGTGTCTGGCTGGCAGACTGGTCTGATGGCATGCATCGCCCTGAAAACGGAGCTGATCGGCACCAAGGTTGTGTCCGCTCTGGGAGGGCTCATGCTGGGTCTCCCCTCCTTTTGAGTTTCTCACAGTAATATGAAAAGTGCTGTACTTCCTGGTTCAGTAGCTGAGCTTTGCATTAAGGCTTTTTTTGTTTACATGAAAAATATGGCAACCTCATTTTATTTTTGAATGTTAAATATTAAGAAGTGTGTGATAATATATGGTAAGCAAAGAAAAAAATCTTAAAATGCTAAACATAGAATAGTCTGGGAAAATTTATTTGTAGGCAAAAATGTATAATATGAAATATTCTTTCAGTACAGACTTTTAAATGTATCATGTAAATATAGATTCTGACTTTTAAAAATTAAGGTGATATAACATTAAGAATTATTGGGCTGATACTTACTTAGGGAGCTTTTAAAGCACAGATTATTGAGCCAATAGACTAGAACAGCTAAAAGAAGCACTTCTTATTTCGCAGATCACTGGGGCAGTAAATGGTAATAGCCGAGTTGTCTATGGGCAGGCGGTGCCTGCATGCAGTGCAGACACTTAGGACTAAGGCCTAACATGACTAAGGCCTAACTTGGACTAAGTCCAAACATGAATGAATAAATAAACTGGAGAAGAAGGGAAAAAAAGGCTATATGGCATCACTCGATAATTTAAAAAATACTTTAAAAACTCCAAACTGGAAAAAGTTATTGCCATAACATTTAAAAGTTTACATTTAGTATAAGAATTTCAGAAGTACGTTACTGAAAAGTACTTATTTTTTTCTTATTTTTAAGATTGTGCTATAAGTAGAAAATATGGGACTGGTTTGGTTTTAAGACATTTAAAAATATGTGCTTTTCATAGTAATTTCAGGAGGTTGATGCAGTGATCCTGTGTCACCTTTTGCAGTCACACCCCAAATTCTGAATGATGTGGGACTGACAGGCTGATCCCAGCATAGTTCAGCTGCTAAAAGGGAGACAGCAACGGCAATGTCACTGTTTCCCCTAAGCCGTCTTCGTCATGGAAGGCTGTACTTCAGCCTGTGTAGAGTTGTCTTGAGTGTATTTGCTAGTAGATTAGAGGCTTTTCTGTTTTTCAAATTGAGATGTGTTTACAGCAAAAATACAGGACAAATTAAAATGATATTTAGCTTTTTTCAAGAGTTTAAGTTGGCTTTTTGACATTTTGCACATTATTGTTTTGTTATTCTAGAATACCTTCATGTAGTAGGTAAGGAAATGTGAATTTGAAGGAAGGTTACAGAGCTTGGATGTTCACATAAGATTAATCCAGGATAATAGCACTTGAAGAGCAGTTGGTGATGCTTATTAATGCCTTTCCTTTTCTCTGCTACTAAGTTTTTATAACACAAGACTTCTGCATTGATTTCTTGGGGACTTGGGGGGACTTTGAGACAGGCTGGAGAGGCGCTGCATTGCTGAGATAAGGTGGGGTCTCATTCGTCCCCGGTGCCTTAACAAACCTGACTGATCTTTCGTTGATTAAGCAGGGTACCGTATTTACCCTTCATTGTTAGTATAAACCATTATTTTACTGAGAACCATTAGCTGTTTAAAACTTGGTACATAAATTAAAGAGGAGCTAAGTGGATTTGTGATCGCTGCCATTAGTGGCGTCTTAGATTATACAGGCAATTATTGTGCTCATTACCCCAGAGCAGCCCCTTCTCAGAGCCATTGTGGTGCCTTAGACATTATGCACAGATTTTCCCTTGGAGATTAAAATTTCCAGTAGCGTATTTAATTTTGTTATCACAGTTGTTTCAAGTAAAATAAATATTATGACAAGTGGAAGAAAATTTGCTTTACTAATATAGGAAATTAGAAAAATGTTGAAAGTTACTTCTTAGTGTACTTAATTTATCTCTTCTTGTACAGTCATGATTACTTCAACTGATTAGTAATGTATGTTAGGGGTGAAAAGATTTTGAAATCGGAGTAAAAGGTACCTGGCCTATTTAGGTGTTTTTAAAGTTTTTGAAGAACGAAGAAATTCACATCAAAACTCAAGTTACCACCTTTATAGAATCTGTAGCTTTAGCGTTAATTAGCTTTCATGGTGAATAGTTTTTGAGTCCAGATTGCATTTTAGACAACTTGAAGAAACTTTCAAGGGTGTTCTAGAAAAATGAGTATAAAATTAATTGCAAATGACCTTTTAAAAAACAGTTGAAATATATGTTCTTCTCGCTGTGTTTTGTTAGAGTTGACCCCCCCTCTCCAATAAGAGCATACTATTGATATATACTGTAGCGTGGGTGCAGTTGTGTTCCAGGAAGAAGAGTCGTAGCTGAGAAAAGGCTCCTGAAAGACGGCAGGGAACAGCCCACTGCTGAGAGGCTGTGTGTGCTCTGCTAAACTTGTTACTCCGTCCTTTCAGCTAGAAGTGTTTGGAGAAGACATCATGTCCGCCTTACAGGCACGTCAGGTGGCTGACCACGTGTCCTCCTCCGCTGGAGGCGCATTGACACTTGGAGTGTAGTGTGCATCAGAGTTCGGTGGCCGCCAGTAACGTTTCAGTCCCACATGGGGCATTGTTTCAAAGGAAACGTGGTGCCCACTGCTGACCACTTCCTCCTGCCTCTTGACAGACCTTCCTTCACTGCCGCAACGCAGGGGAAAGTGTGAGGTAGTGGCTATGCATTTTGCAAGACAGTGATTCGTTCTTTTATTACAAAAAAGACCAACTCGGGAAGGCCAGATTAAATCATTCCTTTCACTTTTTAATGGGATTTGGATGAATAGAGTAAAATATGCACTTTGCATTCATTGATAGCATCTTTACGTTGAGGTAATTGAGTCTTTTCTCCCTGACTGCATGAGTAATGACTTCATCTGACCCTCCCAAGGCCTGGAGCTCAGGCCGCCTTTGTCACCGTGGAGAACCAGGCTTTGAAACACGCTCTACTTCCCTGGCTTAATTTTTCTTCATTTTAATCCAAAACCCTATTTTTCTCAATAATTCAAGCATAAACTATGTAGTAGTTGAAGTAGTGGAGATTGCAAGGTATTTGTCCTGGTCATGCTGGTTCTTAAATGGAGTTGATAAATCAGGCACCCAGGTCCCCACTGCCCACTCTCACGGAGGCCCAGCCCCACGCTACCGGAGAAGCTTCCAGAACACCGTTCACGTGGCTCGTCCTGGACCAGCTGGCCCCACTGCCCACTTGCCAGGGCACTGTGCTGGAAGTGACCACAGGAAAGCAGGGCGCGCCCTACCCCCACCCCCCCCGCCCCAGGGAGCGCTACACACCTGGCCAGCCCACGAGGCGCAGGAAGGGCCTCATCCACTGCAGGCACATGGACGTGAGGCATCACCAGGACCCAGGAAAAGTCTCCGGAGATCCGAGTCCAAATAACGTGACCAGAGGCAGCCATATGTCCCAGGCCTGGGTCTGTTGGAGTGTTGGGGGGCATAGTGAGGAGCAGGGCATTGTGGAAGGGGCCAGTGAAGGGGCTGAGTCTGCAGGGGTGGGAGCTTGGTGAGGGCCGGGGCCTGCTGGGGGCTGGCTCAGAGGGGTGGGGTCTGCAGACCACCCTCACCCCTACCCCAGGGCCCAGTGGCTCCCAGCCCATCCGGGGGACCCTGCAGTGTCTGGGTCGGGTGTGAAAGTAGGGTGCATGCACTAAACACAGTTTCAGCCATGTTGCTTCTGGGTACCTGTTGTCATTCCCATTGCTTGTGCAGCCTCTTTAAAGGCTATAAGGTGTCAACCAATGGCGATGCTGATTGTCAGTTCTAAGAGGTAACTTTGTCCATAAGCTTGGTTAGAGAAGATTTCTCTCTTATAGGATATGTTACTCGTGTTCATCTTATCTTTCCTACAGTTGTTCAGTTGCTCAGTCATGACTGACTTGTGACCCCATGGACTGCAGCAGCCAGGCTTCCCTGTCCTTCTCCATCTCCTGGAGCTTGCTCAAACTCGTGTCCATTGGGTCACTGATGCCATCCAGCCATCTCATCCTCTGTCATCCCCTTCTCCTCCTGCCCTCACTCTTTCCCAGCATCAGGGTCTTTTCAAATGAGTCAGCTCTTTGCATCAGGTGGCCAAAGTATTGGAGCTTCAGCATCAGTCCTTCCAACAAACTTTCAGGATTGATTTCCTTTAGGAATGGTTAGTCTTCTCCAACACCACAGTTCAAAAGCATCAATTCTTTGGCATTCAGCCTTCTTTATGGTCCAACTGTCACATCCGTACATGACTATTGGAAAAACCATAGCTTTGAGTATACAGACCTTTGGCAAAGTAATGTCTCTGCTTTTTAATACACGTAACATTTCCTGCTAGACTGACTATTTCTCCCCAGGTGAAATCTCGTAGTGTACTCATTTTTCATAACCTTAGCGTGCATGTGTGCTCAGGTGTGTCTGACTCTTTGTGACCCCATGGACTATAGCCCACCAGGCTCCTCTGTCCATAGAATTTTCCAGGCAAGAATACTGAAGTGGGTTGACATTCCCTTCTCCAGGAAATCCAGAGATTGAACCCACATCTCTTGCATCTCCTGCATTGGCAAATGATTCTTTTACCACTGTACCACCTTCATTTTTCATAACCTTAAGAGCTTAGCAAAAAATGTAGTAGACATTTAAACTTACTTGTATAATGAATGAATTTTCTTCACTGCTGCACTTAATGGGTTTTCTGACAGAGTTTTGTGCTTTATTTTTAACTACAAGTTCTAACATTCTCATGAGGGTTTGTGGCAAATATTAATCAAAACAAGATATACACTAAATATATGAGGTGTGGAAAAGGCTAGCCTTTTATTGGCCAAAGAAGTGATATTTGAAAAGGCACTACAAAGTAAACTGATATTAAGCAACTTAGTAATTCTTCAAGTTTTAAATTTAAGATGTTTTTAAAGGTATTTGTCCTGGTCGTGCTGGTTTTTAAATGGAGTTGATAATCAGACTCCCAAGTCCCACTGTCTCGGTAGTTTTGGTAATGTTTCCTTTTTTAATTTCTCTTTTTCAAAATCTGCACCAGATACAGGAGAAACTCAGACGACAGATAGGTAACCCGATAGGATTCGGTTTTCTGCTAGTGTCGTAAAACGTAGGAGTCAGCGGCTCTGTTAACACCTGCTGGGCCCTGGCCTGAGGGGGCAGGCTGTCTGGGCTCCCAGCACCTCTGTTAGGAGATGGGCAGTGCCCATTAACCATGGAGGAGAGTGAGGCTTAGAGAGTGTGAGACGTTCTCCAGGGCCACACGGCTAGTAAGCAGAGACTCAGATGCAGGTTCTCAGCGGGAGAGAGAGGTCCTGGTAGTGAGGACAGTAGCAGCGTGCCTGTAGTCTTGCTCCGTACTGGAGACCATGCTCCCTGTGCTGTGCGCCTCCTCCCCCAAGTCGCCCAGTCACGGACGGGAAACACACCCGTCTCACCCAGAGCTGCGCAGCGAGGAGGCGCAGCCAGCACTCAAACTGGCATCCTGAGGCAGCTCAACTGCGGCGTGGCATCCCTTTCTCCTCTCTGTGGCTCTAAAGCCTTTCTGCAAAGCCCTGCGCTGCCCTCCGCACACCCCTCCCTGTCCACCTCACCACGTTGCGCAGTGGTCTTTCAGCCATGAAACTCGGCCGGGAGGAAGACTGGGTGGAGGTTACTGGGCTGGAAAGTGAAGTTGCATGCTTCAGAAGAGCTGTGTTCTCCTAGCTCGTAGGACAGGTGGTGTTTGGATGTCTCACCCTTTCTACCTCCAAGATCCCGCACAGATCACACACAAAAAGGAATGAATTCTTGCTGACATAATCGTCCCATATCTTGCTTAGCTGGTAAATAATCCACAGACTGAATCTGAGTGTCGTGTACCTTCCTGGGAGAACCTCCAGTGGAGGACTTCTGCAGATTAACCAGTTGTCGCTGCAAGCTAACTATTCCATCTGTCGCTTTTCTTCTTAATCAAGAGAAGTTCTTTTCAGAGAGGCTCTTGGCCGAGGGGGATGACAGCCAACCAGCCTGTTCTGGCCTGGCCTGTGTAGAGGAAAAAGCACCTGTGCTCTCGCGGGAGCTGGCTGTGCGCCTGTGCGTCCCCTTCTGTCCAGCGGTGGTCATAACCTCATCGTTCAGAGAGGATCGCAGGACTTGTGTTTTCTTAGTAGCCTCTTTCTGGAAACCTTCTAGGGACCGTGACTCATTTCCAGAAATTCTCCCTAAATCTCTAGAACACTTTTTGGGAAAAACTGTAAATGCCCTAAGTTTTCCCAAGAAAATGTAAAGTAAGTACATCTTTGTGTTTTATTGTAATAAAGGCTAATACAAAAGAAAACTTAAGACCATCATCCCTACCATGTATTTAGACTTGTAAAGTTAGAGACACTGTGCTCTGTGCTAATTCTGTATTTTCTTTCAGGTTGGTTTGTTGGATCTTGAACTCAACCAGCTGACCAAAGCACTATTTCTGGCCTTGGTTGCCCTCTCAGTTGTCATGGTGACCTTGCAGGGATTTGCAGGCCCCTGGTACCGCAGTCTCTTCCGCTTTCTCCTCCTCTTCTCCTACATCATTCCCATAAGGTGAGTTTAAGGATGAGGAAAACCAGTGTCTGGTTTCATTGACTATGATGTTATTGAATGTGTTGTTCTCAGTGTGAAAGAAATGATCCACTTAGAACTAAAGAGGGAAGATACGGGACTGACTCTAACCATGGCTGCCTCCCTTTCATTGCGGGCACTGACTCTGAGAAGTGAGCGCGTGCCTGAAACTCCCCGTTGAGAAGAAGGCGGAGGGGTCCACTCTGTCAGCCTTGGCCCCAGCGCTCTGAGTGCTGGAAGGCCTGAGCCCAGAATCTGCCAGTGTGAGCCCCGCCTCCTGATGGGAGGCAACCCCCGCCCCGAACCCCCGTGGGGCCCCTGCCACAGGATAGCCGGCCTCCCGGGGCGGAGTCTCTAGGTCTGCATGGCCTATCTCAGCTGTTAACACACTCCCTCCAGACTGTCCTGCAGCTGCCAACAGCCGTCCCCTCCCGTCTCTCTTGAGCAAACACATCTTTTTGGGAATTTCTTAGGTTTTTTCCTTTGTTTTCATTAATCTCGTTTTTCTTCGTTTCTTTTGCTTTTATCAGTCCTGAAATTTTATGTGGTATCCTTCATGACTATTTCTGTTGTACAACGAGAAAGGTTGAGTAAGAGTGCGCTTCCTTCTTTGGGGCACTTCCATTCTTTGATAGAAACCATTGAACAATATTCAGATTTTATTACAGTTTTTTAATATGACTATGTTTAATTTATTTCTTCTTTTCTGTAGTAAACTAACAATGTAAAGAGACTTGACATGTTTCCCCCTTATCCTATTAATAAGAAATACTAATATAGTCATGAAAGTTAATATATAAGTATTTTTAAACAAAAACTAATGATCATTTTCTCACATTTCAATTTTATATATTTATAGCAAAAAATTAGATAATACCCAATAACAAGAGAAAAAAAGAAATATTATGTTTAATCTCTGTTGCTGCTGCTAAGTCACTTCAGTCGTGTCTGACTCTGTGCAGCCCCATAGACAGCAGCCCACCAGGCTCCCCCATCCCTGGGATTCTCCAGGCAAGAACACTGGAGTGGGTTGCCATTTCCTTCTCCAATGCGTGAAAGTGAAAAGTGAAAGTGAAGTCGCTCAGTCGTGCCCGACTCTTAGTGACCCCATGGACTGCAGCCCACCAGGCTCCTCCATCCATGGGATTTTCCAGGCAAGAGTACTGGAGTAGCTAATGATAAATTCTGTAAGACCTTTCAGATGTGGATATACTTACAGACTTATAAGTAAGAATCTTCATACTTACCTATACATAAGTATATTAGCATTCACACATAGCCTTTTTTTAAGTCTGTATATCCTTTAAAAAAGTGTGCTTATGTGGAATTGCCCTCCAGTGGTTAAGACTCCACATTTCCACTGTTTGAGGCTTGGGTTCAATCCCTGCTGGGAAACTAAGACCCTGCCTGCCACTGGTGGGGCCAAAAAAAAAAAAATCTGATTACAAAATGAGAAAGGTACAAGGCTGTGTGCAAATCTGGCTTGTTCTAGTTTTTCCATCAACAGTTTTATATTTAGATTAATATGCTTAGTCAAGCTTGGCGAGACTTGCTGGACAGAAGTGTGACTGCACCTCTGTCTATCTCTGAGATGCTCACATGCACTTCAGCGTGATACTTCTCATTTTTCCTAGTGTGAGAATACAACTACACAGGTTTAGCAGAAGGGATGAAACAGTAAAATTAAAGTGTAAAACATATAGAAGACACTGATTTAGGGGCTTAACATTTGATTCAACCAAGTTTGTTTTCTCATTGCGAAGTTTCCATTAAAATATAAATAGCAATACATTTTAGTATTTACTAAATATGTTTCTGAGCTTAACAAAGAATCAATTTTAAAATAGTCTTAAAATTGTCTTTTTTCTTTTTCAAAGTACCAGTTCTGGAAAATAAAGTGTTTTTTCTTCTACTGACCTAACACTGTAAAAGTCTTTTCCATTTTAAGAAAAGAGAGCTGTTTTATTGAAATTCTGTACAGAATTAAATTTGTCTGAGTCACCTGATACAAGTTACTTCATCTTTCAAGGAAAATAGTATAAGACTTACCTCTACTTTTGTAATTCAGAAATAAGTACGTGTTCCTTAAATCATCTGTTTTTCTCATAGCACAGAGCCAACCATCAGAATTCTTCATGGTACATGTAAAGTTCCCTCAGGTCAGGAGCCCGCATCACATGTCTCTAGTCACTGTGCTTTCTGCATATTCTCTAAAGTGCTGCGTAACAGTCTAGTTGATAATCAGAAGCAAGTGTCTTAGCAATCCCGAGCCAGGGAGGCTTACGTAGGCAACAGAAGCAAAGTGGTATTTGACAAGGCAACAGCGGTGTTCCTTCCAAGAAACGCTGGAGTACCTCTCGGGGGTGCGGCGTCTTTGTGGAAACACTGACGTTGACGAGTGTGTGTGTGGCCTGGGAGACCATTTTCCTCTCTTTCACTCTAAGTCAAGCAGCCAAATCAGCGGGTATGGGAAGGCTTGCCAGGGAAATGCCCACGTATTCATTCTACCAGCTGACCGCTTGGTGGGACGCCCGGTGCTCTGCCCAGAGCTCTGCTCGGTCAGCACACCAAGAAGGGAGTGTTGAAAATGTTAGCTAACACAGGCCCAACGTTTGCTTCCGAATTTAGAGATTAGCTTTCCTGGAGTTTTGTTGAAGGAAAATACTTTGATTTTTGTCAAATTATTCACGGGGCAGATACCCTTCCTGCAGCATCACAAGTTGGTGCTAACCTGTCAGCTTCATTTTCCAGGTAGAATGCTTGGGGGAAACAGTACTTTCAACCTTACTTAGACCTCAGAATGATACTCAGTTACTGACGGCTGGGGACATTTGCAGTCTCCAGACTGCAGAAGATGCCGACCTTATAAGAGCCAGTTTGTGGAAAGCACGCACAGAGGGAAGTCCTAGGGTGTCCTAGGCTGCTGGACAGCCTTTTGCTGAAGAGAGGAGGTGTGTGACTCTTAGACCCACTTAGCCATCTCAGCAGGAGTGTGAATAGATGGGCTCGTCCAGCAAAGGCCTGTGGAGGGGCTCTTGTCTGACGGTGTGGTACCCCCATGACGCAGGAGAGACCCTCAGAGTTTTTGAAAATGTTGTATCAGCAGTAACACTGCCATCTTGGACTGAAAGGGACAGAGATAGAACAAAATAAGAAGCCTGCCAGACTCCCAAAATTCTGCGTGGGAGAAATGGGCTGGAATTCTCCATGGCTGGAAATGGGCTGACAGAACTGCCTGGCCTCAGGCATATGCTACATTTGCAGGGAAAGGAAGAATAGTTTTGAGGCCAGAGCTGGCACATGTCCTGCAGAGGCTGTGGAGCTGGGAGTCCAGAGCTGGAGCTTCCAGGCACAGAGAATTATTCTCAGCTCTTGAAACCTTATGGAATCTGCTTTGCTGGGAAGTTACTACAACTGCTTTGTAGTTACTTATGATGTCTGGATGTTCTTTTTCAATTCTTTGTTCTGCTGATAATCTTTCTCAGTCTTTAACTTGAATTTTTACTCACCCAGTGGTTAAATTATAAATAAGGTTTTTAATTTTACATTGTCAGGTTTATAGTTCTGTTTTGTTGTTGCCTTTCACTCTCACTCTGTATGTTTAAGAATTCCTCCTCTACTCCGGGATGGTGAAGTTGTCCTCCTGTATTAACTTCTAGAAGTTTATCAGTTTTTTCTTTGACCACTGGAAGTGCTTTTGTTGTTGTTTCCTATTTTGGGTGGGGCAGGGGTTAATAGTGGAAAGTAGTATTTTTACATATTTTTCCATACCAGTTCTCTTAGCACCCTTTATAGAAAGCACCTCTTCCCGGTGATCTAGGGTCCCCTCTGTCACATGCTAAGTATTCATACATGCACAGGCCTGTTTTGGGTTCCCTGTTCTGGTCTTTTTATCTTTTCCTGACCAAATAACCAAGTGCTTTAATTCGTAAGCCCTTATAATAAGTTGATGTTTGATAAAAACAAGTCCTCCATGTGTTCATTGAGTGCCTTTGCTCTCCTTGGTCGCGCTTCCCAGGTGCTCTAGTGGTAGAGAAATCACCTGCTAGTGCAGGAGACCCGGGTTTGATCCCTGGGTCGGGAAGATCCCTTGGAGAAGGAAATGGCTTCCCACTCCAGGGTTCTTGCCTGGAGAATCCCGTGGACAGAGGAGCCTGGTGGGCTGCAGTCCACAGGGTCGCAAAGAGTCAGACACGACTGACCGCACGTGCAGGCTCTCCTTGGTCATTTACTTTTTTTTTTTTTTTTTAACTTTATTTTACTTTACAGTACTGTATTGGATTTGGCATACATTGACATGAATCTGCCACGGGTGCAGGCTCTCCTTGGTCATTTACATTCAATACTAAATCTTCCAAACCATGACTGTGGAGTATCTCTTACCTGCGTTAGGTCTTTTCTAACATCTCAAACTTTTTAAAAACTTTCATTGAAATCTTGCATAACTTTTGTTAGAACTATTTTTAGATACTTGACATTTTTCAAATGCTGTTATAAATGCCATTTTTTGAAAGAACTGTTTCCTATATATTTGTTGCTGGTATAGAGAGATAAAATGGATTTCTATAAAAATGGTTGAATCCATCCATTTTGGTAAAATTTTATTGATTCTAATTATTAATGTGAAATCTATTTTTTTCTATAGATAATCAGCTAGTATTTTTCTCTATAGATAATCACCTAGTCAGTAGACAGTGATAGCTTGCTTCCTTTCAGTCTTTTGCACCCTTTCTTTTCCTTGTCACTGTAGCAACGATTTCTAGCTTAACGTTAAGTGGCTATAGTGATACTGGACATTCTTTTGTTCCCGATGTGAAAGGCAGAGCTTTCAACATTTCATCATAAGGATGCTATAAGTTTTTACAGAACCCCTTCTTTACAATATATAATAGAAGTTATTTCTATTCCTATTCTTCAAATATTCATATGCCAAATTATACCAACTGACTCTCTGATGTCACACCTGCTTTGTATTATTTGAGGGGAAAAGCACAACTTGGTCATGGCATAATACTCCTTCATGTATTACTGGATTCCATTTGCTTGTCATTTTTTTGACGTTTTCACATTGGTTTATCTGAGTGAGATTAATTTATGCCTCCCTCTCACATCATCTTTTGGTGTTTAGTGTCAAGATTATACTGTTCTCTTAAAATACATCAATGAGTCTTCTCCAAATTTTTTTGTTTAAAATTGTAATCATTTATTGCTTGGACATTTACACATCAAGGAGGCCATGTCACCCCGAACTTTTTGTTTTGGAAAGTTGTTTGACAGAGTTGATTTCTCTACTGGTTTATATATATTTCTTAAATACTTAAAGTTTAAGTAGTTAACTTTAGTCAGAAAACTTTATTTCAAGTTTTTAACTTCTTGAGTCAGTTTTGGAAAGTATGGTTTTCAAGAAATACGTCACCTGTACCTAGATATTCAAAAATTTTAATTAGTTTGTTAATAATGTTTTCCTGTAATCTCTTCTTATAAGTGTGATCTGTGGTATTGATCACCTTTATTCTTGATACTTATTTCTGCCCCTTCTCTTTTTTTTTCTTGATTAGTCTTCCAGTGGTTTTGTCAACTTGTAGAGTCTTTAGGAAAACCTACTCTTGACTTTATTGATTCCCTGTGGCTCTGTAATGTTTTCCTAATTAGTAATGTTAACTTACTTTATTTCTTTCCTCCTACCTTCTTTGATTTGTATTCTTCTTCTTCAGATAGATGATTAACTCACTGGTTTTCATATTTTTACCCTTTTTGAATATATGCAGTTGAAGGCTATACATTTCTATACAAGTACTACTTTGGCAGCATCCTAAAAGTTTTCATATGTAGTATTTTTGTTATTGTCAACTACAGATTGCTTAATCTTCACTGTGATTTCTTCTTTGACCCATGGTTATTACAAAGTTATTTCTTAGTTTGTGAGCATATTTGACTTTTCTAAATATGTCTCTGTTCATAGTTGGCTTAATTGCATTGTTGTCAGAAAACATGCCATTCATTATTGCACATCTGTGAAATATTTTGAGACTAGTTATAGGGTGCAGTATTTAGTTGGTTTTTGTGGACACTCACTGTGGGCTTGAGAAGAACATGAAGTGTTGGTCTCGGCTCTTCATAGTCTGTTAGGTCGGGATTGTTCAACTTGTTCATAAGTTTCTCTGTACCTTTTGCTTGTTTTCTCAACCTTTTCTAACAGTTACTGAGGATGGTGTCAAAATCACCCTTCAGTATTGTGAATTCATCTATTTTTCCTTTGAATTCTATTTTTGGTATTGTATATTTTGTGACTTTACTATTGATGATATCCAAGTTTAAATCATTACATATTTCTGCTGAATTATGCATTTTCTCAATATAAAGTGACTTTCTTTATCTCTGCTAAGGCTTTTTGCATTAAATTCTACTTTGCTTTATGTTAATATAGTGATGCCAGCTGGCTTTAATTTGCTTGGTATATCTTTTTCCATCTTTGTACTTTCAACTTTTCTGTGTAATTATATTTATATGTGTCTCTTGTAAATAACATAAAGTTTAATTTTAATCTACTCATAGTTTTTGACTATTTAGGGAGGGGAAGGGAAGTCACTCAGTCGTGTCCAACTCTTCGCGACCTCATGGACCACAGCCTACCAGGCTCCTCTGTCCATGGGGTTCTCCAGGCAAGAGTACTGGAGTGGGGTGCCATCGCCTTCTTCATGACTATTTAGTGCATACACAATTATTGTAATACTGTTGTATTTTTAGTTTAAATCTATTATTTTATATTGTGTTTTTAATGTATATTTCTGTTCTGTATTTTTTCTCCTTTCTTACCATTTTTTTTTTCAATTCCACTTTTTCTCTAATAGTTTGTAGGTGTTATAAGAGTTTCTGTTCTTTTTAGTATGTGTCCTTGAAAATAAAAACATTCTTAATTTCTGAGAGTCTAAAGGCATTAGTGTCCCTTGCATGTCATCTTACAAATGTTTAACTCCATTTGCCCCTTCTGACCTAATCCATTTTTGTAATTTATCCTAATCGTAGTTCTTCTTAAACTGCGTGATATTACTGTTTTACACATTCCCTCTTAATTTTGGTTTATCTGTTTTATTCTTCTTAGCTTTCAGAACTTCCATGTAGACTAATTCTCCTTCTGTCAGAAGTGTATTCTCTTGTTTGTGTTTAGTGAGGGTCTTTGTTGGGAACCCCAGATTTCCCCTCTTGAAAATGGTCTCACCTGTGCAGGCTTCTGCGGCGCCACGCTTGTCTCGCTCTGCAAAAGGGTCTCGCCCTGCAAAAGGGTCTCGCCTGTGCGGGCTTCTGCGGCGCCACGCTTGTCTCGCTCTGCAAAAGGGTCTCGCCTGTGCGGGCTTCTGCGGAGCCACGCTTGTAGGGTCTCGCCCTGCAAAAGGGTCTCGCCTGTGCGGGCTTCTGTGGCGCCACGCTTGTCTCGCCCTCTGGCTTCTGTGGCTGCTTGCTGCTCTTCATTTCGCTCTTGCCCCTCTGGGGCCCTCCCAGTGCCTTTCAGGCGTGCTCTTTGTGGGTGGTGTCCTGCTCTCTGACACAGTGTGTCTGTCTAGATAGATGTCTATTCCTGAATCTGTAGATAGGTTTCTTCCACTCATCCAAGAACATTCTCAGTTTGTCCCTAAATACTGCCTTTGCCCTATTCTGGGTGGGCAGAGATCCACCCATACCCTTTGTTTCTCCTGTTTTACATTGTGCTTTCCACCTTTTTTTTGTCTCTTGCTTTATTTTGTTAATAAATAACATTCCTAATGACCTGTCTTCCAAGTCACTGATTTCATTTTGGCTATATCTCAGTTCAGTTCAGTTCAGTTGCTCAGTCGTGTCTGACTCTTTGCGACCCCATGAATCGCAGCACGCCAGGCCTCCCTATCCATCACCATCTCCCGGAGTTCACTCAGACTCACGTCCATCGAGTCCGTGATGCCATCCAGCCGTCTCATCCTCGGTCGTCCCCTTCTCCTCCTGCCCCCAATCCCTCCCAGCATCACAGTCTTTTCCAATGAGTCAACTCTTCGCATGAGGTGGCCAAAGTACTGGAGTTTCAGCTTTAGCATCATTCCTTCCAAAGAACACCCAGGCTTGATCTCCTTCAGAATGGACTGGTTGGATCTCCTTGCAGTCCAAGGGACTCTCAAGAGTCTTCTCCAGCACCACAGTTCAAAAGCATCGATTCTTCGGCGCTCAGCTTTCTTCACAGTCCAACTTTCACATCCATACATGACCACAGGAAAAACCATAGCCTTGACTAGGTGGACCTTAGTTGGCAAAGTAATGTCTCTGCTTTAGAATATACTATCCAGGTTGGTTATAACTTTTCTTCCAAGGAGTAGGCGTCTTTTAATTTCATGGCTGCAGTCACCATCTGCAGTGATTTTGGAGCCCAAAAAAATAAAGTCTGACACTGTTTCCCCATCTATTTCCCATGAAGTGATGGGACCGGATGCCATGATCTTCGTTTTCTGAATGTTGAGCTTTAAGCCAACTTTTTCGCTCTCCTCTTTCACTTTCATCAAGAGGCTTTTAGCTCCTCTTCACTTTCTGCCATAAGGGTGGTGTCATCTGCAAATCTGAGGATATTTCTATTTCTCCCGGCAATCTTGATTCCAGCTTGTGCTTCTTCCATTCCAGCGTTTCTCATGATGTGCTCTGCATATAAGTTAAATAAGCAGGGTAACAACAGGCAGCCTTGATGTATTCCTTTTCCTATTTGGAACCAGTCTGTTGTTCCATGTCCAGTTCTAACTGTTTCTTCCTGACCTGCATACGGTTTTCTCAAGAGGCAGGTCTGGTGCTCTGGTATGCCCATCTCTTTCAGAATTTTCCACAGTGTATTGTGATCCACACAGTCAAAGGCTTTTATAGGTTAAATTAAAAGGTATTCAAGACACGTGAATGGGCTAAGTATTTGTGAGACCTGTTCCCTACGTCCCTCGAATAAAGTAAAGCATGAGGCCGTCTGCCTAATTTACCATTAAATAGGATACACCAGACAAAGTCCTAAACAAGCCGTGACCCTGGGGATCCTGCTAACAGACATCAGGATTCTGCCTCTGGAGCCTTGGCATTTGCCCTCAGTGACTCTTCTATGACAGGAGTCCCTGAAAGGACAGAGTCAAGTCTTCCCTGATGCTACAGAACTAGTCATTGGGCCTGCTGTGTGTGTCTGCGAAACGAACTTGCTTCCTAATAAATATTTAGTAAATAAATCTGAGTGGCAGACTGCCGTCTGAGACTTGCTTTTACTCTGCCGAGTAGTGATGTTATGGAGGGAGAAGTTAAGTCACCTGAAACTTCTGTGACTACTGTCATCTACCAACACACAGACCAAAGAGTTTTCCCCACCATGTAAGCTTGGGGCAGTCTGCAAGAAATATGCTTTTCTTGAGCTGGCAGTAAACTCAGTATGTGTTCTTCCCCACCCTCCTCTTGACTATTCTGTCCCCTGGGGCAGCTGCCTGTGTTGAGAGGCTGCATCTGACATTTCTGATTTGTTTTGATAGTGTTCAGATACTTTAAAGAAATATTTCAAACTGTGGTCAGCAGCAGTCAGATGGGTGCTAGTTGGATAGACTTGATGTTCAGGCCAGTCCCAACTTATTATTCCACAGATTTCTCACGATCCCCTTGAGTGCACTTGTGTTTTATCAGACTGTGGATTGTAAAACCACCTCACACATGATTGATGTTTCCCAGCAGATACTGAAAGCTGTAAGCAGTTCTCACTGTAGAGTAGAAGAAACTTTAAGGCTCTTTGCACAGGCACATCAAGGGGGCAGCGATTCTACCTTAACTAAAATTACAAGTACTACAAAACCACAAGCAAAACTAACTGGATAAAAGTAGGCAGACAGAGTGGACTTAGGATAATTCACCAAAGAGAGTTTGCTGCCCTCTAAACAGATGGTCCACAAAAGTAAACAGTGCTTTAAAGTGCTGTTTAAAAGTGCTTAAAAGGAAGTCCACTTAATTTCCTTAAAAAAAAAAAAGGCTGAAAACTCATAAGGATTCAGAGATTAAAATGTAAACTTAAAGGCAAAACTGAATTGATCATGGATGAACTGATAAATCCATGTGAAAATGGCTTGAAAGAAGCCACAAGAAACCAAAACTAAAAGAAAAAAAAAAAGTCACTGGCAGATCTGACCAAAGGGTGCTTGGTCTGCTTCTGTCTGTCTGTCAAGGCAAAGCAGAACAAGCCATTAAGGCCCGGACTCAGGCTACCACAAGCAGAGTACCTGATAATCCGCTTCACAGCAATTTTCAGCTGATGTGTGTGTCTACCATGTGTTTCCAGCCAGCCACCAGTGCTGAAGGCACCTACAGAAAGCTGACGTGGACTCTGCAGCCGGGAGCAGGAGGAGGAGGGGCACGGCAAAGCCACTGTGACTAAAGTTAATCCGCGGACACGGGGATTTGCCCGTGCCCACAGCACCCTGCTCCAGGGCTGCCTACACCGCCACTGCCACAGGCTGATGCTACCTGCCCCTCCACACGGGGTTCCCATCGCCTGCCATCTACCCCAGGCAGCTCCCCCTGCATCCTGCTGGCTGGCTCATTTGTTGACAGGTCTATTCTCCCTTCTAGATCCACAGCACTTCAGAACAGGGACCACTGCATCCTTCTCTTTCCTGGCCCTCAATGTGTGCACAGAGTTTCTCCAAGGTTAAGACGGAAAAGGCAGAGCCAGGAGATGATCAGGCCCTACTGGGTGAGTGCGGTGGATGAGGAAATACCTTCTCCCAACCTCACCCTGGCCATGCCGCACAGCTTGGGGATCTCAGTTTCCTGACCTAGGACTGAATACAGGCCAAGCAATGAAAGCCCAGACTCCTAATCACTAGGCCACCGGGGAACCCCAGGAAGTACCTTTGAAGTCTAACTCATATGTGTGCTTTCCTGCCTGGAACCTCAGGGTGGCTGCTTGGGGGTTAGACCCCGGGGCACAGTACGCCAGGTAGGCCTTCTCCAAATCACTGCTGGTGACGCTGGTCACAGGGTGATCCATGCCCTGTGAAGGGAAAGCCAGATAGATATATGGTGAAAGCAAGAAGACAGACACTGGGGGCCATCCACACAACCTGCAGACAAGCCCACAGTGGGTGGCCGTGTCCTAGGGGAGGCAGACAAGAGGAGCTGGGGGTGGGGCTGTGGTAGGAGAGAGAGGCACAGAACAGGAGCCAATAGGACTGCCTGCTGTAAGCTGCTCAGGAAAATGGAAGACAGCCCACGTGGGCCCAACTAACCTGGATAACCATGACAGGAGCAATGGAAGACAGGGTGTTCAATTACTTGTAATGGATAACACAATCCTTCAGGTGCAAGTGAACTCACAAACGCTATTTCACTGAGGGCCTGAGCACTGCAGCCTCTTCTGTCCATTGTTTCGGCCTCATCCCTCCCACTCCTGACCAAACCCAGAGCCACACTAGAGAGGCTCCCTGAACAAATCCAGGGAAGACGGAAGAAATCCCAGGATGCTCGGGGGGAGGCAGGTCAGGCAGAAGATGAATGGAGCAGTAATGCAGGAAGGCTGGCACTGGAAGAAGAGGGAAGGAGGAGGGCGCAAGTCATCTGCTGAGAGTGCCCACATCCACCTGGCCAGCGGGTACAGAGTGGCAATACCTCTGTGTTTCAACTGGCCAATGTCTTTCTCATGAGGGCATGCTATGCGCAAACACTGTCCTCAGCCCGGGGGCACGTCAGTGGCCAAAGCCCCCATGAAGCTCACATTACAGAGTTTCCAGAGAAAAAAACATTTCAAATGCAGTCAAGAGCATGAAACTACAACCCAGAAAAATACAAATGTCTATTAGACCACATAGCCCAACTGTCATTTGGGAGAAGCTGTCACTATAGAAATGGTGACCTCCCTACACATGTATCTCTACAGATAACCGGGACAGGGGTGGGGAACTCCCTCTAATCTTGATTCATCTATGAACATCTCTGAATAGTTGACAGCAGCAGTTACTTGACCCAGATACCAAATCAATAGCTGAAACAAGTTAATTTCATATACTTGTCCACCTTTTATAAAGTGACTACTATAGATAAAGCAAAAAGCCAGCTCTAAAAAGCCTTAAGCTTTATTCCACAGCTACACAAACACTCCTGCACACCCAGGCACTCGTTCTGGAGTTACCTGTTCAACAGTAAGAGAGACATTTTTCTACCCCTATTTAACAAACTATGATATCACTACAACAAAGTTACTCAGTCCTCATGAACTAACAGATAGCTAACTGTTCCAAGATGTGACCTCATACAAATGAACTCTAAATTACCCAGTTCTGCCATAATTCCCCCAAAGCAAGCGAATCATAAGGGGACCTGGGGATCTTTGGCTCTGTCAAGGGCTCCCTGGAGCAGTCCTTGTGCCCATGTTTGGAAAGACTCCTCCATCACGGACCCACAGGAAGATATACTCACACTCTTTCCGTGACACTTACTTGTCGTCCATATTCCTGCCAAGAGCCAAACTCATCAGTCCAGTACCAAACCCAGTTGGTGGTGAGGATGAAGTGTGGAGGTTTGGTGACCGAGGAGGCTGTGGAAAGACGGCGAGCCCGGGTGGCACCAAACTTCATGGTGTCAAAGTTCAGAAAACCAATGAGAAAGCTACTGGATGTCTCAGTGCACGTGACCCTGCAAAAGAACACAAGAAGTAAACTGAAAGCCCAGCCACATGAACGTGGGCCCTTCAGCTTCTCTCGTGGTCTCTGAGTCATTCAGCTGAAATATGTGGACATACATGGGAGCTGCACATTTAAAACAATGCGTCAGGGTGGGAGGGGACTTGCTTTAAGATCCATTTTGCTGTGTGAAAATAATAAAATCACAATACTATGGAAAAGAGCCCTTGGAGGAGACAATGGCAACCCATTCCAGTGTTATTGCCTGGGAAATGCCATGGACAGAAGAGGCTCGCAGGCTACCGTCCATGAGGTTGCAAAGTCAGACACAACTGAGCGACTAAGCGCACAAACACACACACACTATGGAGAACCTGTTATCATGACATTCCTTTCATTACACAAAAATGCTAAGTAAAACAACTTTTTAAAAAATGCATTGCTGAGCTGACAAGAAACAAAAATCCTTAGAAGCCAAAAATAGTTAATATACACTGAATGCATGTGAGCTGGGCTAGTCCCCCTACTAAGTACTTTATACATTTTAAGGGATTAAGTCTTCATTGTACCAAAGCTGTGACTTATCCCCATTTTCACAGATGTGAAAATAGAGCCCAGGGAGGTTCAGAAACCTGTTCAAAGTTAAACTGCTAATAGACGGCAAAGATGGGGTTTAAGTTAAACAGTTTGGCAGAACAGCGTGCACTCTGAGCCACTACAATCTATTTGTTTCCAAATGCTATACTGCCCCAAGAGCAAAGGGAAGGTCTGGAACTAGTGAGGTGAATGAAAACTAAAGCCAGTGGCTGTCCAAAGGCAATGTCAGTGAGTAATGACAAACAGCCCTATTTTTAGTGGCAATGAGGAAACAAGAAACAAATGTAGGATCTGAATATGGTCAAGGGTTAAATCTCCAAAGAGATATTTCAGCATAAAATCATGATTCTAAAAGTCTACACATCCTTAGTGAAGGGAGCTGGGAAAGGAATCTGCTTTGCAAAGGAAGTTAGCAAGGAAATTTGCCTATGTCAGAGCTGGCTTCGGAAGGAAAGAAGAAAACTTCCACTGAGATCTCATAAACTGCTCACACCTCAAGGAAGTTAAGTTGATTCACACTTCTTTTGTGAGAATTAAATTTAGAGACCCACAGTGGCAGTTCCCGTAGAAGCAAACACAAATCCTCTCTGGAAGGAATTCACCTTCAACTCAGGCCTCAAAAGAATTTCTCTAATGCTGAAGAGGGTATAAAGAGAAGAGAACTCTCCTACACTGTTGGTGGGAATTTAAATTGGTATAGCCACTATGGAGAACACTATGGAGGTTCCTTAAAAAACTAAAAACAGAGCTACTATATGATCCTGCAATCCCACTCCTGGGCATGTATATGGAGAAAAACATGACCCGAAAGGATACATGAACCCCAATATTCATTGCTTCACTGTTTATAATAGCCAATACATGGAAGTAACCTAAATGTCCATTGACAGAGGAATGGATAAAGAAGATATGGTGCATATATATATATAGATATATATGAATATTACTCAGCCATTAAAAAGAAATAATGCCATTTGCAATATGGCATTATTCTGGGTGGATGGACCCAGAGTGTCATCCTGAGTGAAGTCAGTCAGACAGAAGGAAAAACATCGTATGATATCCCTTATATGTGGTATCTAAAAAGAAATGACACAAATGAACTTAAAGAACAGAAAAAGACTCAGACTTAGAAATCAAATTTATGGTTGCTGGAGGAAAGGGACAGTTAGGGACTTTGGGAAGGTCATGGACATTGCTGTGTTTAAAATGGATAACCAACAAGGACCTACTGCATAGCACATGGAACTCTACTCAATGTTATGTGCTAGTCTGGATGGGAGATGCCTTTGGAGAAGAATGGATACATGCATGTATGTGTGTGTATACATATATATATATATATATGGCTGAGTTCCTTTGCTGTTCACCTGAAACTACAACATTGTTAGTCAGCTATACCCCAATACATAATAAAAGATTTAAACTTTTAAAAATTTCTACAGATAAAGTTTCAGCAAACATGAGTTTGTAATCAAATAAATCAGAAACGAGACACCATAAGCAAAACCCAGCAAAAACAGTCCGCTAAAGACAATAAATATTAAGAGTTGTTAGATATAAATATACAATATGAATAAAGTGTTTTTTTAAAGTTAATATTGAGTATCAAAAGTATGAGTACAGATTAAGAACTAAGAATTAAGCAGATAAATCTGAAGGAAAAAACAATCTTTAGAAGTAAATAATTATAATTTTAAAATCACAGTAGACAGGACACACGTTATCTCAGACAAGGCTGAACTGATGAACTAGGTAACCAAGTGAAGAAATTTCCCTGCATACAGCACAAAGGATGACGTGAGAGAAGTCAAAAGACATAAAAAATAGAGTAAGAAGATCTTAATATATGTCTAATTAGAAGTCCAGAGAAGCAATATTTTTGAGGAACTTTCAGAATTGATTAAACATAAAACCTCCCACTCAAAAAGAATGAATTATAAATAGACTAAATAAAATAAATCCACATATAGACAGATCTTAGTGAAACTGTAGCACCAGAGGCTGACTGTATGTTTAGTCAGAGAGGGAAAAAAAAAAGCAGATTACCTACTGTAATGTGTTGTACCGTATTCTCACTCGTGGCAGCTGAAATGTGACCTCACTAGGAAATTAGGTCTTCTCAGATATAATTAAGATGAGGTCATACTCAAGTAGGGTAAGCCCTAAACCCATGACTTGGTGTCCTCATAAAAAGAGAAATTTGGACACAAAGACACATAGGAGAAAGCCATGAGACAAAAAAGAAAGAGATTAGAGTAATGCGGCTCTAAACCAAGGAATGCCAAGGAATATGAAGGATTGCCAACAACCACCAGGAGCTAGGAAGAGGCAAGAAAGATCTTCCGCAGGCGTCTACAGACAAAGCATAGCCTTGCTGACAACCTAACTTTGGAATTCTAGCCTCCAGAAACATAAGAATAAATTATTGCTCCTAAGACACCAAGTTTGCGGTCATCTGTTATGGCAGCACCCCAGCCTCAGGCCAAACAATGTATTTATACTGATAACTTCTAAATAAGCAATGGAAGCCAGAAAACAATGGAATAATCTTCGAAGAATTGAGAGAAAATACCCCAAAAAACTATTTTTCAAAAATGAAGATGAAATAAACACTTTCAGACAAACAAAAAACACATCTTCCACCAAACTCTCACTATACCAACTTCTAGAAGATGAATTTAAAAGAAAATGATCCACAAGGAAACATATGAACAAAGGATTGTGTGCAAAAATCCAAAATGATAAATGTCTAAATTTAAACAAATACTGACTATATAAAACAATGTTAATTTCTAACTTCTGGGATTAAGAAAATAATTGAAGCAATTTTATACAACACATTTTATATCCCTGGCATTGTTCTGAGCATTTACACTTTAATTCTCAAAATAATTCATCCTTTAATGTAGGAACTATTATTTTTATATACCTGACATAAAGAAAAACTGGGGCACAAGAAGACTAAGTAATTTGCCCAAATTCACACAGTGGTAAATGAGTTTGAATGGACCTAGTCAGAATTCAAGTGTTCAAGACTTTTATTGTTCGAGAGAATGATAAAATGTATTGATTAGCTTAAGTTGTTAAGCTAAAGTTTATTAAGTTAAAGGGTCTATTTTCCAGAGTAACCACTAGAAGAACAGAAAGTCACTGTATAACTTCCAAATTAATAGATGAGGGGGGAAAAAAATCAAATGAGGAAACATCTAAGAGAAGACCAAAAAGAGAAAACAAAAACAGAAAAAGGGCAAATAGCAAAAACAGACAGTAGAAATAAATTCAAATGTAATCACAATGTGTAAATAGGCAATCCCAACAAATGAATAAACCACTATAAAAAAAGGTTAAAAAACAAAGATTGTCAAACTGAAAAAATATCCAGTTTTGTGATGTTTACAGGAACTATATCTAAAATAGAAACAGAAGAGCTTGAAAGTAAAATAGTGAAGCGTGGCTAAAAGAAAGCAGGCCTAGTTATACTAATAGCAAATGAAACAGACTTACAACAAAAAAAGCATTATTAGAAATATTAATAAAAGCATTCATTTTATAGTACTACCAAGTTCAATTTAATTTTTAAAATATAAAATAAAAATTGATGGGATTATAAGGAGAAACCAACAAATTCATAGTGAATTGTTAACATACCTTTATGGCTAACTGATACAAGAAGCAGACAAAGAAATCAATAAAGATACAGAAGATTAGAGCCACACAATTTACACCCATCTAACACCACATACAAAACACTTTGTATACACAGAACTTTTACCAAAATTAATGACGTACTAGCTTCCCTGATAGCTCAGTTGGTAAAGAATCCCCCTGCAGTGCAGAAGACCCCAGGTCAATTCCTGGGTCGGGAAGATTCCCTAGAGAAGGGATAGGCTACCTACTCCAGTATTCTTAGGTTTTCCTTGTGGTTCAGCTGGTAAAGAATCCGCCTGCATGCACGATACCTGGGTTCACTGTCTGAGTTGCAAAGATCCCCTGGAGAAGGGAAAAGCTATCCACTCCAGTATTCTGGTCTGGAGAATTCCATGTGGTCATAAAGAGTCAGACGCGACTGAGCAACTTTCACTTTCACAACAAAATTCAAAGTATCTGTTACTATATAGCCTGACCACAATGCAATTCATTTAAACTTAAAAATTAATTTTAAAATATACTTAGAAATAAACCATAGGTCATCTAATCTATGGGGTCAAAAAAGAACAAAAGTCTATTCCTCTAAAAAAGAAAAATATGAGTAATAAATCTCTGCAAAACTGATGAAAAAGAAAGGAAAGGGAGAAAAAAAGATTAAAAGTGTAAACGGGGACAAAATTAAAGATGGCATAGACACTAACAGGGATAGTACAAGTAACTTTATGACAGTAAGTTTTAAAATAAATAAAATGACCAAACTCCTAGAAAAAATATCAACTTACCAACTGACTCAAGGAAAAACTGAAAACCTGACTGGTCCTATAATAATTATAAGAAATTGGGTCAATAGTTTAAAATCTTCCCAAGAATTAAACATCAAGACTAGAAACTTTTAGATGCATAATCATTCAGGAAAAAAATAACTCTCATTTCACATTGCCTTTTGAGAACAGAAAAAATATCCATCCCAATCTCATTTTTATGAAGCTAGTAATTTCATAAGATAAAAACCAGGCATCATTATACTGTACATCTGTAACTTACATAATACTGTACATCAACTATACTTCAATTTTAAAAAACAGGCAAAGACAACAGGAAACAATTATAGACCAATCTTATTCAAACATAAATTCAAAAATCTTAAACCAAAGAGTGGCAATCCAAATTCACCATTGTGTGTGTGTCTGTGTGTGTACGTGTGTGTCTACATATGCACAGGCATGACTTAGGCCTGGGAATGAAATGGACTTAACATTAGAAAATTAATGTAAATCACTGCATTAACAAGCAAAACAGAACAAAACATAGGCTCTTAATGCAGAAATTGCACTCAATAAAATTTAATTTCCATACACAAAGAAAAACTCCTGGCATATTAGGCATAAAATCAGAATTGATTAGCAATGGTAAAGGTTCCAAACATTCACATATGCTTAAGGGAAAACATTTTTAAATTACTCCTTTTAAAATTAGGAAAAAAAGAATAACTTTCCTGTTATTATCACTTCTGTTCAGCATGAGGAGTCTTAGCCACTATAATAAGGCAATCAAAAGAAATAAAATTTTTAAGAATTAAAAAGGAAAACTTAGACTATTCAGATATTAATTTCTAAACATGTATCAAGTATATCAAGAATTATACAGATGATTCAAATAAATTATCAGTAGCTAAGATATTTCAGTAAAGTTGCAGGAAATAAGGCAGAAAAGTCAACTGCCTTTCTACACATCAGCAGGGAGAAAAAAAAAACCAAAAAAATTTAACTAGGGATACAATGAAATGTTCCCTTGGTATCTCTAATTTTCTTGAAGAGATCTCTACTACTGCTGCTGCTGCTAAGTCGCTTCAGTCGTGTCCAACTCTGCGACCCCATAGACGGCAGCCCACCAGGCTCCCCCGTCCCTGGGATTCTCCAGGCAAGAACACTGGAGTGGGTTGCCATTTTAGTCTTTCCCATTCTGTTGTTTTCCTCTATTTCCTTGCATTGATCACTGAGGAAGGCTTTCTTATCTCTCCTTGCTATTCTTTGGAACTCTGCATTCAGATGCTTATTTATATCTTTCCTCTTCTACTTTGTTTTTTGCTTCTCTTCTTTTCACAGCTATTTGTAAGGCCTCCTCAGACAGCCATTTTGCTTTTTTGTATTTCTTTTCCATGGGGATGGTCTTAATCCCTGTCTCTCGTACAATGTCACAAACCTCATTCCATAGTTCATCAGGCACTCTATCAGATCTAGTCCCTTAAATCTATTTCTCACTGCCACTGTATAATCATAAGGGATTTGATTTAGGTCATACCTGAATGATCTAGTGGTTTTCTCCACTTTAAGTCTGAATTTGGCAATAAGGAGTTCATGATCTGAGCCACAGTCAGCTCCCGGTCTTGTTTTTGCTGACTATATGGAGCTTCTCCATCTTTGGCTGCAAAGAATATAATCCATCTGATTTCGGTGTTGACCATCTGGTGATGTCCATGTGTAGAGTCTTCTCTTGTGTTGTTGGAAGAGGGTATTTGCTATGACCAGTGCGTTCTCTTGGTACAACTCTATTAGCCTTTGCCTTGCTTCATTCCATACTCCAAGGCCAAATTTGCCTGTTACTCCAGGTGTCTCTTGACTTCCTACTTTTGCATTCCAATCCCCTATAATGAAAAGGACATCTTTTTTGGGTGTTAGTTCTAAAAGGTCTTGTAGGTCTTCACAGTAACGCTGAAGAAACTGAAGTAACTTCAGCTTCTTCAGTGTTACTGGTTGGGGCACAGGCTTAGATTACCATGATATTGAATGGTTTGCCTTGGAAACGTCATTTTTGAGATTGCTTCCAAATACTGCATTTCAGACTCTCTTGTTGACCATGATGGCTACTCCATTTCTTCTAAGGGATTCCTGCCCACAGTAGTAAATATAATGGTCATCTGAGTTTAATTCACCCATTCCAGTCCATTTTAGTTTGCTGATTCCTAGAATGTTGACGTTCACTCTTGCCACCTCCTGTTTGACCACTTCCAATTTGCCTTGATTCATGGACCTGACATTCCAGGTTCCTGTGCAATACTGCTTTTTATAGCATCTGACCTTGCTTCTATCACCAGTCACATCCACAACTGGGTATTGTTTTTGCTTTGGCTCCATCCCTTCATTCTTTCTGGAGTTATTTCTCCACTGATCTCCAGTAGCATATCGGGCACTTACCAACCTGGGGAATTCCTCTTTCAGTATTGTATCATTTTGCCTTTTCATTCTGTTCATGAGGTTCTCAAGGCAAGAATACTGAAGTGGTTTGCCATTCCTTCCTCCAGTGGACCACATTCTGTCAGACCTCTCCACCATGACCCATCCTTCTTAGGTGGCCCCACACAGCATGGCTTGGTTTCACTGAGTTAGACAAGGCTGTGGTCCGTATGATCAGATTGGCTAGTTTTCTGTGATTATGGTTTCAGTATGTCTGCCCTCTGATGCCCTCTCGTAACACCTACCATCTTACTTGGGAACATTTCATGCAAAGACGGGCACAATAAAGGACAGAAATGGTATGACCTAACAGAAGCAGAAGATATTATGAAGAGGGGGCAAGAATATACATAAGAACTGTACAAAAAAGAGCTTCACGACCCAGATAATCACGATGGTGTGATCACTCACCTAGAGCCAGACATCCTAGAATTTGAAGTCAAGTGGGCCTTAGGAAGCACCACTATGAACAAAGTTAGTGGAGGTGATGGAATTCCAGTTGAGTTTTTTCAAATCCTGAAAGATGATGCTGTGAAAGTGCTGCACTCAATATGCCAGCCAATCTGGAAAATTCAGCAGTGGCCACAGGACTGGAAAAGGTCAGTTTTCGTTCCAATTCCAAAGAAAGGCAATGTCAAAGAATGCTCAAACTACCGCACAATTGCACTCATCTCAAACGCTAGTAATGTTCAAAATTATCCAAGCCAGGGTTCAGCAATACGTGAACCGTGAACTTCTAGATGTTCAAGCTGGTTTTAGAAAAGGCAGAGGAACCAGAAATCAAACTGCCAACATCTGCTGGATCATGGAAAAAGCAAAAGAGTTCCAGAAAAACATCTATTTCTGCTTTATTGACTAGGCCAAAGCCTTTGACTGTGTGGATCACAATAAACTCAGGAAAATTCTTCAAGAGATGGGAATACCAGACCACCTAACCTGCCTCTTGAGAAATCTGTATGCAGGTCAGGAAGCAACAGTTAGAACTGGACATGGAACAACAGAGTGGTTCCAAATAGGAAAAGGAGTATATCAAGGCTGCCTATTGTCACCCTGCTTATTTAACTTATATGCAGAGTCTGTCTCTTATACACATCTAATTTGGCAATAAGGAGTTCATGGTCTGAGCCACAGTCAGCTCCCTATCTTGTTTTNAGTTAGAACTGGACATGGAACAACAGAGTGGTTCCAAATAGGAAAAGGAGTATATCAAGGCTGCCTATTGTCACCCTGCTTATTTAACTTATATGCAGAGTACATCATGAGAAACGCTGGGCTGGAAGAAGCACAAGCTGGAATCAAAACGGCCGGGAGAAATAGAAATAACCTCAGATATGCAGATGACACCACCCTTATGGCAGAAAGTGAAGAGGAGCTAAAAAGCTTCCTGATGAAAGTTAAAGAGGAGAGTGAAAAAGCTGGCTTAAAGCTCAACATTCAGAAAATGAAGATCATGGCATCCGGTCCCATCACTTCATGGGAAGTAGATGGGGAAACAGTGGAAACAGTGTCAGACTTCATCTTTTTGGGCTCCAAAATCACTGCAGATGGTGACTGCAGCCATGAAATTAAAAGACGCTTACTCCTTGGAAGGAAAGTTATGACCAACCTAGATAGCATACTGAAAAGCAGAGATATTACTTTGCCACCAAAGGTCCGTCTAGTCAAGGCTATGGTTTTTCCAGTAGTCATGTATGGATATGAGAGTTAGACTGTGAAAAAAGCTGAGTGCTGAAGAATTGATGCTTTTGAACTGTGGTGTTGGAGAAGACTCTTGAGAGTCCCTTGGACTGCAAGAAGATCCAACCAGTCCATCCTAAAGGAGATCAGCCCTGGGTGTTCTCTGGAAGGACTGATGCTAAAGCTGAAACTCCAGTACTTTGGCCACCTCATGCAAAGAGCTGACTCAATGGAAAAGACTTTGATGCTGGTAGGGACTGGGGGCAGGAAGAGAAGGGGATGACAGAGGATGAGATGGCTGGATGGCATCACCAACTTGATGGACATGAGTTTGGGTAAACTTCGGGAGTTGGTGATGAACAGGGAGACCTGGTGTGCTGTGATTCATGGGGTCGCAAAGAGTCGGACACAACTGGGAGACTGAACTGAACTGAGGGATGCAATGCACAGTATGATTAACTATAGTTAATGATGCTGTATAGCAATATTTGGATGTTGCTAACACAATGAATCCTAAAAAATTCTCATCTCAAGAAAAATAAAGGTATTAAAGAACATTTAAATGAGTCGCTATATTATGATGTTGGTTCTCCCCAAACTGGTAATAGACAATGCAATTTCAAGTTTAAAAAAAATCACAACGGTTTTTTTTTCTGAAAACCAACAGGCAGATTTTAAAATTTCTGAAGAGGAGAAAAAGACCAAGAGGCAAGACAATCTGAAGGAAAACATGGTGGGAAACTGCCTTACCAGATCCCTAAACTTACTGTAAAGCTCTTCTATATGACACAGTGTGATACTGATAAGAGACTACAGACCAATGAAGCAGAAGGGGCCAGAAAAAGAAGGGGCGTGTATTTGCTAACTCAACACCTAACACAGACAGCACTGAAAACAGGTGCAAAAAAGATGGCCTACTTACAAAAGTAGTACTTGGCATCTAAGTCTGAAATTAACCTATAAAACATATTACATTTTGTCAAATCTGACTCAGTTTGGGTGGGTTTAAAAATCGACTGACTTCTGGAAATGAACAATGTAATACAGCTGAACAACATGAATGTATTTAATTGCACTGAACCTTACACTTAAAAATGGTTAAGATGGTAGGTAAATTTTGTCTGTTTCATCACAATGTTTTCTTTTGCTGAGTAGAGTTTAACATTTGGCAGGGGATTTTGTTCTTTTGTCCATAAGATACAGAGGTGAATTACAAATGTATTTTTTAAAAAATCACCTGAAATACTTCTATATACATATATATATATATCCCAAATATATTTTGGCTCACTTTTCTCAGTTTGGTTATTTTGGTGTTTTTTTCCCACATGGACTATTTTTGAAGTCTTTACTGAATTTGTTACAATATTGTTTCTGTTTTATGTTTTGGTTTTCTGACCACAAGGCATGTGGGAGCTTAGTTCCCTGACCAGATGGAACTTGTACTTCTTGCACTGGAAGGTGAAGTCCTAACCTTTGGACTGCCAGGGAAGTCCCTGCCTCACTGCGATTTACTTTTTAAATATGTTTTATGTTTTTAATCTTAACCTGTTATTTTTTAATGCTTTACTTGTTTTAAAATCTTTCACGGTGGAGTGTGTTGGTTAACAATGTCAACTTAGTCTCAGGTGCAGAGCAATGTGATTCAGTTATATATAAATATATATACACACATACATTTATCTATTGTTTGTCAAATTCTTTTCCCATTTAGATTATTGCAGAATATTCAGCAGAATTCCCTCTGCTCTACAGTAGTTCCTTGTTATCTATCTGAAATATAGCAGTGTGTACATGGCAATCCCAAACTAAATTTTTAATTCAATATATTTTTTAAAGTGGTCTTTGGAAATTCATCTGCATAAGAATGAAACTGGACATATACTCCATCACAGGCAAGGAGAGGTTAATACAGTCTTTAAAATGTTAAGAATTTTTGAAGAAAATTCAGGACAATTCTTTGATGGTCTCAGGATAAGGAAGAATTTCTTATGACACAAAATGTAGAAACCCTCCCAAAAAAAAGGAAAAGAAAAAAACAGTATAAAACCATAAAGAAGAGGATAGAAAAATACTTCTCTTCATTAACAGATACCATAAGCTGACAGGAGTTCATTTATTTTCAATATATACTTAATACCCAGACACTTGAATTCCAAAACTAAGGAAAGCACAACCTTTCCCCTCAACAAAACAGGCAATCTACAAACACAGACATTTCACAGCAAAGAAAGCATAAGTGAGCACTGAGGAGACACCTTTCCTCACAAGGACTCAAGGATATGCAAACAGAGACCCCACTTTACACTGAAGACTAGAAAAACACAAGATATCAGACTGCACCAAATGTGAGAGAGCCACGTTGAGAGCCACGTCGTTACAGACTGCTAATGGGGGTGGGAAGCGGTAGTCACTGTGGAAAACAACCTGGCACCCGCCAACAGAGCCGTGGAGGGACCAGCCTGGCTCCCAGCTGGCTCACCCCCAACACCTACCCCACAGAAGCCAGAGCACACGTGAACACATAAACACATGGGAACTGTCCAGAGCAGCTCCCTTCAGACCAGGTTCAAGGACAGGCAAGACTATCTGTACTGACAAGACACTGGAATAGCAGTGGTTTGTGGCGTGGACACTGACTGGAAGAGGGCTGGAAGGGGGGCTTCTGGGTGATGAAAATGGTCTACAGCTGGATCAGGGCACTAGCTGCACAAGTTATGCCTTCCTCAAAATTCACTGACCTATATGCTTAGTAGCTGTGCATTTCACCAAGTATCCATTTTAACTTTAAAAGCCTCAGCAAAGGAGAGGAAGAGAAGGGGGAGACTTAGATAAGGGCTGGCTACATGAGCCACTTAATCTTTCAGAAGGGGGATAATTGTTTCACATACTTTACCAACATCAAGTTGCACATAACTATACCCTAAGCACAAATTTATTTTACCCACTCAAAAAACAGGCTCAAATTCTCTTCTTGGCAACATATGTTCCAAGGAATCCAAGATACAGTAAGCATTTAAAAATAAAGTTACTCAACACTTCCCCATTTACTCAAGTGAAAATTCTAGAACATATGTAGAAAAATAAAAAAGACTGAATGATAAACAGCAGTTCAGCTGCATGACTTTACAGGTAAAGGCTAAAATTTCACAAATGACTACTTCTTGCTTTTCTGGACTAATCAATGAGGATATATTTACATGATCGATCCCAGCATCAAATAATTCAGAACTTACTTGGTACCCCTCCCTCAGTCCTCTCCCCATAGCTCCTCCCTGAAAAAAGAGGAAGATGAGGAAACAGGCATCAACCAGCAGCGTGACCATCAGCCCTCAATTTCCAGCCCAGAGCCTCTGCTTGTAGACCAGGTAGCCTGCTTACTCCATGTATGTGTGTGTGTCTGTGTCTGAAGCCCATCAAAACTCAACCCCACTGTGTCTAAACTTCTTATACTGCACACAAAAGCCCATGCACAAACAGACACAGATGATGTATTTCATACCCGTCTCTTGCAGGATTGCTATATGCCTCTTCAATAAGCTCCATTTTGCGCAAATCCTTCCACTTGCCTCCATCTAAGACTTGCCATCGATATGGCAAGTGGAAATGAACTTTACTGCACTTATCTGAAATAAAAATATAAAGAAGTAAGCCCATTGGCAGCACACAGCATGGCCTAGCCCCGTGGTTCCCAATGGGTATGGTGCTGCCTGCTGACCTGGCAACATTTTAGAAATCTGTGAGGGAGCCTTTTTTAATGAAGTCATACCTGAGCATTTAGATACTGAATTTTATTATACCCACTTTCATGTCTCCCTTTTTAACAGGACATTAAACACATCAAACATATTTTAAAACTGTGTGTTGGTAGGTTACATTATGTATGAATTACATTTCATGAGAGTAAAGAAGCTGATCACGAGATGGTCAAAGCTACCATCCCTGCAAGGGGCAGTCTGTCCATGCATTATTGCCATATATGTGACATTTGGATGGAGAGCAATCACACCAGAAATGGAGGCAGGTTCATCTCTACTAGAACCATCCCAACCCAAACAGGTTCTACCACAGGTGGTAGCACGGTTCCAGTCTGCCTTGATCTTCGTGGCTACCAACATGCTCACCCCTTCTCAACATACCCAACTCCTGGAATGTATTATACACATGGCCTGGGTCTGTGGTTACCAGCCAACTGCTCCCACTGCCTTCCCCGTGTTCCTCAGGTCTGTCCCTCCTAGTACCGCCTGCCTGCTGTGCCTTGGCCAATGCCAGCAGCTCACCTTGAACGCTGCTCATACCCTCCTATACCTGCAGAGGTTCTAGTACATCCTGATGGAGGAATGTTGTGAGAGGAAAGGGAGAAAAGAAGTGCAATGGGAATCTCCACACTCTGATACCTGCAGGATCTATATACTATTAAGTAGAAAGATACACAGGTGTGGAATGCCTCTATTTGGGTGAAAAAATAGAAGACATGATTAGATATCTTCTCACTAAATACACATGTGGGAATGGGAAGGGGAAGACTAGGTGGCTGGGCACAAAGGTATGAGGAAAGATTTGTTTTGAACTTTGGAATGAAAATATAGTCCACAAAAATCAAACATCTGTAGCGTTTGAAAAAAGGTACAAAATAGTGTGCATAGTGACCTTGTGCAAAAAGAGACTAGATATACACTTCTGCTTGAATAAAATCTTTATGGAAGGATATTCAAGGAACTAGTAATAAGGGCTGTTTCTGGAGGGAATCTTGGTGCCGGGAAAAAGGGGTATGAGGAAGACATTTCTTACTGTCTTTTGTACATTCTTAATTCATTTTTCAAAGTAATAACAATGAAGTCTGGCTAATTTGACACCTGACAAAGATGTGAATAAAGAATATTTAAAACTATTATAAATCAATAATGAGATCAAACAACCCCATAAAAAATGGGCAAAACAGTCACAAAAGACCATACACTGTATGATTCCATTTATATGAAATATCCAGGCAAACCCATAGAGACATAATGTAAAGATGTAGTTACCAGGAGCCTGGGGGTGGGGAGAAGGGCTCCTCACCCATTAGGGACTGCTAATGGGTTTCTTTGTGGGTGATAAAAATGTTCTAATATTGACTGTGATGATGGTTACACAAATCTATGTTAAAAACCATTAAATTGTATACTATGTGAAATATACTAAATATCTTAACAAAGGCATTATTTGCCTGCAAAATAGGCAAAAGATTTAAACAGATACTTCACAGAAGATATGCAAACAGCCAAAAGGCACATGAAAATAAATGTTAAACATCATTACTTATCAGGGAAAAACAAATGAAAATCACAATGGATATCACTACTCATTTCCTAGGATGGCTAAAATTTACAGGACTGACAATACCAAGTGCTGACAATGATGCAGAGCAACCAAAACTCTACTACACAGCTGGTGGGAAAGCGAAACGGATCCACTTCGGAAGACAGTTTGGCAGTAACTTGTAATGTTAAATACATGTTTATCATATGATCAGACATTCCACTTTGAGGTCTTTACCCAAGCGATGAAGACATATATACACATGAAAACTTTTACATGAAAACTGACATAGAGGTTTTATTCATAAAAGCCCCAAACTGTAAATAACCCATATGTTCATCAATGTACATATGTATAAACAAATTGTAGTTAATCAATGCAACAGAATACATCATTACATTTATTTAAAATTCTGGAAAAGGCAAATCTAGTCCCCATCAACAAAAAGCAGATCAGGGATTGCCTTGGGTCAGGAAACTGGGTGGTGAGGATCAACTGTATGGGGGCATAGAGCAATTTTTGGAATGAGAGAACTGTTTCACATCCAGATTGTAGTGATAGTTATATGGGCAAACATATTCACCAAAACTCAAAGGGTGCATTTTATTTTGTATTAATTATTTCTAATAATGCTGATTTTTTAAAAACACATATATATACACACATACGTGTGTGTGTATGTGTGGTGTGTGTATCTCACACACTGCCTGACCTAGTATTTCATTTCCAGGAATCTATCCATGGTAAAATACATGTATACTCAGATGTTCAAGGAAAAATCATTCTAATCAAATACTACACCGTTGTTTTTAAAATCCAGGTAGACATACACATATGTACTAACAGAGAAAAGAATAACCAAGACACACCATTAGGTAAAAGAAGTAGGTTAAATAATGCATATCACATGTTCCCATCTGTTGAAAAATATGTAAAACAAATATGACCACAGTCCCATGATTGGAAGGCTGAAGGAAGACTTTAGGCTTTACTCTGTACCATTTCACTATTTACCAAGTGAAAGTATTCATGAATTGCTTGGGTAATTTTTTAAAGACTGAAATCAAAACAGGAAGTTTGGGTGTGTTTGTTTTTTTTTTTTAAGAAGAGTCACCAAATTTGAGAAGGAATCATTCTTTAGTCAAAGCCAGGACATCAGCAAGAACAAAGATTTAGTAAAAATACAGTCTCTCTCTCTCTCTCACACACACAAAACATTTGCTACATCTGATAAAAAAGAGAGTATCGAGAGAAACTCCAAACTTAAATTCTCATCCCCCAAGAGTGCACACAGGGGTCTCCTTCTGAGAAGAGGGTGTTCCTAAGTTCTGAGGCATCTCTGAGACTATAACCTCCTTCTAGAAGGGAACTAGACTGGGCATCCGAGTGTTTCTTTGGGTTTGTGACCTCACACTAAGCTAACCAAGGGGCAACACCTGACATTCGTTTGCTGCATAAAACAAACAGTCCCCCAAACTCATCTAGAGTTTGATTTTTGGAAACTCAAGTATTCAATAATTCTTACCACTCTCAACTTCCCAACAAAATCACTGAAGTGCCACCAGCTTGCAATTAAGAATGCCTGAACCTCTCTGGATGGGGGAGAGGACCTTGAGGGGTGACGTCAGAGCAGAGCTCTGGGAACCGGAAGCAGCTGTCCTGCCTGCAACTGGACGAAGGGGTTTCCCCCGACTCACCTTGAAAGCTACAGCTCTTCCAGATATGGAACAAGCAGATCTGATCACTCTCCTCTTGGGTGGCAGTGTTTAGGGACACAGAACCTGTGTCTCTTCTTTCTACAAAGAAAGACCACAATGATGTGTCACCAGTGCTTCTGATATGGGGCTGGAGTAGTTCAAGGTACAAAGGAGAGAGAACAGAATTCATTCATTCCTCTGCATGAGGCAAAAGTGGGCAAGGCAACCTCACAAAATCTTATAATGTTCTAGATGAAAGCACCCTCAGACACACAGGTGGACCCTCTCCGCCTTCTAGGGAGGAATCCGGGAGCCCAAGGCCATATGACTGCTGCCAAATCCAGGACATCATCATTGGGGTGAGCTTTTTCTCAGCTCTGGCTGTGCACCCAATTCACTAGGAGACCTGTTTATAAACACAAGTGCTCAACTCTCCCTCAGACTGACTCAATCAGAAGCTTTTAACAGTGGAACCTGGAACACTTTGATAGGGAGGGGTGGGGGACCACTAACCAACACATTTTTCTTCTGTATCTACGGCTGTGATTACCCCAGAGAACAAGTGAAGGCTGCATTTTATGAACTAGATTTGATTCCAAAAGCAAATGAACTATGAGAATTGGGTTCCAATACCAAGAAAAAATAATTAATGAAAGCCTACAATTCAAAATGAAACCTAATTTAGGTTAATTATAAGAACTTTCCAGATGGCATAATGGTAAAGAATCCACCTGCCATTGCAAGGAGACACAAGAGACGCCAATTTGATCCCTGAGTTGGGAAATCCCCTGGAGTAGGAAATGGCAACCCACTCCAATATTCTTGCCTGTAAAATTCCATGGACATAGGAACCCAGGAGGCTCCAGTCCATGGGGTCATAAAGAGTTGGATACAACTGAACAACTCACGCACACACACACACACACACACACACACATTTTAATGTAACAGGAGGACGCACATGCTTTCAAAGTCTACCTTTATTAGAATTGCTTCAATGAGCCATTACCTAATAATTACATTTGGGCAAGCCCCAACTACTACCATGTAAACCTATAAAACTCATAAGCAAATGCTCCCTATTTAGCATCACCTGTCATTTTGTTATTCATCTTCCCTTTTTGTTTTCCAGGCCCTCAGACATCTACCAGAGAAGGCAATGGCAACCCACTCCAGTACTCTTGCCTGGAAAATCTCATGGACAGAGGAGGCTGATAGGCTGCAGTTCATGGGGTCACTAAGAGTCGGACACAACTGAGTGACTTCACTTTCACTTTTCACTTTCATGCACTGGAGAAGGAAATGGCAACCCACTCCAGTGTTCTTGCCTGGAGAATCCCAGGGAAGGGGGAGCCTGGTGGGCTGCCATCTATGGGGTTGCACAGAGCTGGGCATGACTAAAGTGACTTAGCAGCAGCAGCAGCAGACATCCACAGGCTGGACCTTAAAGCTCACACCTGTGGCACTTTAGAGGTTGCCTCCCTCTCCCTCCAGGGGCAGGTATCCTTCCCTGCCTTTCTAACAAGGCCATAATCCAACTGACACTCTTTAACAATCTATTAAAGCAAAATCATTTGCTTCTAGGCTTCCTACTATTAGAAGAAACTAACCTAAAGGAATTGAAGAAAATGTAAAGGAAACATACAGTGAGGACACCTTTCAAATATAAATCTCAGGTAAGTTTAGAGTGGGTAAGTTAGTTTGCTGGTCATCCTGGCATTAATAATTTAGGAAGTGGTCTATTAAAAATCCTAGGTTATTAGTACAGCTAACAAGTTGGGGGAGCTGTGTCTCAGAGACACCAAGGTAGAACCAAGGCCCAGGACACTGCCAGGACATGGCAAGGACTCAAATTTGTTGAATGAGAAAATGGATTATCAGGATGGGCAGCCAGCAGCAGAGAGTGTGAAATTCACAGAACACCAAGGCATCGTAGCCTCCCTGGTACTGAATCATGGTATTCACTTCCCACAGTGTAACAGGTACTCAAGAAATGCCTACTGGGACTTCCCTGGTGGTCCAGTGGTTAAGAATCCACCTGGCAATGCAGGGGACAGGAGTTTGATCTCCGGTCAGAGAACTAATAGCTGATGTGCAGCAGAGCAACTAAGCCCATGCAAGGCAATTAGAGAGTCTGTGCTCTGTGACAAAAGATCCCGTGTGATGCAATGAAGATCCCATGTGCCACAACTAAGACCTGACACAGTCTAGTCACAAACTTTATATAAAAAAATAAATGCTTACTAAAGAAACAATCTCTGCTCAAAATTCTCCCATATGCCTGTCGCTAAGCATGACATTCCTCAAAAAGTAAAAAGTATCTTGGCAGGTTCACCATTCAACAAGTCAGTGCCAACTGTGGCCCAGCAGGTACCACTTGGAGATGAACACTGAACAAAATAAATTTGCAATGATGAAAAAAAATTCCATTCATGTCAAAAGAGAGCCAAAATTAAAATATGCTTCATTCAAAAAAAAAGATAAAATGTGCCTCATGCACTTATTTTTAAAAAATCTCAATAGAACATAATGCAAAGGATGGGCCCAGAATTGTAAAGCATGGCATTCTTAACTGTGGGGTCCTTCACAGGAAAACAAGCTCTCCAAGGCAGAAGAGGGAAGACTAGATAGGGAGAAGCAGTATCACTCATCTCCATCCAGATCTCAGGCCCAGAGGGAATTCACCCACCATCCACACCAACCCAAATTTGTTTAAAATGTGTTTGTTCACAGCTCTGATTTCAACTCATCTTCACAGCGCCCACTGGCTGGAAAAGGGTGGCCAACTCCCTTTTACTCAGAGCAGCACAAACTTGCCCAAAGTCACACATTCCATTTGGCAGCCAGCTGGAATCCAGGAGCCCCAGCCCAGAGCCTTACCGGAAGTCCCCTGTGACTGCGAGGGTGGAAGTGGCACCCGGATGGAGGCAGAGCTCTTACTCTTGATGTCATGAGCATTTCTGTAAATGGAAGGCAGCTTGCTCACCAGCTCCGGCCTCATACCCAATTTCTCCAGTTTTTCCAGGTTCTCAGAATTAGAGAAATCATGGGATCTCTTACAGCCAGTGCCAAACTTGCATTCACCCTGCGAAAAATACTGGCAGACATGGAGCTTGATACAGTGCTTTTTAAAGGAACAAGAGCCATAGGGTCCATCTCCTTTGTTGTAATGAAGGCAGATCTGTTAATGAAGAAGGAAAAAAGACAGCAGCTTAGAAAGGCCTCACATGACACTACCTCCTTACTGAGCAGTCTCTGGTTAATTGATGTTCCTCCAGAGACCTAGCCAAGGCTGTGACCCTCTCGTGACATGGGTCACAAGCTCTGAGAACACCCCTCACTCTAGATGGACAACTGCTAGCACATGCCCTTGGTAAATGGGAACCAGGAGGACAGCAGACTGCCAGAGCAAGCCTCTCTGGTTGGAAAAAAAAAAAAAAAAACTTCCAGCTGATCAGAGCTGTTCCCTTCATAAGACAACATTTTAATGTAACTCACGCAGGAACATCCTAACAATCCCTGCATTCTACCGACCACCCCCACTTCACTGATTCACCAACTCCCTCTAACCCAGGTCCTAGCTTCTCCCAACTCTTTTTTCTCCAATTTAAGGTCAAAGAGGCTCTGAGGGTTTCAAGAAGGCCAAATACAGCCCTTTCAAAATGAGACTCAGTGAAGTTAACAGGCTTGCTCTGAGTCACAGTTATCTAGTACACCTGGCACAGGTGGTGTCTGCTGAACTGGGTTGTTGGTAAGGTGGGGCTTGAACTTCAATCAGCTGTTCCTTCTCCTTTATATTCCACATTCCTAGAACTGGGAACCAAGCCAGAGACCACCATGGGCCCACCCACTCAACTCGCTGCAGAACCCAGACCTAGATCATCAGGGACCACCTTCTGGGGATGGAAGCCCCGGGGAGAAGATCAGCAAAAGCTGGGCCCTAACTTTGATCCTGTCACTTACAAGCTGCCTGATCTCGAGCAGGCCACTCACCAGCTCTGAGATTCTGTTTCTTAATCCCCTAAATGGGACTAATAGCATCTACAAAGCTGGGCTATTGTGAGAATTAAATGAAAAATATATAAAGTGACTAGAACCAGTGGGTGCTCAGTTCACGGCAGCAGCCCCTCAACGGTCATCTAATGATGAGGGGACTAGCTTGAGAGCAACAGTCCTGAAGGAAAGTAGCACTGGATCCGAGCTTATAGCCCTTGTGATAGCACTGTGTCCTGAACCACCTCACCCAGCCCAGGAGACAGACTGCACATTCCAGATGATTCACTTCTGCTGATTCACTTCTCACACCACTAACAAGGTGATTGCTCCAAAAAGTTAATGCCTACCCTCCCAACACAACCTCGTTCCAACTCCCTCCTGTAACACAGGAGGCTGTGCAGATGAACCTCCACCCACCTAGTTCTCTCTCTCCCTCCCACCCTAAATCCAGGTCATGCTGACGTACACACTGTGTCCTGACCAGGCAGGTTCTCTGCCTCCCTCTTCCCAGACCTTCATCCTCCACTCATCCTTCAACACTCAAAGCAACCACCATCTGCTCCAGGACTCCTTTCCTGGTGCCCAAACTGTGTCCCTGAGACCAGAGCATCAACTCCAACTAAATCACTGACAATCCCACTAAAGCACTGACAATCAACAGCACCTTGCTATCAACTGCCAACTTGTCCCACCCAGTAGCTGTGCCCTGCCTGAAGAGCAGAAGGGGCTTCTCATCTCCTTAATGCCAGTGCCTCACCTGTAGTGGATACGCAAGAAAGGTTAACTGAATTAAATTGATACTAATTTTCAAAAGGCAAAGAAAACAAATTAATACATATTATATACCAGTCATTTGCTCTATAGCATCTTTTTCAAATAAGTGATTTCAATTGAATAATTCATTAAAATATAAATATTTTATGTTATTAAATGTCATTAACATATATCCATCTCATCTCTGTTGCCTCATCCAAGAAGGAGGGCCAGAACAGCCCACAGAACCCATGCTGGCCAGAGAATGACCGCCTAGATCTGCTACAGAGCGCAGCCAACACTCTGCCTGGCTGCCATCCTCCGTACACAGAGGCCCCGCCCTCAGAGGCAGGCTGTTCTGGAGAGATGCAGATGTTGCCAACAGGGACTTCAGCTCAGAACTTTGTGCTGGCTGGGCAGAAGCTTTTGGGGAACTGCAGCGCAGTCAGGGTCCTTTCTGACCCAGTCTCCTTTCCTTCCCTTCTCCTGCCACAGATTTCAGGGCACCATCACCACATGGAGGCTCCCCCACGGTCCTCTGCTCCCCTGAAATAAATCTCTCCCACTTTCAATTACATCTTCGTGTCCACTTCTCTTAGGACTTGAACTCGTCCACGACCACTGCAGTGAGCTTCAAAACTAGTGGTTTGTCTGAAGTGCAGTATGAGAATTCACAGTGACCCACAGACCTCCAAAGCCCCGTGGTACCTGCATTTTTCTAAGTCCTGTTACACAAGAAGGGGCTGGCTGGAATCCCAACCCCCACTAAGCTCTGTGTAACAACTGGCTGCAATCATTGGCCAAACAAGCTCCCCTAACTGCTGGGATCCAGCCTCAGCAGAGTCCAGGGATACCCTCAAGATGAATGGCATCGGCAAATGAATGAATGTCATGGGGAGACCAAGCTTCAGTGAGCGAGGCCCTTAACTTTATTTTCAAAAGGGGTTTTTATACCCTGACTTGTACATAGAGGAAAACGAAAGATGCAAGGTCATGCAGAGTCAGCTCAAACACTCCAGCAGTTTTGCCCTTATCGAAACCAGGATTTTTCTGCATATCTTTCCCATAAACAAGGGTCCTATGTTGTGTACATTATCTTCTGGCCTTGGAGGACTGTTGACATTTTATGACCCTTTTTTTGATAAAGGTTGATCAACCAGAAAACTTGTTTTCCCTTGAAGTGTTTTTTCTTTACACCTCTAATCTTTGTCAACCTCAAAAAGTACTAAACAAAGTTACATTCTCATGGAGCAAAGGTGCAGTGGGTTACAACAAAAAAAAGAACTTATTAGCTCAAAGGTCTGATGTGGTTAATACCAAGGCTACTACTTGTTTTTCTTACATTCCAACTATATTAACTAATGCACTCCCAGGCACACAATGGATAAGGGATATGGGAACTTGGCAGCAAGCATTGGCTCAACAATGAAACTCTTCACCAGTGTTATTTAAATAAAACTTTTTTACCCCTCAAAAGGCTCTATATTTTTAGAATGGTTAGGGTTCTCGTGTCATAGTTGGGATGTTGTGAACAAGCATATGCATAGGTACAAGAGTCTGGATAAACCTGCCAAGCAAGCTAGAATGCTAACAGTGGGGTTTGAATTGAAATGCTCCTTTCATGTCCAGGAGACTTATCAACTAGAGCCCTAAGTTGATTTTCTCCAGAGAAAGGTGGTCGGGGATAGCCCCCTGTTAATATCAGAAGAGTTGGTGAAAGGCACAATATAGTAAACAGTAGACAGACAGATTTTGGTTTGGGGTAGATGCTAGAGCAGGTCCAGGGAGTCCCTCGAGTCCTGATCTGCCTTGCTTGTCAGGTCTCCTCCGCATGACGTTGTCATGGGTGGGATCTCCCGTGCTGGCTCCCAGCACCCAAACTCACAGAAGCCCTGCAAAGGAGGTACCAGCCCAACTGACAAAGAAGGAAAGAAGGCTTCAAGAAGTGGCAAGGTTGGTGCAAGGTCACAGAACTAAAAATCAGCAGAGGCGGGAATCCAGTTCAAGGCTCCCGACAGGCAGACCTCAGTGATCACTGTTGGGCCCCTGGTGTCTCTTCTGCCATAGTGTTTCCCTGTCTTCCAACTTCCTGGCCTCTTCCTCATCACTTACCCTTGGGCCCACCCCTCCTGGCACTCACCTCTGGCAAGAGCAAGGGGTCGTTCTGAAACAGGAGCATGCAGAGCTCACCGTAGTTGAGGTGGTCCAAGCCATGTGTTTTCAGCACGCTCACGTTGTGATTGGACATCAAGTTGTGACCGTTCCTACAATCCTTCCTGCAAACAAACAGGGCTAGGATCACAGCTGAAATGTCTCCTCCACAAACTCTTATACTGAAGTCTTAACCTCCAGTACTTCAGAAGTGACTGTATTTGGAGTCTTTCAAAAAAGTGACTAAGTTAAAAAATGAAGCCACAGCAGGGGTGGGGGTGGGAGTGGAGCGGGGGCTAATCCAATCTGACCGGTGTCTTTATTTAAAAAGGCAGGGGGATCAGGACACAGAGGGAAGACAATGTGAAGATACAAGGAGAAGATGGCATCTACAAGCCAAGGAGAGATGCCTCAGAATATTTTGACAGCTTGACCTCTGACTTCTAGATTCCAGAACTGTGAAAAAATAAGTTTCTTAAGCTACCCAGTCTGTGGAACCTTATTACGGCAGCCTGAGGAAACTGAAATGACTGGCGAAATCAATCTTTAAGATAATTTTTCAGGAATAGTTCCTGACATTGTTTAAAAACAGAGAAAACCTGCATGTCCGTTAAAAATCATCATCTGCAAAAGAAGAGATGGTACCTTGTGATTTTTAGGCCCAGGGAAGCATCTCTCAGCAGGTATTTAGTGAGACTTACAGGCCATTTCCCGAACAGTCAGTGTGCCAGTCTCTGAGCACTTACTGGCATTTAATATTGGCTGAATAAATAAGTGTGGATGGTTTATGATTACAGGTGTGTATACACACACATACACAGACACATCATTGAGGCCCAGCCCTTTTTTCTGCTCCCTTCTTCCAGTCTTTTGATCAACAATTGCCTCTTGAAAACTGTGAGCCAGGAACTGGCACTATGCCCCAAAGAGCCAAAGATAAGCCTTCAAATGATCACCTGGGTCAACAGAACCCAGCAGAGTCAGGTAAATCACATCTGCTTGACTCAGACAATGCCATACCTATGATAAGCATCTCAAAAGAAAATTGAATCTCTGAACAAACCCGTACTTCCCCTGGGCTCCCCCAATGCAGTAAAGAGCAACTTCCCTCTTCCACTGCACAGGCCAAAAACCATGGAGTCATCCAACCCCGATCCTCTTTAGTGGATACACAGACATTGAGATGACTCTAAAATGTGGGAAGCACAAGGTCAGCTGTGCTCAGAATCCATCAGCAAATAGAGCAGCACCTGATCCTGACAGGAGTGGAGAAGCAATCAGGGAGGGTGCCTGAATGGTATAAAGTCTAAGCACGGAGAGCAGGAAAGACCATTCTAGGCAGAAAAGTAAAGTGTTAGTTGCTCAGTAGTGTCTGACTCTTTGTGATCCCATGGACTGCAGCCTGCCAGGGTCCTCTATCTATGGAATTCCCTAGGCAAGAAAATTGGAGTGGGTAGCCATTCCTTTTTCCAGGGTATTTTCCTGACCCAGGGATCAAACCCATGTCTTCTGCACTGCAGGCAGATTCTTTAAGATCTGAGGCACCATGGAAGCCCCATTCTGGCCAGAGGGGCTTCATAATTACAATGATCCTGATGATGATGATGATGATGGCTACTAAAAGGGCATTTACTACAAACCAGGGTTTGCTTAAATGTTTTGTGAGTTAACTCAAAGTGTCCTCAACAAGCCTGTAAGATGGGTAATACCATCCCATTTTGGAGGTAAGAGAACTGAGGCTCAGATAAAAACTAATTTGCCCAAGATCACTCAACTGGCAAGGGGCAGAGACAAGGCAGGCTTGTCTTGGGGCTGGGTTCTTGACCACTTGCTCACTGTCCCCTAAGCAAAGAATGGAATCAGGGACCTGGGACCCTCTCCAGAGGTTACCAACAAAAGCAGCAGTGACGATCTATGTCTGCAACAGCTGATCCTGCAGTTGAGGAGGACAAAGAGTTTCACAGGAAAAGCACAGAACATGCAGCTAACCACACCCACTCTCCTTTATGTGATCCGGAAACAGTCAAAGAAGGAAGGTTCAAGAAACTGTCCTGTGTAAACCACAAAGATGGGGAAAAAAAAAAAACAACAGAACTCAGGATCATCCAGGCCTATAAATACTAGACTTCCAAGACAAAATATGACCCCAATTTTGGGAATTAGCCTATGTAAAGATAGCAGGTCTGTTATCTTTATTTTACCAACTACAGACATCAACAAGATCCACTAGTGATCTCTGTCATTATATCCCTCCATCTACCACCTACTGTATCTACCTTCCTCTCTGCATGCTGCTCCTCCTTCCACCCTGAAATGCTGCCTCTCCACCAGCCCCTGAAGGCTCAATTGCCCTGGCGCTCCACCCTCAGCTTCCACCTCAGATCAGACCCACCCTTGCTGCTGCAGCCATAGTAAACGCTGCCCCAAAACACCCAAAACCTGCCATCTCAGTGTCCTGGCAATCCTCCCAAGTTTCAGACCTGGAGAGCTACCCTCTGGACACTCTTCAAAACAAAACCCTCTCCCACTCTGTCAACAGTAAGAAAGATGTCATCTCCGAATGAACGATAATAAAGAAAAATGAGTCATCAACTCTCGAATCCTGTCACCCTCCTCTTACCTACTCTCCCAAATTTCTCACACATACATGCATTCCTCATAAGGCCTTATCTGGGTCTTGAAATATTTGAACCTAAGGATTTCTGGGCAGCTGCTTCTCAGGGACATTTACCAGCTCCCTCTGCATCCAGGCAGAGACATCCTGTGGTGCTTGGGTCATGGACAGAAAAACAGTTACCATTCCAGAACTGACCATAAAAATCTCCCACTAGCCCTCTACTATCCATCTTCTCTACCTGCTCCTTGGAACCTGATACCCAGACAGCCTTTAAGAGTCATGGGTTGAAGAGGACAGAGTCTAGGTCTGCCAGCCTGGGTCCCTAAATGACTATATGGATCAAGGTCCATACTTCACGCTGTTAAATCTCACAATTAGACCTGATGTGAACATGAAATAAGGTCTACCCTGTTGAGGCAGAAAAAAGAAAAATAACTAAAATTCTTCCAGATGACTGGACTAGCTTCCAAACGGAATCATCATAGCCTCTAAATGAGCATGCGTACCACTATCTATCTTCCTACGATGCACACCCGATGGCTGCTCTCTTCTACTTGACTGGCCCCCATTACGTTCAGGGTGAGGTCCAAATTCTTTAGCATTTACCTCTTGAATCTACTCCACAAATCTTACTGAGCGCCTGCCAGGGGCAGAGCACAGAGCTGAGGGCCGGGAGAAGCCAGCCTGGACGAAGACGGAGGGATCTGTGTTCTCCTGAGTGTACAATCTACTGAAAACAGTGGGGAGGCCATGATGGGCGCTATGAGAAAAGAACGTGATGGAGAAGAAAGAAAGGGGCTCAAAGGAAAGAGATGCCTGAGTCGAGTCCTGAAGGATACACCAGGCAAACTAGGAAAGGCGGTCCAGGAGAGCAGAGGTCACCCGATAAGCAAAGGCTGGAGTTATACCCGGGCCGGAAGGGGACCCTGAGGAGCCCAGGATGGAGGGGCGGCGAGGACCCGTTCAGTTCCCTCAGGGGCACTGGGGCCAGGATTAGAAACTTGCATTGTATTCCAAAAGCAACGGAAGCCCCTGCCGTCTAGTCAGCAAGTGAAGAGCAGCTTTCAAAAGATCCCTTCTGCGGCGGGGCAGAGCGCTGAGCGGCCCTCAGAGCGGGCTGTAGGCCCCGGGGCCCGCGGGCCCACCCCCACCCCGGTTCGGCCAGTCCCAGGCTGTCCCTCCCCGTGCTGGGCCCTCGGTCCCTCTCCCAGGCCACCGCTCGACGCGGAGCCCCACGCCCAGTTCCACGTATTCAGAAAGCGCTCAATAAACGTTCGCTGAAGAGAAAGGAGGGGGAGGGGCACAGGCCAAGGAACAGCCCCCTCATAGTCTCTCCCCCAAAATGACGAAGGGCGGGGAGCGAAGAAGACGCCCTCCCCGCCGTCGGGCTCCCGGCGCGGCGCCTTACCCGTCCCGGAGGAACTTGCACTTGCCGTAGAACAAGAACTTGCAGAGGTGCAGCTGCGCGCACAGCCCCGCGCAGCCCGGCTTCGGGCCCAGATGGGCGCCGCAGAGCCGCAGGGGCGACACGGCCAGCACCACGCGCTCGACGGCCGCCGCGCCCGCCCCGGCCGCCCGCCGCGCCACCACGAAGCGCCCGCGCTCCCGCAGCAGCCGGTCCAGCACGTCGCCGCCGACGCTCGCCCGCACACGGCGCCGTAGCTCCTCCAGCTCCACGGCGCCCCCGGCCGCGCACAGCACCTGGGTCACCTCACGGAGGAGGGCGGCCGGCGCCATGGTCGTCGGGCCCGCGACTGGAGGGGCGCAGGCGGCTCCCGCGGGGAGGAGACTGCGGCCGAAAACGAAACTGAAAGCTCCCCCCGACCAGGGGAAAACCGAACCCACTGGCTTCGCCACGCCTCCGGCTTTCAGCTGAGCGGAGCTCGGCGCCTTCCGGCACCGGGCCCCTCAGCTCTGCGCGCCCGCCCCGTCGGAAGCCCACAGGAGCTTCTTCAGCGTCCGGGGAACTCGACGACGAGTCCCCTCAGAGTGCTGACAGGAAGAGAGTCGACCCAGCCTAGGGGTCGCGCTTGGCGTTCTGGAAGCGCCTTCGCCGGGACGAGGGTGGGTGGGGCCGCCCGGGAGCGCGCGCCGCCCGCTTTTGATTCCGGGCGTCGGGAAATAGCGCGGCAGGCGGACCGCGCACCTTTGCGCCGGGCGCTGGGCGGAGCGGCCTGGCACGCGCACTTGCGAACCGCCAGGCGGCGTCGCGCGAGTCACGCTAGACGCTGAGGGAAACCGGGAAGACGCCCTGGGGCCCCCTCAGGTGGAAGCAATCACACAGAGTCGCAAAGGCGGCCTCAGTGTTACTTTCTCTTCGGCGCAGGCTGTGAATCCCTTGTTTTAAACGCGAAAATCCCTTCTTTTCAAAGGAAAAGCCATCTCTCCCCGCGCCTGCTGAATGGACTATATTAAAGGCCATGGGGGCACAGGAACACCTCACGGACATGGCTGACTGACATGTGACGTGTTAGACAGAGCCCTTTGGGAAAATAATCCTGAAACAGTTACTACAGTGTTTAATGTGCGTGATCTTTGACCCAGCCATTTTTCTGAGAATCTTTTAGAAGTAAAAGGAATGGTAGATAGGATACAGAAGCATTTGTGTGGAGGAAGTAGGTGATGGGAGCAACGCGGTAGATCGTTATCCAGACTGGGACACAGCTCTAACCAGCGTGCGTTAAATTTGTGCCTATTGACCTGGAAAGACATCTATGATGTGTTGTGAAGTGAAAAAAGAAAGCTATAAAAATGTCTAAATCGGTAGCAAGAAGCGTATCGTGTGTGTGTGTGTGTTCTATTAACTTAAAATGAACATAAAATTCTAGTTTTAATATTACTACCAAAGTGCTCTTAAGTGCTGTTAAGCTACCAAAGATCTGTTAAGTGTATGGATGAACAGTAGATAGTAACAGGGACAGATGAAAATGAATTAGTTAGGGGATGGGGTGAGGAGCAATTTTTCTCCTGGATTTTAATTGCTTAAAAAATTGTCATTGTGTATTTTTTAATAAAATTGTATTTTACGTTCAGTTTTATTTATTTTTGGCCATGCTATGGGGCTTGCAGGTTCTTAATTCCCTGAACAGGGATTGAACCTGGGCCCCTGTAGTGAAAGTGCTGAGTCCTAACCACTGAATCACCAGGGAATTTACTAAACTTTTAAATTTTAATTGTGGTTTTATTACAGTTTGACAATAAAAAAACTTTTTTTTTTTTTAAGTGATTTTGTCTGAAAGCTTGGTTTGCCTCTTGGTGGGTGTTGAGCCAAAAGACACAACCAAGTCAAAGATCCATCAGGAGAAAGATTTATTACCTGCAGCAAGTAAGAACACTGGTGATCTTTCCCAAGGCAGTGTCTCCCCAAACAGCAGAAGTGGGGAAGGTTTAAGCTAAGGGCATATGCATGTTCATGAAAGGACTTGAGTAGAAGTCAGCATAGAATTGGGGTAGACTGGCAGAGCCCAAGCTCTAACTGATTGCAGTGATGAGGTTCAGAAGAGGTCAACAGCATCAGGCCTTAGTTTCCAGCTGATCTGCTGGTTGAGCACCTGTTGTTGCTTAGTCGCTAAATTGTGTCTGACTCTTCAACCCCATGGCCTGTAGCCTACCAGGCTCTTTTATCCATGGGATTTCTCAGGTAAGAATACCAAGGTGGGCTGCCATTTCCTTCTCCAGGTTGAGCACCTGAGGGGTGGTTAACTTCTGCAGAACAGCTCAAGAAAGTGCTTCAGACTCATCTTTACCATTGAAACAGAACTGGGAGTCTTTATAACTGCTTTGTTATCTTTGCTGTTGTTACTTCTCTTGCCTGTTAACAGTTTGTCCTTTTGTTCCCTTAAGATCATTATCACTGAGACCTGTTCAAGGGCAAGCATTGTGGCCAGAACTAGATCTCAAAATAGCTTAGGCCTAAAATGGCTTCAGCCAAAATGGCTTCTCTTCTGTCAAGGAAGCTATGCTTGGTTTTCTTTCCCCAGGGATCCCCTACCTTATCTGCTTATAGGATAACAGTGGAGGCAGAGGTTGTAATATGTACAAATCTAGGAATGCTAAAGATTGCCATCAGTCATTAGAGGCTTGGAAGATGCAAGGAAGGATTCTTTGGAGCTGTCAAAGGAAACACAGCCCTGCCAATGTCTTGATTTCAGATTTCTAGCCTCCAGATCTGTGGGAGAATAGATTTCTGTTGTGTTAAGCCCTGTACTTTGTTATTGCAGCCCAGGAAACTAATTTAGGCTTCTATTTTCCCAGTAGGACGTGGAGAAGGATTATCAGCTGCAAGTGGGGCTATAGGGGCCAGGGAGGGAGAAGATACAACCCAGCGATCATACAATGGCTAGATTAGTTGCTTCCAATTTTCAGGGAAGTTGGGTTCAGCTTGGATTTGGGTTTTGCCCTTTGAATTCAACCTTGAATGGAGATCAGAGCAAGTTTTGGAGGGCTTTTGCAAAGGATAAATTGTGTTAATAGATCATGAAAACCAGTCTGGGTTGAAAGGAGAGGGAAGGTGAAGGGAGTGTAAGAGATAATAATTGGACATCCAAGTTAGAACGACCCCTGGGGGGGAAAATTGCAGGGATGAAAACCTGGGGAATACATGACACAGAGTAGATAAGTAAATAAAGACAATAGACAATAGTGAAGGCATAGAAAGTAAAAAGAGTTGGGAGGATAGAAGATGGTGAGCAGAAAGTGGTAACTTGAAACTTAGAATTTGTCTATGAGGGAATTAAATCCTTATATAGGGATTGAACTTGTTTTGAAATGTCCTGCTGCTGTTTATGGGAAGTTGAAGTCACCTCATTTGTTCTAGGAACAATCACTGTGTAACCCCTCTGTAGTGTGTATTATAGGGAACATGGGAGTCTCATTGTCTGAACAACCCTATAACTAGACCCTGTTACTTTGTGGCTTGACCACACTGCCCTCCCAATACCCTGGGTTACACAGAGCTGGTATCTGGGGAGGAGAGGACAGCAATTCCTTCCCTGATCATCACCCTGCCCCGGAATTAAAGCAGAAGGAGCAGCACCCATGAAGGGCCCTGCCTCAAAACTCTAGAAATCCTGCTCTGGAATCCAGTAACACCTTCAGGAAGTACCTTTTCCTGTCGACAGAAAAAAAAAAGTCCTCTCATAATCTAATCTGTTTAGTTTTACACAGTAACCATTAGAATAATCTATATTTCAAATCAAGTCATATAAAGTTTGCAAAGCAATACCATAAAATTTTCAGTTTTAGGTTCTAAGGGAGGGGGAGATTGGGGGAGGGAATGATGAAAATGAGGACTATCCATATTTGTTCACCTGTTTATTCAATGTATTTTTAGTATGCTAAACTCTGGGGATGTGAAGAACTGACTCATTTGAAAAGACCCTGATGCTGGGAAAGATTGAAGGCAGGAGGAGAAGGGGACAACAGAGGATAAGATGGTTGGATGGCATCACCTACTCAATGGACATGAGTTTGAGTAATTGGTGATAGACAGGGAGGCCTGGCATGCTGCAGTCCATGGGGTTGCAAAGAGTTGGACACGACTGAGTGACTGGACTGAACTGAACTGAAACTCTGGGGAGGTGCTAATGATAGAAAACACATGTAGTCCCAGCCCTAAACTCAGGCTGCTAGTTCAGACAAAACAAGGGACTCTGCAGAGTGAGAAATGGAGCACAGACATGGCTGAGAACAGGGGTGGAGGAAGTGTTTTCCCCCGGTGACTGGCTCTGTGTCCCATTCAGCATCCCGACCCAGCCCATCCCTGCTAGGCTGCACCTGCTTCTAGACTGCACCCCAGGGAGCAGAAGTGATAGGGCCAGAGAAAAGGGACAAAGTAAGTGATTAAATAGTTATTCCCACTGGGGGATTGTAAGTAGAAAAAATATGGGAAACCCCTGTAAGTTAATGGTTACTCAAGAAAGCAGGGTTGCTTAGCAACAAAATGCTAAGAAGCTTGTTAACAACAATGCAGCAGAAGCATGAGACATGCCCAGAAACAATAAAACAATGGCGGCATGAGACCTACATACTGCCTGGTGAGCTCAGTAAGTTAATGATCCCTAGGATATGCTTTCTACATACTTAAAAAACAATTTGTGGACCTAGCTTGGCCTTGTAGAGACAAGAAAACTTTCCTGCTCAACCTGGAGGAGATGATGATGGAAGCATGAAGTCTACTCAAGAAAAACAGTTATTCTCCCCCTCCCCCCTTTTCCTCTGACTATAAAACTGTAGCCCAATAAGTTCTTGTGGCCTAACATTTCTTGCCCACCCATTTGTAAGCTTCACAAGCATCCTATTCTGATGAATCACTTATCACTGCCTCTGGTTGAATTCTTTTCCGCACTAACACTAAGGACTATGGTATAGCAGAGCTCTTCAGAGCCCCTGAAACGACACCTAATGGTTTCAGAAGGGCTGATTTCTGATGGGTATGAATAGCTACATGGTATAATTAGCATCACGGACTCGATGGGCGTGAGTCTGAGTGAACTCCGGGAGATGGTGATGGATAGGGAGGCCTGGCGTGCTGCGATTCATGGGGTCGCGAAGAGTCGGACACGACTGAGCGACTGAACTGAACTGAAAATTAGCATCTTGGGGCAGCTAATCCATAACCCACGATTTGTCTTTTTTAAGTACAAAATTGAAGTGTTATTTGAATTAGGAAAAAAAAACCCCAAATCATAAAATCAGAGTGTGTGCAGATCCCCAGCTTCAGTGACCCCTCTGTCCTATTCCCATTCCCCAGAGGTCAGCCACCACCCATGGGAGTTATTCCTGAACCTGAAATGTATCTCAAGTTCCCTAGGTAGGACAGCTTCTAGAATAAATGCTTAAGGGAAGGTCAAAATACCATCTTAAATTACTGTGAGTCTTTTGTTCCAAGTTATATCTGCCACACGTATTACTTTCTGTTTTTAAGCCCTTCATTTTTCCTCTTTGCCCAACTCTGGCATAGAAGGAATATGAATCCACAAAACTTCAGAACTGTCTTTTTAATAAACCATAAAGCGTATTTCTGGGCCCAACAGTAGCAAGAGTCCAGCCAGGAAGGAGAGTATGGGGGACTTAAAAGTGAATGATGATATGTGGATGGTGATTGGGGTGGGAGTGGGAGGGGAGCCAGGCTCTGGAAATCGGAGCCTCTGTATTAGCAGGCGCAGGCAGAGCGGACATTCTCCTTCCTCATCTGGGCCAGTCCCCTCTCGGAGCCAGCAGCCGAGGGGCCGAGGGGCTGAACAGGATGGCAGAGGCCACAGGGAAGGGCTGCAGGGGCAGGGGCAGCGCATCCCGCAGGGGGCGCTGGCCAGGCTGGTGGAGGGTGTGCAGGCGCGGCCTTTACACAGACCCTGGGGGCTGCGACTGTGGGGATTCAAGCTTGCTTCCTGCGTCACGTGCCCCTTGTTTACAGCCAGAAGGTGGGTTCCTAGAAGAGAAACCTCAGTCTTTTTATGTGTACCCAGCCCCTGGGAAAGTACAGACTCAAAGCTTCAGTTGTGTGACAGGAAACTTCTGTTAAAAAATATGTCTTGGATCCCAAATGGGTGCCTACAAAGAAAATTTTAGAACAGAACCATTCCTAAAGACCATTTACTCCTTTTGATCCCAAATAGGTGCCTACAAAGAAAATTTTAGGACAGAACCATTCCTAAAGACCATCTACTCCTTTTCAATAGTTCAAAGTATATAATCATTTAAAATAATCAGGAGCAATAAGATGGCTTTTAGATTTGGGCTTTGATTACAATCTCAGTTGTACTCATTAGCAGTGTGTTATTTACCCTCTGGCCTCAGTTCATCAGTAGGGTGGGGAGGACAGGTGATTATGAGGAAGAAATGAAAATATGCCTTTCCTACAGTAAGCACTTAATGAAACAAAGGTAATGAGGGCTTCTGTTCAAAACCCTGCCTGCCGTGTGGCACTTGTTCCCCCCACTCTCCAACACCCATATCCTGCACTGGTGTATCAGTCTCACTGCTTGGTAGAAACACAAAAATCAGGCTCAAAGTCTAGTAAGTGCAGGTCCTGATGATCAGTCCCAACAGACAAACTGGAGGAATGGTAAACACCTCACAGGCTTATAGAGAGCATGTAGATTTTTTCTAAACAACAGCTTTCTTCAGATTTGGGTTTTCGTCATTTGGATGAAAGCAGGCCAGTCATAGAAAGAGGTGGTGTAAACATGGCTTGGGTAGCTCTGGGAAGGCTCGTGGGGGTATGCGCCCTGGGGACCTCTACGCTCTTGGGCAGGGGCAGAGCAGAAGCCTCTGCCCTCGGTTGCTTTGGTCTCCAGGATCCTCCTCCAAGGTGGTCTCTCCGCCCACTTTCTGCCCTGCGGCCTGAAGCGCTCCTGCACGGCTCCTGCCTCCGTGCTCTTCTCTCAGATCCCGCCAGGCCTGGCTCTCAGCATCCTCAGAGCACCTGTCCAGAGGGACCACATTCTCCTCAGTAAAGCCGCCCCTCCACACGGCAGCCAGGCCCCAGGCGCCGTGTGCTCCCTCGCCTTTCACAGTCACAGAAGCTTCCGGAGGAAGAGACCAGGTCTGCTGTTTGTTCACCTTGTAAGTAGAGCAGCGGCTGGGATACCACAGGTGCTCTAAGGTAGGGGTGTGTGTGTGTGAGATACTGTGGGTGCTCTAAGGTAGGGGTGTGTGTGTGTGAGATACTGTGGGTGCTCTAAGGTAGGGGTGTGTGTGTGTGAGATACTGTGGGTGCTCTAAGGTAGGGGTGTGTGTGTGTGAGATACTGTGGGTGCTCTAAGGTAGGGGTGTGTGTGTGTGAGATACTGTGGGTGCTCTAAGGTAGGGGTGTGTGTGTGTGAGATACTGTGGGTGCTCTAAGGTAGGGGTGTGTGTGTGTGAGATACTGTGGGTGCTCTAAGGTAGGGGTGTGTGTGTGTGAGATACTGTGGGTGCTCTAAGGTNCCTAAAGGAGATCAGTTCTGGGTGTTCATTGGAGGGACTGATGTTGAGGCTGAAAATCAAATATTTTGGCTACCTGATGGGGAGAGCTGATTCATTTGAAAAGACTTTGATGCTGGGAAAGATTGAGGGCAGGAGGAGAAGGGGATGACAGAGGATGAGATGGCTGGATGGCATCACCGACTCAATGGACATGGGTTTGGGTGGACTCCGGGAGTTGGTGATGGGCAGGGAGGCCTGGTGTGCTGTGGTTCACGGGGTCTCAGAGAGTCAGACATGACTGAGCGACTGAACTGAACTGAACTGAACTGAAGCAAGATCTGGAAACATTTTCAGTTTTCGTAACTGGGGAATTTTACTGGCATCTAATGCATAGGGATCAGAGATGCAGCTAAACAGCCTACAATAGCCCCCTACAGAAAAGATTAATCTGTCCAAATGTCAAAATGTGTGAGTTAAGAAATCCAATTTAACCCTTTGGAGCCAACACATTCAGGGTGGCCACTGCCTCCTAAGAGGCTTCCTACAAAGCCTATCTCGGCTTAAAGCTTAAAGCCCAGATAAGAAGAGGGTTGGACTACAGGCCCTGCCCATGCCTTCAGGGGGAATTTCCCTACCATCACCTGGCCACCCACTCTGGCCCCTTTGCTGGAGTGCTCTGCCTTCAGGTAAATATTTTCCCTGCTTGTTTGGGAAACTTTGAGAAAAATCCCCTTTAGCCATCTTGTGAGCATTGAAGATGCACCATACTGTGCTTTGTGCTTTACCATCAAAAAAAAATTTTTTTTTAATAAGGCAGCTAGGGGATTTTTATTATTTTTACTCAAATAGCTAACAAGCAGCCATCAGCTCTTAAGATTTCAAAGGTGGTACATCCAGCAACGTGCTCAGAGAGAGCTCGGAAAAAAGAGTGGGTTTTTGGTGTCAGTGTGTTCATGGTCTAGATGGGAGGGGTGATAACCCAGGAATTCTGACCTGGGTGGGGGTGGCCTGCAAGGGTGGGCAGCAGCTGACGAGAAGGCCTCCCGCCTAACCGCCACCAGTGAGGAGCCCCAGGGGACCTGGGGGACATTTGCCTGCACTCGCAGAAGAGTCTTCTCTCCTCTTCCTGGGTTTCGTCTTTACTAACTAGACAGGGGGCTATCAGGGAACGTGAGGCAGAGAGCTCTAGGAATGTGAAACTCCTCTCAGAGGAAAAGGCACAGGGGCCTGAAAGTGCAGCCAGTGGCCGCAGGTGCTCACTGATGCCTCTTGAGCGCCTGCTTTCTCCTAACCATCCCTGACTCTCATCCCCCTCCAGGGCCAACAACGCCCACCTCCCCAACCCTTCTGCCTAACCTGCTTCGGTGGACCGGACCCTGGGGCTCACACATACAGGCCCTGTGTGAGCTCAAATCAGGTGAGGAAAGTGGATTTGGAGCCGGTTAATCCCAGGGCATGGAGGCTTTTGTGTCCAGGGCAGGTGAGAGAGGATGAATAGAGACGAAAGAACTGGGCAGAGCAGCTTAACTGGACTCTGAGGCCATGATGGAACCCCTCCTGGAGAAATGGGTCCACAATTTCCCCTCCATCCAATGGCTTCATGTTAGAACCACCTGGAGAGCTTTTTAANTATGTTGAGATATATATATCTAACATATAAGTCATATCTCTTTTCTCCATCTCTTTATATGTGTGTTTATATATGTATTTATATATGTGTGTATAATGCATATGAGAGAGGAAGAGAGAGATTTGTTGCTTAAAATACCTTCAAAAACATTATAAGCATGCAACATTTAAACAAAGTAATTTGCATGTATAAAATATAAAACTAAAGCAACACAATTATATGATAAAAATCAGTGTGTAAAATAATACACAGTGTGTTTTTACAACAAAAATAAAATAGAAAGTTGAAGTAATATGGGTACTTTCTTTGACAGGTTAATTAACAATGCTTTTAATTTTGACATATAAAGTATAGGTAATTATTATAATTTATGGCATATTAAATTCAGTGGCATAGAGAAATTAGATATAAATCTATGTGTAGAGTATAATAATTTCCTCATGTGGTTATAACCTCTCTGACCTTCAGGTTTTCATCTGCTAAAAAAGAAAAAAAATAGCATTTCATTGACAGTATTTTTGTAAGAGTTTGTGGAATGGTGTACAGCAATATGTATTGTAAATGTCAAGTTACTGGATGGGAGTAATGAATTATTTCCTGTAATTAAAGCATAAGATAAGATTATCAGAATTAGAAATAAAAATGTAATGAATATGGGAACATGACATTTTACCAGCTAGAAACCTCTTGAAAGTGTCATTAATGAAAGCAGTGTAGAAGCTGTATAATAGGCAATTCAGTGGAATACAGAATACTCCCCAGGAGAACATAAAATATGTAATATATGATCAAAGAGGCATCATTAAATAATGATGGAAGAAAAATCTGGAAGTACTGAGATAAACTGTTTATCCATTTTTAAAGAATAAATTTAAATGGATTTAAAACTATTTATTTAAATAAACTTAAATAAAGAATAAATTTAAATATATTAAACCTCCAAATAAAATTTCCAAATCAGTTACAATATATTTATTAAATTTAAAATGCAGGAACATTAGAAGAAATCACTGAATATAAAATTTGGGGAAGTAGGAATAACATGCTTTAAAAATTAAATGTTTTCTTGTATTTTCTAACATTTTATTCTCTTGTTTAAAAGTTAGATTTGAAAGTAGAAAAATGTAGAATTGTATGAGAATGCCACCACCATAAAAAAAAACCCAAATCATAAAATCAGAGTGTGTGCAGATCCCCAGCTTCAGTGACCCCTCTGTCCTATTCCCATTCCCCAGAGGTCAGCCACCACCCATGGGAGTTATTCCTGAACCTGAAATGTATCTCAAGTTCCCTAGGTAGGACAGCTTCTAGAATAAATGCTTAAGGGAAGGTCAAAATACCATCTTTAATTACTGTGAGTCTTTTGTTCCAAGTTATATCTGCCACACGTATTACTTTCTGTTTTTAAGCCCTTCATTTTTCCTCTTTGCCCAACTCTGGCATAGAAGGAATATGAATCCACAAAACTTCAGAACTGTCTTTTTAATAAACCATAAAGCGTATTTCTGGGCCCAACAGTAGCAAGAGTCCAGCCAGGAAGGAGAGTATGGGGGACTTAAAAGTGAATGATGATATGTGGATGGTGATTGGGGTGGGAGTGGGAGGGGAGCCAGGCTCTGGAAATCGGAGCCTCTGTATTAGCAGGCGCAGGCAGAGCGGACATTCTCCTTCCTCATCTGGGCCAGTCCCCTCTCGGAGCCAGCAGCCGAGGGGCCGAGGGGCTGAACAGGATGGCAGAGGCCACAGGGAAGGGCTGCAGGGGCAGGGGCAGCGCATCCCGCAGGGGGCGCTGGCCAGGCTGGTGGAGGGTGTGCAGGCGCGGCCTTTACACAGACCCTGGGGGCTGCGACTGTGGGGATTCAAGCTTGCTTCCTGCGTCACGTGCCCCTTGTTTACAGCCAGAAGGTGGGTTCCTAGAAGAGAAACCTCAGTCTTTTTATGTGTACCCAGCCCCTGGGAAAGTACAGACTCAAAGCTTCAGTTGTGTGACAGGAAACTTCTGTTAAAAAATATGTCTTGGATCCCAAATGGGTGCCTACAAAGAAAATTTTAGAACAGAACCATTCCTAAAGACCATTTACTCCTTTTGATCCCAAATAGGTGCCTACAAAGAAAATTTTAGGACAGAACCATTCCTAAAGACCATCTACTCCTTTTCAATAGTTCAAAGTATATAATCATTTAAAATAATCAGGAGCAATAAGATGGCTTTTAGATTTGGGCTTTGATTACAATCTCAGTTGTACTCATTAGCAGTGTGTTATTTACCCTCTGGCCTCAGTTCATCAGTAGGGTGGGGAGGACAGGTGATTATGAGGAAGAAATGAAAATATGCCTTTCCTACAGTAAGCACTTAATGAAACAAAGGTAATGAGGGCTTCTGTTCAAAACCCTGCCTGCCGTGTGGCACTTGTTCCCCCCACTCTCCAACACCCATATCCTGCACTGGTGTTATCAGTCTCACTGCTTGGTAGAAACACAAAAATCAGGCTCAAAGTCTAGTAAGTGCAGGTCCTGATGATCAGTCCCAACAGACAAACTGGAGGAATGGTAAACACCTCACAGGCTTATAGAGAGCATGTAGATTTTTTCTAAACAACAGCTTTCTTCAGATTTGGGTTTTCGTCATTTGGATGAAAGCAGGCCAGTCATAGAAAGAGGTGGTGTAAACATGGCTTGGGTAGCTCTGGGAAGGCTCGTGGGGGTATGCGCCCTGGGGACCTCTACGCTCTTGGGCAGGGGCAGAGCAGAAGCCTCTGCCCTCGGTTGCTTTGGTCTCCAGGATCCTCCTCCAAGGTGGTCTCTCCGCCCACTTTCTGCCCTGCGGCCTGAAGCGCTCCTGCACGGCTCCTGCCTCCGTGCTCTTCTCTCAGATCCCGCCAGGCCTGGCTCTCAGCATCCTCAGAGCACCTGTCCAGAGGGACCACATTCTCCTCAGTAAAGCTGCCCCTCCACACCCGCCTTCACAAGGCAGCCAGGCCCCAGGCGCCGTGTGCTCCCTCGCCTTTCACAGTCACAGAAGCTTCCGGAGGAAGAGACCAGGTCTGCTGTTTGTTCACCTTGTAAGTAGAGCAGCGGCTGGGATACCACAGGTGCTCTAAGGTAGGGGTGTGTGTGTGTGAGATACTGTGGGTGCTCTAAGGTAGGGGTGTGTGTGTGTGAGATACTGTGGGTGCTCTAAGGTAGGGGTGTGTGTGTGTGAGATACTGTGGGTGCTCTAAGGTAGGGGTGTGTGTGTGTGAGATACTGTGGGTGCTCTAAGGTAGGGGTGTGTGTGTGTGAGATACTGTGGGTGCTCTAAGGTAGGGGTGTGTGTGTGTGAGATACTGCGGGTGCTCTAAGGTAGGGGTGTGTGTGTGTGAGATACTGTGGGTGCTCTAAGGTAGGGGTGTGTGTGTGTGAGATACTGTGGGTGCTCTAAGGTAGGGGTGTGTGTGTGTGAGATACTGTGGGTGCTCTAAAGGGTGTGTGTGTGTGATACTGTGGGTGCTCTAAGAGGGGTGTGTGTGTGAGATACTGTGGGTGCTCTATGGGTGTGTGTGTGTGTGTGTGTGTGTGTGATACTGTGGGTGCTCTAAGAGGGTGTGTGTGTGCATGCGCGTGCGCTTAAGTGACCATAAGGAAGCACCCTCACCCATGACCACAGCACAGCTAGTCACTCCTCTGTGTTCTTCCCTGTTTCAGCAACTGCTTCCCCAACAACACATCTAATAAGGTAACAAGACATTTAAACTTTTCACACTGAAACCATCAGAACTTGAAGGAGCCCAAGTTTGACACAGCTTTTCACATTCTCAAATAATTCTCTCAAGACTCAATAAGCAGAAAAAGGGCAGAAAGTCAGAACTGGATATAGAATTCGGATTTTTTTCTTTCAAAGACACATTTTATACAACTTTCAACATTTATACTTTCAAACAAAAGGAGCAAAAAATACACCGAGTGCTAAAAAAAAAAATCAAAACAGAATACAATTTTAATTTCAATATTTTAAAATACAGAAATTGAAAAGTAGGAATACCAAATACAACTTTAAACAAGTCACTTGTCCTTCTCTATAATAATCAATGTAAACTACTTAAAAACTTACAAATTTAAAACAGAAACAAAATAAATACTGTACACTTTCCCTGCCTGCAGGCAAAAGATGGGAAATACTGTTATGAATCAGAAAAAAAAATGCTCTTAAAGCTTCAGCACCCCACTTCCCAGCCACACCCCACTCCGCCGTCACAGTGTGCTTCCGTATTCAAAGGGCACACGTGCACACACGCTGACTGCCTACCCACACAACAAGACACTACTCTGCAGACACCCCGAACGAGAAAGGCTACCAGTCACCTGGGACCATGGGCATGAAAATCAGGTCAGGAAAGTCAGTCAGGCTAGCAAAACATTACTACAAAACTAGTCAATACCAGAGCCAACAACTGTCCCTTTTCAAATTTCACAGATTTCAACCCCCTAAAACCAAGACTACCCCTCCTTGTCACCACCCTCTACCCTCCCCCCAGCCCCCTCCAAATCAAACAAACCTGCTGAAGCACTGGTGAAGCTAGACATTTCACAGCAAATGTGAAAATTCATATTATATAATCTCTTAAAATGAACCTTTTCACCCTCTTTCCACAGCATGAAACTGTTATGGCTTAATTTATAGTAAAAGTAGAAAAGTCTTTTCGGAAGGAAACGCGGTCTGCCAAGATGCATGTGCATTTCCTGATCAGTGCTATTTCATACCTAACAACTGCATGACTTGCTTTGCAGTCAGAAGCTGTTTTTGGAAAAACTGAGGTTATAGCTTTTGATTCAGTCTAACCATAAATGTAAGGCCCTTAGTTTGGTTTAGGTTTCTTTTGCAAGATAAAAATAACCTTGGGGTTCACTTAGCAAGTTACACCTCAGGTCCCTGACTATAATGTGGAAGTTATATGTATGCTTTGCAAAAATAAAAGGTGAATCCTATGAATCTTAGAGGGAAGAAATGATTCTAGGCAAGGAATCAACTCATTATTATATATTACACCTGCTGCTGGTAATGGTTACCCACCAAAATCCACCAAAGAAATATGAGTATTTCTGGGTTATTTTTTCCTGCAAAATATTATATATTCTAGCACTTATGATCATTGTTTTGGTGAAAAATCTTGGGGGAAAACAGCTGACACTTTGAAAAGGAAATGGCCAAAATAAAACTGGGTGGAGGCAAGGTTTATCTTTATGATTAAGTTCCATTTAAGGTTGTCTTCTGAAATAAAAGTGAATTCAGAACGTCACAGGTCTTGCATAGGTAAACTACTTGGAGGTCTTGGGCTACGTGGTAGCCAAGGTTTATTAGTGAAATAGTGCAGAGCAGATAAAACTTGTTGGAAGAATCACTGAACAGTTTCAAAAAGACTTTAACAAAAAAAAAAAAAATTGAGTATTACACTTGTTAAGACAAAGCTTCAGGACATTAGAAAAGAACAGGAAGGGTGAGAGGGAGACTCTAAGGAGTTAGAATGCAGGTAAATGAGTATTAAGTTTCCTCTACCCACTGAAGAAGAAAAGAAATACCATAACAGAATAAAACTACAGTCATGACAAACTAATTGCTTTGGAAATAGGCATTTGCTTCTTTATGTCCTTAACTTAAATTTTTAGGTAAGGGGTATCAAATATTTGACTTATGGCATGACATTCACTGAAAAATAAAGGGAAGGTTGTTTAGTAAGGCTACAGCCTTAAAATTCCATTACGCTCAACAGCAATGTAGTGAGTATGTCACTTCCTCTGTCTTTCCCCCTGGCTTCCAGGAAGCATATCAACATCACCCACCACAGATGAGCCGAGGCTGCAGTGTTGCAGAAGAGGGGCTGCCGTAGGCAGCAAAGTACCGGAGGTCTAGTATCCACTGTGCCCCCAGCTGGTCACCGCCCTCTCTGGGTTTCATTTGTCTCTTTTCTTAAGCTAAAGATCAGATGTTCAACCTTCTCAAAACTGCTTTAAATGAAAATCTGGGGCATCTGAAAATGACTGATGACCTTTAACTTCTCTTTCTGGAGGAAGCAATTAGCTTAATAACTAATGAGAAAAATGAATTTTTGAAAAAATTTCAAATTTATAATGAAGCCCTCATCTCTTAACATGAAATCATAAAATGCTTATACACTGCAATATCTACTACGGCAGCAGTATACTGGCTAGATACTCATCAACTCTTTGGGGGGGTGACATCACTAGAGAGCATTTCTTGCAAGAAGCAGAATCATTTCTTCTGAAGCTTCCAGTCAAGACTCCCTTCCTACACTACAGTGGTTTCTCTCTACCCAATGAGCCATTGTTGGCCAACTCAGAGCTGTCTTTGCTGATCTGCCATTATTCTTCCATCTTATTTTTCTGCCCTACTACTGTGAGTAGTTGCTAAATCATCCTAATTCCATGATTTATTTTACCCTATTCTAGTGCCTTGAAGAGTACGCAGAATCTGTGAAGCAGTACTCTTTGAGAAGAACTCAAACTAATTTTAATTACTTTAAATCATCTAATCATCTTAATGATTACTTGAGGATAAACATTCTTACTCTTCTCCACAAACTATCTCATTCCTTTTTCTTTCACTTCACGCACTGATTCTAATTCAGCACCTTGTTAGAGATTCTTCAGTTTCTTTTTAGGTAGCATGCTCTGGGCATATATTTGATATGAAGCAAATTTTATGAGTAACAGCAGTTTTCATTTAAAAATGCACATAAATGTACATTCATTGTCAGTTGTAACTTATCATAAATTCTCTGCAAATATGAAGTGTAAATAGATTAACACTTTTCTATGTTTTTCTTGAGTTTTGATCCAAATTTACAAATGAGAAAAATAAGACTCAAAAAGAATAAGTGACTTATTCAGGGTCACACAACTAAAATATAAAGGGCAGAACTTGGACGAACACCCAAGTCTTCTGCTCCTTTCATGCTATAACATGCCCCTGTGATTATAAACATTAAATTATTAATTTTTGAAATGTCTTTTAAATTTTGAAAATATTTTTTACTTCTATAGTTGTAGAGTATATCTCCACTGAAACTAATAAAGTTATGTCTTGTTTTTTCTATGAATGGGCCCTCTTTCGTTTAAGTTTGCTTAGAAGTGAAAATAATACTGCTTATTTCCTAGAGAAGAATACCTTCAAGAGCAGAGATCACAACTCCAACTTTATATCCCCCCACTCCCACAGTACTAAGTAGTGCTGGGCACATAGTAGATGCATGATAAATATCTGATCTCATATGAATAAATACAGTAGAGTTCATTAAAAAGGCAATAATTGGATTAAAAAATAGAGCAGTATTCAGTGCTGAGTATTTAAGTAGTGATACAGATGAGCTTGTTTTCTGAGTTTATAAGATGGTTTTGGTCAGAATTTTCAATCCTGTATGCTTTAAAAATCAACTGATGCTTATTAAGTTCAAAGTATTTCTAGGATATTGGACTATTATGAACTGCCAGCGTTGTAGAGTTTACATCATTAATCAATACAGGAGAGCTTAGTATTATGTGATATTATGAGAGTACAGTGGATCCCAGGTTAACAGAAGTCACTTATTTGAATCAATAAAGGAAAATGATTACCTGCTACTACAATTAAAATTGCATATGTTAAATGACAATTGTTGGTTATTATTTGTATTTGCTTATAACTAACTAAATGCCACCACTGCTGTCTTCCTAAGTTGCAGTGTCTGTAGGGTGGTATTATTTATAAATGAGACTGAGGGAAAGACGAAAGGTTATTACAGTCGAGTCCAGATGCTGGCGGCGGTCACTTCAAAGTTCAGTCATTTCCACGAAATACAGGGATGCAGCACAGTCAGTGATTTTATAAGAGCTTTGACTATGGAGGTCACTGGATTCAGTGGCTGAATTTTTACCAATTCACAAAAAGTTTACATGTATTCTATTTTAGTGGTTATTTCATCTTACTTAAAACTTAGCCAGTTAATGGGCTAATTAACACTGCCAAATATGAATCCACAGTACCTTCACTTGGAAGTTCCATATACTGGCTACTTAAAATTAGTATTTATTGGCCTAAGTACACTGGGCAGATACTGGCCACAATTCATAAAAATAATTTATTTTCATTTTTATGGCTAAAGAAAAAAAAGGTAATTAAAAATACTTAGAGCTGTGAAAAATGTAAAGACAACAAAAGAACCCAGATCATAATGTAGCTGGAAAAAGAAATTATAATTCTTATTTCTAAACTAAAACCAAAACGTGTACTGTAACACTAAAATGGTTTATCTACAGAAAACCAAAACATCACAGTACTATATTGTGTAGGGAAGGTGGGAGAATCACGCAAACCCACATTTTTCATATCTTGAGATCTAATGACCAACCAAATGACTGACTGTACCTACTTCTTACCTAGTTTTGGCATAGTGTAGACAGAGTTTTGAGTCAGCCTATTATAGACATTTAGTACTTCCAAAAATATTCTTCCTGAAACCCAGATAAGACCCAGACAGTGGTCCAATCATTAAACCAAAAAGGCTAATTCATAAGATATATATATTCCATGAAATACTGGAATGGAAACAGAGTAAGAAATATTTCTCTTTGAAAATACATTTGAATGTAACCATGAAAGACAACGGTATAGACTTCTTTTTTCTTAGCTCTTCAAGTGATACTTAGAAGGGAAAGTCCTGCTACCTTGCTGAGTGGAGAAAAAAAAAAAAAAGACAAATCCATAATATGGCCATATTTCTTTTCCATACAAATAAATTTTATCCAGTTTGCCTGTATTTTTTGTAGGAACTTATAAAATGCTCTACTGTCAGAACTGGAAATATCTCCACCCCACCCCCCCAAGAAACAAGAAATTACTTGTTTTTATGTCACAGGCGGAGAGGAAAACATAAGCTATTGCAAGCAGCTGAAAACTGGCATTTAGTAAAAATTGTGCACAAAGGAGATAAGTGATTCCTTAAAGCTCAACTGGATACTTAACCTCACTATGCACTGGTTAAGTTAGGACAGATGGAAGAAACTGCAAAAAGCACCCATTTTACTCCAAATCCACATCTTAAATAACTCATTAGAAGGTTAAGAAATAAAAAACTTGACACACACACACATACACACCCAATTCATCTACTCCAACATGCTTGCTTCTATACAACTTAATATAGTATAGTCTTATTATATTACGGCTTATTATGCAGATTTGAATATTCTAAGTCAAACCATATTTCATATTTTCCAACAGATTAGGTATACAGAATAAAAGCATCATAAAATATAACCTCTGTGGCAGGTGCTGGCCCTGCCCTCCAACACCAGCAGTATGAAGAAGGCCCTCTGGAGTTACAAATGTATTTGGAAAACTACAAACATGACAATTTAACCAAACTTATAATACTTTTCCCACAAGTAGGGAAAAGATATTAAAGCTGTACTCTTTGGGACCCAGATATCATCAGCAAAAGTGAAAATGCAAGAAGCCTATTTTTCTATTTAGAAGAAAACTGCAATGTCAAACGAAATGAGAAATGTGGGGTCTTGAATGTAGTTCTTACACACTGGCTACGAAAGTGTTTCCCTGCAAAGAGAAGTCTGTGTCGTCACGAAATGAGGGGGAGTGCAGAGGGAAGGTGGGACATAGGTAATCGACCTGGATAACAGTATGCACCTTGGATGTTAGCAAAAGCGAAGCTAATAGCTTATAAAAAACACATGAAATATATAAAATAAAATGATTTTCATATACATCTTAATTTAAAATAATTAATGCATCAAATCCCTGTTTAAGACTTTAACCTGAATAGCAAATTTAAGAGTCCAGACTAGTTACTGTTACTGTGGCTCTTCCCCACATGTAACACACACACTATCAAAAATAATTTAAAAACCTTCACATTCTTAAATCTAAATTAGTGAGATATTTCTCCAGAAATCTTCCAAATAAATAGCTTTAAAAAAGAAAGAATTTAAAAGCTGTTAACTTTAAAAAAAAAATCTGTTAAATAAATTACTGATAATTCTTTACCCTATCACTGAAAATAAATCAAAACACTACCAACAACAAAATGAAATTCAAGCCCTGACAAGAGACCCTTTCCAGTTCAAGGTCTCTTTTTAAGGTTCTACCCTCCTTCTTCCTCTCCCCACCAGGTCCAAAATGGTTATTGCTGAGTGGGTGTGGCACAGTGAAAATGCAGCATCAGGTTCATTTTGTTCTTCAGGCAGTGTTCCCTACTGTACATGCAAACTGCTTCAGTGGGGCACGTGGAAGCTCCAGGCTCCCGCACCCCAAGACCAGTCTCCGAAGGGAATAGTGGCCACGGCCGCAGCTCCATCACACAAAGAAACGTGCGTGGCCATTTCTGTTCAGTTTAAGGATCTTCCCGAGACGCTGTTTGGCTGTTGCCATTCCTTTTTTTGGACGTTTACCTACAAAATACAGCACACCAACAGCAGTGTAAGTAACAGTGAAAATCACAGTTGACAGCACCTGAAGACTTAAAGCAAAGCAACACGGCAGGCAAAGGCTTTTAGGCATCCTGAATGGGTCGAGTCACACGCCTGGAAGTCTGCTTAAAACCCTTCAAGCTCGCCCACGAGATAAGGGCCAGCCTCCTTCCTAAGACTTACAGGACACTCCCCCGGCCTGAGCCCTGCCTGTCTCTTCAGCACCAGCTCTTACCATCCTGCCTCAAATCGCTCCAGTGATGCACCTGTTCCGTCCTCACCCCCTGCTGTCTCTCCCCTGTCCTGGGCCACGCTGTCTCCTCTGCCGTCAGCACTGTCGACCCCGTCCCTTCCCCTGCCTCAGCACGGCTCACCTGTCACAGCCTTTCCAGGATCTACGCCCCCCCTCCCCCCCCGCCAGGAAACCCCTCCTGCTCCTCAGGGCTGACTGAGATACCTTCTTCTCTGTCCCCATAGTAATCTGAGCACCTATCAATGCAGCGTCCATACCCAGCAGGCTGTGAACAATGTGAGTGCAGAGACATGTCTATTTAACTTAACCTACACACGTGTAACGTTACCTTTTGTTGCCTGGTTGCTGATAGGTGGTGGATTTGATGCAGGTCTCTTGGTGGGGTGAAGGGGCACTGAAAAGGAAGTTTCACCAACAGGCCTTTCTGGGCTTATGCTGCCGTTACTTAGCTGGCACGCCCCTGATATCAAGCTTGAACTCTGCGTATACTTTGCATTCTGAAGGCTTGAGCCACTGCTGTCCACAGAATTCCTACTTTGTACTTTCTGACTGATTTCTGATGAAACTTCCTTCTTGATGCATTTCTGGCCTCTATTTAGATCCTAAGAAAGAAGGAAATAAGGCCGAATTTTCAGGGTTTCTTTATGAGAAGTAATGTATTAACAATTTGAGAGAGAGAAGAAACAGATTACTGAACTTGGGTTTTTTTAACATGAAGTGGCCATAGATGACCCCTCCTGATGGGCATCTCATTCTAAACCTAGTAGCTCTGAAGGAGTCAGGTTTTAAAGATGCCTCGTAACTTGAGACATCTTCAAGTCGAGAAGAAGACATTAAGACAGATAAGACAGATGATTGGTGGGTCTTAAAACCAAAACAGAGAGGGTCCCAACCAGAATTAAAGAGAGAAAAGGAAAAGATAAACTTGAAAAGAGCATACTGTAGGTATAATGTTTCATGAAACTAGTTTTAAGTGTGTGTGTATTAAAGTGAATTTCTGATTCTGTAATGGTCAAGTACATTTTAAAAACAGCATTAAACACAGACTTGCTTTAAAACAGTGTTATGAATACGCTTGAGCACTAAAACAGTCTTACAAATATGCTTGAGTATGAAGAAACAGCTTTTCAATTTGACACACTATTCTAATACCTCTCTAGATTACAAGAAACAGAAATTCTATTTTCTCTAAGGTGATCTTGCTCATCATTTGTCTTCTGCTTCTTTATTTTCAAAGACAGTTATAAAAGCAACAGCTAGATTTAAATAACTGCTTACCTTTTAATACTAAATCCAATAATGCTACTGAGTTATAAATTTTATAACCAGTGAGGCACTATAAAATCATACATTAGTAAGTGAATTCTTAATAGTTAAGGAATTTCTTACCTGACCTTTGTCTCTGGAGCATATCCTCCTATTAAAAGAACTTGTACTTGCCTTTAAAAAATAACTTGGTTCTTTCTCTTATTATAAAAGTAATTGACAAGTATTTAGAAAATATAGGTAAGCCAAATGAAGAACGGTACAACCACCCACAGTTCTGTTATTGAGAGAGCAAATGGGGTTGGAGAGGCTTGGAGACTCCACTGTGCCACCTAAGAGTTTTGATTCTTTGGTTGTCATTTTCCAAGGTCTGCAGCAAAAAGGTCATGCTGCTGCTGCGGCTAAGTCGCTTCAGTCGTGTCCAACTGTGCGACCCCACAGACAGCAGCCCACCAGGCTCCTCTGTCCCTGGGATTCTCCAGGCAAGAATACTAGGAGTGGATTGCCATTTCCTTCTCCACAAAAGGTCATATAGCCTTCCTTTTTCGGTGCTACTAGCAACGTTTTCTAAAAAAGGTATTTTGGGGGTTCATTTTGTTTGGCATAAGCACTCATACACAAGAATCCTCAGACATCAAGTGTCTTCTCTTGGAACAGTGACTCTCAATCTGGACTTAATGAATGGTCTGGGATGAGGGTGGGGTACAACCCACGAGAAAAATGTAAGCACAAGTCATATTTATGGAGGACCTTTTTTGGAAAGAAAACATTTTCCTGTAACTGTCATCAAATTCTCAAAGAAATCTGGTATCTAAAAATGCTCAATAAACAACAGCAGAGATTAAAAGGATCCTTGTGGTATTGTGGTACTTTTTTCCTTTCCTGTTTCATTCTAGCCAGACATAACCTAAAGGTGTTGGCAGCCAGGAGTTTTTAACTGCTTTCTTAAGTAAGTTGCTTTTTTCCAGATAAGATTCTATCCATAAGCCTTTCATTGGTTAGTACATCCGAATTCCTTAAAATGGACAGCTGTTCAAAGGTACACTTAATGATAACTGTTAAGCTTTCTATATCTGGGGGTTGATTACTGATTGCAGTTTTAAAAACAAAAAGCAAAAACAGAGCTAATGACAATCCTATTTCAATATTTCAAACCTTGAATATACCTGAAGATTAAATCTGGAAGTTGTATCAAATTGTTTAATCCAGGAAGAACTCCTCAAGTCTTGATCTTCAGTCTTGACATGATATCCTAAAGAGAAATTTTAATTAAAAATCTTCTCACAAACTGGATCTTAAAGAACAAAGTTAGCCCCCTGCTTAAAACTGAAAGTAAATTTATGTTGACATTTTATTCAAAAAATGAGCATGCTAACTCTTTATTCATATACTTTCACCATACTCCTTTCCCTCTCAAAAACAAAACAGTCACCAGCTTGCAATCCAACATGTTAATTATTTCAATTCTCTCAAAGCCTGTCTTTCTTTCTACGGCAGGTTTTGGGCCAGATGCTGGAGGACCTAGATCAAATTCTGTGGCCATCTGTTATAGATGTAAAACCAAGTGCAATACAGTTTCTCTAAAAATAGTATATTTTCCCATACAGAATAAAGGCATATGTTTGTCTGAATCTGGCAGCATTTCCAGAGAAGCTATCTTTTCAAGGGGCCAAAGAGATTATAGGAAGACAGAATGATAAGTGGAAAGACAGAAAAATCCAGATTTGAACTTGAGATCTTTCATTACCAATATATCTTTAGCCAAGTTATATAACCTCTTTAAACCTGAGTTTCCTCTTATACAATAAGCAAAGATTTTGAGATTACATGATCTACTCTTGGATTCAAATTCCAGTCACTGAGTAGCCATGTAAGTGTGGGCAAGTTAATTCCACTAAATCTTTTTTCCTTTACCTATTAAAGCTACATTACACACACCCAATGTGTCATTTCAAGAATTAAGTGAAATGAATGCCAAGCTCCTTGCACATAATTGACACAGCTAGGTGGGAATGAACATAATTCCTACAGTAGACTTCAGTTTTAATGTAGTTCCATCTTTTCCCCCTAATCCTCCTCAGATTTTTGGGAAACAAAACTTCTCCCTAAAGGCAGACAGAAGGAAACACTCCGGCACCACTGATATCGCCAGCAAGTCTCCTCTCTTTCCCAATGTCTCCTGTTCAAGTAGGAGAGGATACCCTCCAGCAGAAACAGCTGAAAGCTCGCCTTCCCTTCCATAAAAGGAAAAAGAGTGGACTGTTCAAACTAAGCACATCAATTAAGACACAAACATTCCCTCCATTCTGATCAGCTTATAAAAGGGAAACAACACTGTCTTGCAAGTCAGTGAACACAACTCTTAATCCGTTAATTTACATTTTGAGCTATTCTATTTGCAGTTAACATTTGTCAACAATATATATACGTATATATATATATATCTGCCAATATGTCTAACACCATCTCCAACTAAAGATGTTTAATAAACATTTCTTGTTCATAATCTTTAACCTCAAGCTAGGATTACAGGGCTATTAAGGTGAGGGTTCTATGTTATTTTCCAGAGAATTACAATTTATGTTTCTTACCACTTTCCACTGGCTTATCACAGCGATACAACTGCCTGACCTCATGGTTACTGCTGTGGCAGCTGCTGGGGTCCTGGAGGGAGGGTCTTTCACCACCGCAGTCTGTGCTTTGAATCTGCCTTTGTAAACACGTGGAATAGTGCAACCCTGCCATAGACAGCATGCCCTGAATAGCTTCTTCCTCTGTGCTCGTCGAGGTAGGACATTCCCTGAAGGGCAGATCAGCAGAAAAGACAAGAACTTTTTCACTCTAAGGAAATATTTGGTAAATTTTAAAACCAAAACACACACAAACACACACAAAACAAAAACCCCCAAACAAAACAAAAATAACAAATGTTTTCCTATCATTTATATAACATTGTAATAAGACCATCATCATCAGCATGCCTACCTTTTAACTGGAATTTCGCTTCGAGATGGCTTTTGGCTCTTTTGAAGGAAGTTCCTCATCACATTAGATTCTTCCTTAAAGTTTGATGTTATCTCTTGTTTCTTTTCATCACCTGAACTTTCAGACTCTTCAGTGGTAAAATTATTTTTCTGAGATAATTAAATAGAGGGAAGTCTATATAAGAAATCAGAACACGTTTATACAAACCAAAAACAGTTTATCCCTCTAAAGGGAAAGTGAGAACTTCATTATCATGGAATTATTTCTGTGTTTCATATGAAAAAGTGGAAATAAATCTCTAGTTACTGCAGTAACATAATTCCTTAGTTTAAAAAAAAAAAAAAAAACACAGTACAGGCTTTCTTTAAGGCAAAATGAAATATAACCTATGAGGAAACAGGAGAAACATTAGAGCTGTATCTCCCTCCACCCTTTCCAAAACCAGACAGCAGCTTTGCTGATCAGATGATGTAATAGTCACGTGACAGGGTGTGTGTGTAATTACCACTGAAGAGAAGGCTCTGTGCCACAAAGGTCAGACAGACAGGCTTTGGGAAAGCTGTCATCCACTTTCCTCCCATGTAAAGGAAAGTGGGTGTTCCATCTTTCCATCACATAACTGTAAGTTACAGGTTCCCAGGCGTACCAGTGCAGTGCAATCAGGTCCAGAGTCTTCTGAATCAGAAATATCAGAATATTCAGATGATCGATTCCTGAGTTCTGATTTCACACTTGTTAAAAACCCTGAGAAGGAAAATGATTAGAGAAAAAGAGCCATCAGCACTGGAATACAGTGCCATCCAAAGCCCGTCCAACTCAACTGCGCCAGCTCTGTCCTTGCTCACTGCTTTCACCGTCTTCATTTCGTTCTTCCCTCAAGGACTTCTTCCCTAATTAACCAAGATAGAGACTGAAGTGTATTCTTAAAACTTCTGTGGTATTTATCGAATATGGTTTACAATCCTTGCATGGGTGGGTTGACTATTTTATATTTCTTCCCAGAAAAAACCCTCAACACTAAAATTAGCTACGATGCTTTTCACTTTCTGTTGTGCTTTATTTGTCTCAACAGAAAACAAAACAAAAAAACTCTCCTGAGCCTAAGACACATTCAAGTAGACAGTGAATTCAACAAGCTTATAGATCAGGCTTCACCCTTGCCTCTCTTTCCCCACAGCACTTTCGGCTAGCAACTGCTGGATAAAGTACATTGATCAGCTGCCTCTCCCCCGGCATATGAACAAATGTAGAGTCACCAACTAAAACAATAACAAACTTATCTGGAATTAGCAGGAACTGAGGTATGCAGTGTGGATTTAATAATGTTAATTATCTAGAATATTCACTTATCAAGTACTAAAATGTTTAATTACTTTTTAAGATAGAAGGATATATAGAGGCCCTGAAAAATGTTGAGAAAATGAAAGACTTCATTCAAAGAAGATCTCAAGGAGGAGGAGGTGTTACTATTCATCACACTGATGGGTTAACCAACTAATAACCAAGTAGAGCCTTCCTGTCAATATGCAATCAAATAAAATAATACTTGGGTTACTAATAGCTTGAGATCAGCCAGTTATATATGTCTCCTAATTCTGAAAACCATATATATATAAGCTAAAATTATCTTGGAAATTGCACTACATTTTCAACTGCTTCATAATTTGGAGTAGAGGCCCATAAAATGCATGAGCTTTTATGTGACTCTTGAAAAAACTGTCATTAGATGAGGGTGTCACTGGCCAATGACATCCTTGTCACTAATACCACCTTCCCTAGCTGCCACCCCTCATTGGGAGGTTACATTCAGCATTTCCCTGATGGAGAAAGGACTCAGAAATGCTCCAGATTTCTCAAGAGTATTAGGGACACAAGAAATTTTAATCCTACTACTAATTTAAGCACTTTAAAATCAGCGAGTTACCTGACATATTATTAGCATATTAATAATGAACAGACCTTTAAAATGACCGTTAAAACAAACGTACTGTTAAGTGGTTTCTGAGACTCTTCATTCTCCACTCCCTCTATTCCTGAACTCGCTTCCATCTTCACTTTTGCCTTTTTTGCCCTTCTCTTATCCTCTTCATTTTCACTATCTGCTGTATAAAGACTCTGATCTGTGAAGGGTTGTCTCTCATCCCTGTACATAGAGGGAAAAATAATCAAGTCAGAAAATAGCACAACTATGCAGCCAAACAGATTATACTCTCCTTACTTTGCAGAGAAAACTGAGAATTGAGACACTTTCCCCATATTTCAGGCAGGTGTGCAATGGTCTGGACCCAGAATAAAATGAACAGAGGGAATCCATGGAAAACTAAACTCTCTGATACTTTCATCTATGTCACGTACTTAATTATCCTTCCATTTGTCAGCAGTAATCGAAGATCATTATCTTTCGCTCTCCATTCAGGTACTGTGGAAGATGGCTGGAGATGTTTGTTGAATTTTCCATTCAGTTTTGAGCTCAGGATGTCCTTAAAGTATAAAAACAGAACTTACTTAACCTCCACCCTCAAATATACCTGCTTGACAGGTAAGGGAGCAGGAGAGTATACCACCACCTCCCCCTGCCCCCGTCCCCAGGGCCCTGCATCCTAAGAGTGCTGGGCAGCCTCCAAGGCCAGGGTATTTGCATTGCTGCAGCATGGAAGCTAAATGGCTCCTAAAACCAGAAATACCGTGGTTCACCTTTCTGTAGGGCCAGTAACAGTAAAATATGTTCTACAAAGCAGAATACAAAATCTGCCTCACGTGAATTCAGACATTTCACTCTTGTAGAAAGCTGGAAAACTGGAGAAGTACCGCCTTCGTGTATTTTGAATTCTCTCTCCCTTGTTTCTCCCTAATCGCTGGGTCCTTTCCAGTCCCCCATCTCTGACCTAATCTCTAGTCTTCCCACCAGGTACTCTCAGGTCACCACCCTGCTATCACCAGGAACGAAGGCCACCGAGTGACATAAAGGCACAACAGTGGCTGGTTTTTAAAACATAAAGAATATTTCCTTTAATATTTTTCTTTAATAATATATAGAGCTTCTTATAATAACCTGAATCTTCTCCCAGATGGCTATGGGTTGAAGGAAGTTTAGAACAACAAAAGCTTAAAACAGTATAAAATTTAAAATATTTAAGGAAGCTTTAATTTCTGTATAACATCTGTAAATATGTTAATTCAGAGATACTGCTATCTTATTTTTAAACTGTCCTCTCCTTAAGATGTACAATCATGGATGACATGGATCTCACCACAGGTTAGTAGCATATTTTACAAAGGCCCCACATTGAGCTCATTACTCATTAGGCCAGCATTTCTCAAACTGTAATGAGTTTAATAGTCTCCCAGCCTAACAGTGATGCATGCTGCTGCCGCTGGGCCAGGAAAAAGCCTACCGCACCTGCCCTTTTCTCTGCCTTCAATACTCCTCCTCAAGTCTGTGTATCCACCTGACTTCTTCTGCTGTGTAAGTGTCTGTCAAATGCACCCACCTGAGAGGTTCTCCGACCAACTTAGCAGAAGTAGCCAACCACCAGCCCCTTTATTCTACTGCTCTCTTCATGACCTTTTTATCTGAAATTATACGACTTTAATACCTGTCTCTGACTTCGATCCTTCCAACTTGAACTAGGATGGAAGCTCCATGAGGGCAGGGGCTTGGGTTTTGCCCACCTTCCCCAGAGCCTAGAAGAGTACCTGGCACTTAGTAAACACTCGATATACATGTCCGCAAACCGATGGGGCCTGTTCGTCCTACTCCTACACCGAAGCCTGCCACCATCAGGAGCAGGAGTGCTGCTGACCCCTAGGCTGCTAAGCAGCGACCAGACAACAAGAATGGCCAGCCTGCTCTCTTTCCGTCATCCTTCCGAAGCCCTTTCGGAAATGACTGAGTCTCTCATGTGACCACGAAACGGAAGCTTGCCTCTTCCCAGGGACACATCTCCAGTCTTCTGAGCACCTCCCTCGTATGGAGCTCCAGGATGTCGAGGTTGGAAGGAGTTCGGACATTGTGGTCTCGAAGTTTCCGCATCCTTCGTCGGGAATGGTATGGGGAAGCTGCTTCACTTGAGGACCGTGAAACTGGACACACAGAAGGGATTCCCTGAGATTTAACTGGTTTGCCGTTTTCCTCCTTTAAGAACAAAATTTGGGGTATTTTTATGACAAGGCCACAAACATAAGTGACTAAATAATCATCTATAAAAATATTTTAGAAAACAAAAAACATTCCTTTTCATCATACAAACAAAAAACACCAAATTATAAAACTTGAACAGCTCTGCTGAGATATTGTTCCCTTCTCTCTCCCACATAAAATACTGTGAACACATATCCTTGATTTTCAACATCATTTTAAAGGCTGTGTCATATTCTACTGTAGAGATACAGCATAATTTATTGACCTAATACTTAGGGATAGATATTGTTTTCATTTTTTTACTATCACTTTGGTTCCAAGAGGTGATAGTGGTAAGCAGGTATGGTCATATATCAAGTTTAACTGGAACTGTCTTATTTACTTTATTAAAGTAATGCTAAGTCAAGGTATATGCCAGTTAGAAATCATACACTAATTTATGCAAAAATACAGAATTTTATCTTTGCCAATGCGATAAACCATCATTTGAAATCATAAATTATGTGGTAATATGTGGTTGAATGCTTTTTCACATATTGAGAATATTTTTCATATTTTTATTGAACTGGCCATTTCCATCTCTTCTTTAGTGAAATTCCTGTTTATATTTTCTTTGTATATTTTTCTACAGCCATTTTGCTGCCTTCTGTACTCCCTACCCTCCATTAAAAAAAAAATACACTTCGGTGACTATTTTTGTCTAATTATTCTTCCAAGAATATTTCACCATTTTCAATTTGTAATGCTAATTTAGAATTGACATATTTTACAAATGACACTCCCAATTATTAAACTGGAGTTTTATTTCTCTTAGTAAAGATGTATAGTTTTTTCATATAGACCTATACTTTTTTATTGAGTGTATTCTTAGTTTTGGTTATTGTTGTGATGTATATTTATATATTTATATATATTAAGATTAAATACATGACTTTTGACTTTAAAAATTCATTTATATGCAGCTCTTCAAAAACATAAAATAATTTCCTACTATATCTGAACATGTTGAGAATTATATGAAATACTCTATCCAAGGATATTAAACACAACATTTTAATACCTCTTGTTTGTTTCCCAAATACAGCCCTGATCTGAGCCGTTAAATTATCTGCATCCATGCCTCCACTTAACTTCCTTCAGTTCAAGCTAGATACTAACAGAACCACCTTCCTGAAGAATTACTTTAATTAAAATCCCCTATCTTTAACACCTAGAATATCTTCTAATCAATAAAATACCTAATCTCAGACTTCATGGGCTTTTATCAAAGGGTGTATACCTAACTCAGCTGTCATAACATTTTCAGTTGAGTGGGTCTCCTTGCCCCAACCCTCTTTCCAATCCAGCTTCACCGGTTCTTACTCATTTTACACATCTTAATATGTATTCATCTTCACACTGCAGAAATGAATGAGATCTGAAAGTTTTGTTTTATTCTGTATTTTTTTCATTTTTGGAGTAACCTGAAGAACCTGAAGTAGCCTGGTAACTACATCTTTATTACTTCATGATGATACAATATTCCAGATTTCTCTGTAGGGCTTTGAAACCCTGAGACTCCTTTCAAGATATAGCTCATTCTAGTTCTTCTAAAAATGTCGAGACTTTCCAATATTTGTAGTGTGATGGTAGATCCAACTGCTTCTCAAAGTAGATAGGAATCAGCATTTAGATGATCGTTTCTACTCTTACCTCTATTGCTCGAATTACTTTAGAAAGTTCTTTAATAAGATGTCCAGGTCGAACATTGTCTGGAATTTCAAAGGCATGTTCAGATACAAGCTGTATTTGGATTAACAAAGATAAGACAACCAAAGTTATTTACATTTTAAGATGTAAAAACTAATCCATTTTTAAGTTCTCTAGATTTTATAGACAAAGTCAAATAGCAACAAGGCAGGTCTCAGAACTCATGGAGCTGGTTTCATATCTTCTAAGGAGATCCTTATTAACTTATGAAATCCTTTTACTGTGAATTCTGCTCAACATGGACTCTAAACCTCAAAGCCTATTGTAATTCTAAATACTACCATAATTAGTAAAGAAACTAATTAAGCCTTAAATTTAATTCATAATACAAAAGGATTTGTAAGGGGAGACATAGGCACTAAAATAATCCTAGCTTCTCATGGTAAATCTAATTAATAAAGTCTTTTATTTTTTGCTTTTCAAAAATAAAATAGGAATAAGATTCCATCAATAGGAAAGAGGAATTAATTGGCGAGTTACCGTATCTACTCAAGTGCAAACTGCTATCATTGTTATGTCTAATTCCAAACATTAATCCGTTTATCTAAGAACAGGCTTCCCAGGTGGCTCAGTAGTAAAGAATGCACCTGCAATGCAGGAGATGCAGGTTCGATCCCTGGGTGAGGAAGATCCCCTGGAGAAGGAGATGGCCACCCACTCCAGTTTTCTTGCCTGGGAAATACCATGGACAGAGGAGCCTGGTGGGCTACAGTCCATGAGGCTGCCCTGAATACAACTTAGCGACTAAACAACAAATCTAAGAACATTTGACCTTTTAGATGCCCTTAACATACTAACTGCTACTCCTGCTTTATATCCTCTCCCTGGTTTTAGCATAATTTGTTAAAACAAACCAATAGTAACAGTAACACTAAGTGCAGACTATGTGCCAGGCTGAGCAACAACAAATTAAATAACAACAACAAAAAGGCAACTGAGCGGCTGAACAACAGCAAACGTGCCAGGCAAGATACAGCTGAGTCCTTTACAACGCTAACTCATAAATCATTTCAACAACACCCGAGGGAACAGAAGCACAGGTTCACGCTTTTTTATCAGCAGCACGGCTAAGACCTGAATCCAAGCCTCTGACTCTGGAGTACACACCCTGAACCACTAGGCTGATAAGCTGCCTCTCAAAGTGTACTTTAGATGTAATCAATTAGCAGTATCTATTATTGATGAATTTTGCTGTTGTTGTTCAGTTGCTTAGTCGTATCCGACTCTTTTCAACCCCATGGACTGCAGCATGCCAGGCTCCTCTGTCCTCATTGTACATCAAAATCACCCACAAGGTTAGAGGTTCATAGCCTACTATAGCTCTATTATACCAAAATCTCTAGGGGGAAAAAGTTATTTCTAAAAATCTCTAAAGGCAATTTTGATAAACATACAAGCTTGAGAACAACTAATCTAAAGCTTTCAGAAGAAAAGGAATTACATAGTTTTTGCAAGATACTCTTTGTTTTTATCCTGTTATATACGATATACTTTTGTAATCCATTTTTGCCTTTACTTGTCAATTAGATGATGAGGTCTTTGACGCTGATTTTATTTTCCTATATGCTTCCACAGCACCCCTGCTCTAATGGGTATACAACAATGATTTAAAAAAAAAAAAGAAAAGAAAGGAAGCATAAAATTATTGGGAGGGTAATCTATTACCCTCAGAGGGTAAAGAATCTGCAGGCAATGCAGGAGACCAGGTTCGATCCCTGGATGGGGAAGATCCCCCAGAGAAGGGAATGGCAACCTACTCCAGTATGGTTGCCTGGACAATCCCATGGACAGAGGAGCCTGGTGGGCTACAATGCATGGGGTCGCAGAGTCAGACTCGACTGACAGACTAACACTTTCCCAGTATCTTTTAGGTGGCTCAGTGGTAAAGAATCCGCCAGTCAATGCAGGTGATGCAGGTTTAATTAAGGAAGCATAAAATTATTGGGAGGGTAATCTATTACCCTCAGAGGGTAAAGAATCTGCAGGCAATGCAGGAGACCAGGTTCGATCCCTGGATGGGGAAGATCCCCCAGAGAAGGGAATGGCAACCTACTCCAGTATGGTTGCCTGGACAATCCCATGGACAGAGGAGCCTGGTGGGCTACAATGCATGGGGTCGCAGAGTCAGACTCGACTGACAGACTAACACTTTCCCAGTATCTTTTAGGTGGCTCAGTGGTAAAGAATCCGCCAGTCAATGCAGGTGATGCAGGTTTAATCCCTGGGTCGGGAAGATGCCCTGGAGTAGGAAATGGCAACCCAGTCCAGTATTCCTGCCTGGAATATTCCATGGACAGAAGAGCTTGGTGGGCTACAGTCCCTGGGGTCACAGTCAGGCACAACTGAGCGGCTGAGCACAGCACACAGAAAATGTCTTTTAAGAGCAGGGTTTTTACTTCAAGTGGACATTTAAGAAATCAGCATAGAAATGTATTTTCATCAGATAAAATATTTATCACTTATTAAAACACTGAGTGTAAAGTTCCAGGAAGGAAATAAAGATGAGAAAGTCCCTGTTTTTTAAGAGCTCATAAATGTAGACAATAGGAAATGGACACATTACTTTACGGACATTACTTTTCAGTCCACTGGCACAAGAGATATGCTATGGACGTATAAGGAAAGGACCTATGAATTCCAAATGGACAGATCTGAGATGACCTCTTAAAGGTGGTAGGATTCGAATGCAAACTAGACCACAGTTCAGGGAAAATGGAAAGCTCCTGCTTGAACCTGGACCTCTCTTTTCCTTTGTTCCTACATAAGACCAGCAGAGGGATAACAGCATAGGCTTTGCAAACACAGAGACCGGGCTTCAGCTTAGCTCCACCAGTTGTCTTGAACAAGCACTTACACTTTGAACCTCAACTTCTCCATATTTAAAATGGGGACAACAACAGCACCACAAACTCATTTAGTTGCTCTGAAGAGTAAATGCATTTATGGATATAAAGACTAAACACGGTGGTTAGCACACTATGTGAGCACAAAGTTATATATTATTATTCGATATCTACATGTTAATTTCTTAGTCAATATCCCAGATAGTCTCAAATTTACTTTCAAGTTTAAAAAAGTACCTAGGTACTTCATTCTCAAAAATATAAACAAAACCCAGCACCTCTGTATATACCAATAAAACACAGGCTGTACTTCTCAGTTAAAGCATGCTTCCTATTCCTTCTACCACTCCCACTCACTGACAAAACAGCATAAGGCTCTGTTTTCCTGACCTTGCCATATAAAAATTAACAGTTTCCCTGATGGCTCAGATGGTAAAGAATTTGCCTGCAGCGCAGGAGACCCAGGTTCAATCCCTGCGTTGGGAAGATCCCCTGGAGAAGGGAATGGCTGCCCACTCCAGTATTCTTGCCTGGAGGATTCCATGGATAGAGGAGCCTGGAGGGGCTACAGTCCATGGGGCTGCGAAGAGTCATGGACACGACTGAGAGACTAACAACTTCACACTTTTCACTTTTCTGACCTTGCCATATAAAAATTAAGTTATTTTCCCAAAGAAAACTACTTACTTCTTTTTTCATCCATAATTTTAAAGCAGTATGTAGCGCTTTCACTCCCTGTACTAGGTAAGTTTGAGGCTGAAAACCATCTTCTCTCAGTTCTGTGGGAACGAAGTTAAGGCGGAAAGGAGTTAGGTTCTGTGGCAGCGATTAACTTTAGGTTTTGAGTAACCACCAAATATCAAACAAGTTAATAGAGAGGAAAAAAAGTGAAATAATCAATTGACAAGATGAGAAAGAAAAAGAAACAGAACCACACTAAATACTACTACCTCCATCTTATACAGCAGCACCACTCTCACGACACCCACCTCCACACAGTGCTACAAGGTGTGAGATGGGGTTCTTACTACTTGTTCCTTCCAAAGATAGGGAGCCCCCCTCACCCCTTTTAAGGAAAGAAACCATGAATGAGTTCTATCATTTAATTCTGTGCATGCTATCCTGGGGAAAGAGTCATTGATTTGCTTCTTTTCATTATACCTTTTCTTTTTGTGCAACTTTTAAATGAGAAAACCCCCAATGTTTAGAATAGACTTTGCTGTTTAATCTGTTTATATCTCTTCTTCTGGAAGTTGATTATAATAGCACTATTTGCAAACTGACTAGAAATGTAAGACAACACAGAAACTAGATCGACTGTATTCTCACGGGCACAAGTGTAAAGCAAAACTAGATAAAAGTTAGAAGTGATCCTGAGTCTCCAACTTGACTGCTCAAAAATCATTAAACTAATAATAAAACACCAGAATCNTAGATGTAATCAATTAGCAGTATCTATTATTGATGAATTTTGCTGTTGTTGTTCAGTTGCTTAGTCGTATCCGACTCTTTTCAACCCCATGGACTGCAGCATGCCAGGCTCCTCTGTCCTCATTGTACATCAAAATCACCCACAAGGTTAGAGGTTCATAGCCTACTATAGCTCTATTATACCAAAATCTCTAGGGGGAAAAAGTTATTTCTAAAAATCTCTAAAGGCAATTTTGATAAACATACAAGCTTGAGAACAACTCATCTAAAGCTTTCAGAAGAAAAGGAATTACATAGTTTTTGCAAGATACTCTTTGTTTTTATCCTGTTATATACGATATACTTTTGTAATCCATTTTTGCCTTTACTTGTCAATTAGATGATGAGGTCTTTGACGCTGATTTTATTTTCCTATATGCTTCCACAGCACCCCTGCTCTAATGGGTATACAACAATGATTAAAAAAAAAAAAAAAAGGAAGGAAGCATAAAATTATTGGGAGGGTAATCTATTACCCTCAGAGGGTAAAGAATCTGCAGGCAATGCAGGAGACCAGGTTCGATCCCTGGATGGGGAAGATCCCCCAGAGAAGGGAATGGCAACCTACTCCAGTATGGTTGCCTGGACAATCCCATGGACAGAGGAGCCTGGTGGGCTACAATGCATGGGGTCGCAGAGTCAGACTCGACTGACAGACTAACACTTTCCCAGTATCTTTTAGGTGGCTCAGTGGTAAAGAATCCGCCAGTCAATGCAGGTGATGCAGGTTTAATCCCTGGGTCGGGAAGATGCCCTGGAGTAGGAAATGGCAACCCAGTCCAGTATTCCTGCCTGGAATATTCCATGGACAGAAGAGCTTGGTGGGCTACAGTCCCTGGGGTCACAGTCAGGCACAACTGAGCGGCTGAGCACAGCACACAGAAAATGTCTTTTAAGAGCAGGGTTTTTACTTCAAGTGGACATTTAAGAAATCAGCATAGAAATGTATTTTCATCAGATAAAATATTTATCACTTATTAAAACACTGAGTGTAAAGTTCCAGGAAGGAAATAAAGATGAGAAAGTCCCTGTTTTTTAAGAGCTCATAAATGTAGACAATAGGAAATGGACACATTACTTTACGGACATTACTTTTCAGTCCACTGGCACAAGAGATATGCTATGGACGTATAAGGAAAGGACCTATGAATTCCAAATGGACAGATCTGAGATGACCTCTTAAAGGTGGTAGGATTCGAATGCAAACTAGACCACAGTTCAGGGAAAATGGAAAGCTCCTGCTTGAACCTGGACCTCTCTTTTCCTTTGTTCCTACATAAGACCAGCAGAGGGATAACAGCATAGGCTTTGCAAACACAGAGACCGGGCTTCAGCTTAGCTCCACCAGTTGTCTTGAACAAGCACTTACACTTTGAACCTCAACTTCTCCATATTTAAAATGGGGACAACAACAGCACCACAAACTCATTTAGTTGCTCTGAAGAGTAAATGCATTTATGGATATAAAGACTAAACACGGTGGTTAGCACACTATGTGAGCACAAAGTTATATATTATTATTCGATATCTACATGTTAATTTCTTAGTCAATATCCCAGATAGTCTCAAATTTACTTTCAAGTTTAAAGAAGTACCTAGGTACTTCATTCTCAAAAATATAAACAAAACCCAGCACCTCTGTATATACCAATAAAACACAGGCTGTACTTCTCAGTTAAAGCATGCTTCCTATTCCTTCTACCACTCCCACTCACTGACAAAACAGCATAAGGCTCTGTCTTCCTGACCTTGCCATATAAAAATTAACAGTTTCCCTGATGGCTCAGATGGTAAAGAATTTGCCTGCAGCGCAGGAGACCCAGGTTCAATCCCTGCGTTGGGAAGATCCCCTGGAGAAGGGAATGGCTGCCCACTCCAGTATTCTTGCCTGGAGGATTCCATGGATAGAGGAGCCTGGAGGGGCTACAGTCCATGGGGCTGCGAAGAGTCATGGACACGACTGAGAGACTAACAACTTCACACTTTTCACTTTTCTGACCTTGCCATATAAAAATTAAGTTATTTTCCCAAAGAAAACTACTTACTTCTTTTTTCATCCATAATTTTAAAGCAGTATGTAGCGCTTTCACTCCCTGTACTAGGTAAGTTTGAGGCTGAAAACCATCTTCTCTCAGTTCTGTGGGAACGAAGTTAAGGCGGAAAGGAGTTAGGTTCTGTGGCAGCGATTAACTTTAGGTTTTGAGTAACCACCAAATATCAAACAAGTTAATAGAGAGGAAAAAAAGTGAAATAATCAATTGACAAGATGAGAAAGAAAAAGAAACAGAACCACACTAAATACTACTACCTCCATCTTATACAGCAGCACCACTCTCACGACACCCACCTCCACACAGTGCTACAAGGTGTGAGATGGGGTTCTTACTACTTGTTCCTTCCAAAGATAGGGAGCCCCCCTCACCCCTTTTAAGGAAAGAAACCATGAATGAGTTCTATCATTTAATTCTGTGCATGCTATCCTGGGGAAAGAGTCATTGATTTGCTTCTTTTCATTATACCTTTTCTTTTTGTGCAACTTTTAAATGAGAAAACCCCCAATGTTTAGAATAGACTTTGCTGTTTAATCTGTTTATATCTCTTCTTCTGGAAGTTGATTATAATAGCACTATTTGCAAACTGACTAGAAATGTAAGACAACACAGAAACTAGATCGACTGTATTCTCACGGGCACAAGTGTAAAGCAAAACTAGATAAAAGTTAGAAGTGATCCCGAGTCTCCAACTTGACTGCTCAAAAATCATTAAACTAATAATAAAACACCAGAATCAGAAACACATAAAAACGTAGCTTTCACGTTTAAAAGGATATTCCCTCACCCACCCACCACCCAAAACCATGTTTCTTCAGCCACAGATCACAGCCCAAGACACTAGCTGGTCTGCACTAACAGGTGCCTTATGCTGGACACATAATGGTCACAACAATAGGAGCACAGGCACCACCTGACCCTCTCAGGACAAGAGACGTGTTCCCTCAAATTTTTTTTAAAGCAAATGCTTGGGGACAAACATTAAGTAACAGTCCCTTGGCTTCAACTGCGTTTTTCGCTAGGGAGGCACTTTTACATGCCTGATAATCTGTGCAGGTGACTAGAGTCCCAGGAGAAAGGAACACTTTTCAGGATTACCTGTGTGGTTCCAACGCAGCAGTTCATGTGTTTTTATGACTATGGACTAGAGATCTCCTAATTTGTTAAAAAGGTTCTGAACAGGGGGAAATCATGCATTTAAAAAACAAAATGGGGACAGCAGCCATCATATTTTTAAAAGGACCTCTCTATCAAGGACTTTAAGTGAATTTACAAATATCATGCATGACATGAAACACCAAAATGTTCAGATTATTACCTTTTAGGGTTTCCAGCAAGTTTTTGGCTACAAACCAACATATGGCTTCAAAGAAAGGGAATTTGAAAAGATCTGGTGTTTTAAGTCTTTTTTCCATCTCGTAACACCTAAATAAAGAATAGTTGAAGAAATTCAACATTAGCATTTCCAAAGTTAAATGGAGGCAACCAACTTAACCGAAATAAGGCAGCCCATGACACAGAAGACCACTGGGGTCCTACACATTGCTCAACACCACACACGCGAGTAGGACTGAGTCGTGATCTGACTCAGCTCTGCCCTTATCAGATCTGACAGTATACTGAAGAATTTACACGGGGCTTCAAAAAGATCACCCCTAGATCTGCAGCCTAGTTTTAACAGAAGGAATTTTACAAGGGTTCCACTGTAATAAATATAACGTGTTTAGAAACCAGCTCCCTGTGTTAGACAGCACTCCAACATCCACTCGCGGAGTTTTCTTTAGGTCCCACTGAGCATTCCAGCTCAGGACCCAACTTGGGTGGGGTCAAGGTGAGAAGGCAGAAACCACACGGGGAGTTTTCTGCAAGAGTCCTTGCAGCAGTCCATACAGCCAGGAGCCGTCCTTCCCCAGGGACAGCTCAGGCATAAACAAGATTCACTTGGCAAGTGTGGGAGTCTGGCTTAGAGCTTCGTGCCCCGTAGGAGCCAGAGTCTCTTGTAATAACTCCACTGATGCATGGCTTCCAGGGTTCCCCACGGGCATGCCAAGTTACAAGTTAGCAAAGTCAGAAGACAAGGCTCCCTACCAGGTATTTCCAGTTCTCCCAGTCCTTGTGCAGTTTATCAGTGAGAAATCATTTTACCATAAGCAATGTTGCCTAATAACATTCTTCTCTTATTAGGCTACCAGGGGAAGTTTTTGCCCAAAAGTCAGATTGTCATGCAGAAGGGGAAATAGCTGTAATCCTTCACCACAGCAAAATTAAAACAGGCGTTTCCTAACTGAATTGTTCTGTCCCAGCCCCGTATGTTACACCTGAGTCTGACCTGATTTAGTTCGCTTCTCTCACTGTAAAAAGAGCCAAAGGAGAGCCTATCCATCTCTATAAAATTCTGAAATGTGGGAAGATATTTAGTCTCAACTTGAATAAATGATTCTGTTTTATATTCATCAAGGTGTCCTTCTGTCAAAGTTTTAAGACAATGTTTTTTTTTTTAAGTTTCTAATAAGTTATCAGGGCCTATCTCCATGAGATCACAATCAAATATGTTGCTGAAATTATTCGTTTTTAACTTTTAAGTCCTATTCAAGAAAGGACAAAAAGATCCTTCAAGTGCTGATAACACAAACCTGAGCTGCATGCCAATGTTAAGGTTGTGCAGAAAGTTCCCCCCGAAAGCCATACAGTCCTGAGAAGTGAGCACAGCATGAATCCACCCTGAAACAGTTAAAAGGACACGTCAGTGACTTTTCAACAATTAAACAACACAAATGTGATATCTACCTGTTTTAAGAAACACAAAAAATCAGTTTAGCTCATTGGGCTTCCCTGGTGGCGCAGAGGTTAAAGTGTCTGCCTGCAATGTGGGAGACCTGGGTTCGATCCCTGGGTTGGGAAGATCCCCTGGAGAAGGAAATGGCAACCCACTCCAGTATTCTTGCCTGGAGAATCCCATGGACGGAGGAGGTTGGTGGGCTACAGTCCACAGGTTGCAAAGAGTCGGACACGACTGAGCGACTTCACTTTCACTTTCAGTGCCAGAGAAGCTAATGTCTATTATGATCTAAAGATGCAATGATTCAAGTATTTATTAAATGTCTATTCTATGCCACCTCTGTGCTGTGTTTCAGATTAATGCATTGACCCAACTAGACAAAATTATGGTGCAGGACAGAAGGAGGTTTTGGTAGTTGTTACTGTTTTCATTTTTTAGTTTAAAACCACATCTAACTTTATGTTAAAGATTTTACTCTGAGACAAGTCATATCTGGTTAGAGTGAGGCAAGCACGTGTTCATGAAATGAATAATTGGACTGGCTGAGCCCCTGGCCTTCCTAGTGTCATCCTGAAATGAGTGCCGGTAGGGACCAAGCAGAGGAGGATTGGTGGGACTCCACCCAGGACTTGCCTCTAAGAAAGAAAAGGTAGACCCCCCTTATTTTAGGAGGCAGGGTTATGGCCCTACAAATATAAATGTTGGCAATCAGAATGTTATCTTCCCATAAAGCCAACATGTTTCCAAAGTGAGGCTCATTTCTAAGAGATGATGTCTAACTTTTCAAAGAAAGGTCTTATAGACCAAACATAAAGACGTTATACAAATGTACATAAATATATTCACATACATTTGCATGGAAAAATTGACTGTTAAAATAGACGGATTCCATTTTCTTTACACTTTTCATAACTTGATTCGTCATTGTTCTGTGATATAGTATCTAAAAAGGCCAAGAAGACTGGATTTCAAGTGGTGGCCATTTGTGTGCTCAAAGGCACAAAGTCTTGAGCTGGACCCTGAAATCACAAATTTGAAGTCTGTGTCGGCTTCAAATTCTGTAGATCAGTGGTTCTCCGCGGAGGAAGCGCTGCCAGCAGAGCGTGGTCTGGAGAGCTCGGGGCAGGGTGGGTGGGGCTGTCACAAGGATCAGGAAGCACCACCGTCATCTTGCGAGAGGGAGCCAGGGTGCAACAGGCAGGACAGTGCCACACAGCAAGAAACTGTCCTGCCTTAGCCAGGACTTGCGAATATCTGCTGGGCATTCAGATAGGTACAGAATCTGTCACTGAGCCCAGAAACGACGGCTCCATTAATATGAAACAGGGCATCTTTTGCAAGGTTTCGGCACAATTTTCTAGGAACACAACTAGGTAGCTTGTACACTGAAGAAAATTTATCAGTTGCCAAATACCTTGGGGAAAAAAAAACCCCACACTATCTATAGCAGTGCTTCTTCAAATGTGGTCCCCAGATCAGCAGCATCAGCCTCAGCTGCAAACTTATTAGAAATGCAAATTTTCAGGCCCACCCCAGAGCTGCTGAATCAGAGCCACTGGGTTAAGACCCAGGGCTCTGTGTTTTGGGCTTCCCAGGTGGCGCTAGTGGTGAAGAACCCACCTCCCACTGCAGGAGATGCAAGAGATGCGAGTTTGATCCCAGGGGTGGGAAGATCCCCTAGAGGAGGGCCTGGAAACCCACTCCAGTATTCTTGCCTGGAGAATCCCACGGTCAAAGGAGCCCAGTGGGCTATGGTCCACACGGTCGCAAAGAGTTGGACAGGACTGAGCACGCACACATGCTCTGTGTTTTAATAAGCCCTCCAGGTGACTCTGAGGGTCCGTGGAGTTTGAGAACCACTAATCCACACCAATGCTATAGACTCTGAGCTACCCATCACACACCTGTGCTGCTTAGCTGGCCTGTGCATCACCCTGCTTCCAATGTTGCTGTGCCTGAGCAGGGACATTGCAAAATAGTATTTTACTACAAATTACTTCTAATTTCTTTATAATCTAATTAGATTATTACATCAATTGGGGGGAGGGAAATATTGGTGTTGGAGGTTATACTGATGATAAATTTGAATTTATGATTTTTAAACAGATATAACAGACTATTTACTACAAAAAGGAGCTTTGGGGGTCCTTAAGGGAGGGCTTGGCCCATTCACAGTGAAAATATTGATAGGTATCTAGATTTTATAAATTCTGATAAGTTCCAGGTAGGCATTTACTCATTCATGTATTCAACACATACTTATTATATACTCCAGAGCCAAAGAAAGAAAGCAGGGCCTGTAACAGATCCTTGCAAACTCTGCAGCCATTAAGGTCACTCAAATCAGAAGAACACAACTCTCAGAACCACTGGCCTGCAGAATCCATGGCCTGCATTCAGTCACCTCTCAAGATGATACACCTGATGCCTATACTTGAGGCTATAACTAAGGCTGATACTCAATCCCTTCCTAGACTCCCTCAGAACATACTCATTTGCCTCCTAATTATCTCAGGATAGCAGCCCAGATTCCTACAGCAGACTTGGCCTTCAACATCAGCACAGAGCTGACCAGTTAAAAACTGAAGGGAATTTCATCAAAATTTTAAAATTTTGTGCAAAGGACATTATCAAGAAAGTGAAAAGACAATCCACAGAATGAGAGAAAACATTGCAAATCATATATCTGAAAAGGGTCTATTCAGAATATATAAAGAATTCTTACCACTCAGCAATAAAAAGACAGCCCAACTTAAAAATGGGCAAAAGATTTAATAAACATTTCTCCAAAGAAGACACACAAACAGCCAGTATGAAAAATGCTTAGCATCGTTACTCATTAAGGAAACACAAATTAAAACCACAATGAGATACTAGTACTTCACACCTACTAGAATGTCAAAAATAAAGATAAGCACAGTGGTGGTGAAGATGGGGAGAAATTGAAATACCTGTACATTGTTGGCAGGAACATAAAATGGTACAGCCATTAGGAAAACAGTTTGATAGTTCCTCAAAAAGTTAAACATCATTAAACCGTATGACCCAGCAATTCCACTACTAGGTATAAACCCAAGGGAAATGAAAACAAACCTCCACACAAAAACTATCACACAAATGTTCAAAGCAGCACTATTCATAACAGCCAAAAAGTGGAGCCAACCTAAATGTCCATCAACTGATGAGGGGATAAACGAAATGTGAAACATCCATGCAGCGGAATATTATTTGGCCATAAAAAGCAATGAAACACTGATAAGAGATACAACATGGATGAGTCTAGTAAACATGATGCTAACTAAAAGAAGCTGGATACAAAAGGTCACCTATTATATATGAAATGTCCAAAACGGGCAAATTCAGAGACAAAAGAAAATTAGAGGTTACTAGGGGCTGAGAGGAAGGGAAATGGGGAGTGGCTGCTAACTGGAACAGGGTTCCTTTTTGAGGTGATGAAATGTTCTGGAATTAGGGAGAGGGTTGCACAGTTCTGTTAATCTACTAAAAACCACTGAATTGCACACTTTTAAAGGGTGTGTATTAAGGTATGTGAATTTTTCAAAATAAAAATGAAGGCAAATGACATAAAACACAATGCCAAAACAAGCTGAACCACAAGAGAAACCCTCCAAGGGACAAGGACGTGAAAAGTTCAACATAAGAATCATCCCTCAGGCTATGCAAAGCCACTTTCCAAACTCAGAGGTTAAACTCAGTTAAACTCAGAGGTTAAACTCTGTTAAACTCAGAGGTTCCAATCAAAAGCTGACTCTGTGATGAGCAATCACTATGGGGAGTGGGGATGGAATTAAAACCTTACCTGTAGGAACAAATAAGGTATGTCCCTGCTTTACCACACATTTGTAGCATTTATCCACCTTATCTCCAAAGAACACTTCACTCTGGGTCACAGATGAACTCCAAGATTCATAGAGGGCCAAATTGTCATCTGTTGGCTTTATCAAATAAAAAACCTTCTCGCCCTAGGAGGAAGTAATCACACTATTTTTGAAAAAGGAAATGCCATTCTCAGGGTGGCCTATATTGATGCAATTTCCCAATACAATGTTCTAAATTAAATTAGATAATTATCAGATTTCTTAGGCTCAGAAAGACATATTTCACATGCCTGATCAATAGCTACTGCCTTTAATAAGCATCTCCACAGGTACTAATGCTCCCCCTCCCAATAAGACAAGGGGTCAGTAAAGTCGTGATGGAGAAACAGTTACAGGAAAGGAGAGTAAAGAATCACAAGCATCCTACTGATCTTATGTTTAAGGTGTAGAAATAAATACATGTTAACGGGCCCCAGGTTACAGAGAGTCATCTCTGCAAACTCTGCCCTTTCTCCTAAGGCCTATAACACTACAGCTTTTTAAAAGACTTATGAACAGACTTTCTTTAGTGAACTGACCCTCTGCTTTCTCGTGAAGCAAAGGAAGAGGAGCTCGAGGCACAGCATCAAACAGAGTCCAGAGCGTTGCTGATGCACAGGCACGTGGTTTAGACAAAGATCTGGTTCTAGAGCAACACTGTCCAAAAGAACTTTCTGTGACGATGGAAATGTTTCCTATCTGTGCTACGCGATACAGTAGATGTAAAGCCCTAAATGGCTACTGAGCACTTGAGATGTGGTTAGTACAAGTGACGAGCTGAATTTTACATTGTGTTTCATTATTTAAATTTAGCCCCATGTGCTGAATGGTTACTGCATGGAATAGCACAGTTCTACATAAAGCAAGGTGAATATATGCTCTCAAGGAGAATTCATAATTTTATGGGCGTTCCTGACTTATCCAACTAGCTGTCTTTAGCCTGACCTTAAGATCAGAAGCAATTATTACTATAATTTTGCTCCTTCTCAGGTATCTGATTTACGGATTGACTGGGAGTTGACTAGAGGGAAGAAGACTATATGTTTTTGCGGTTAAGTGAACAAAGAAATACGCCAAGCTTACCCAGAGGACATGGTACCAAACTGAAGTCCCACCAAAGTCAATGTGGAAATCTGTGTAGCTGTCTTGAACTCCCATTAAGCAGTATTTCTGAACAAATGGCTTGGGAAAGACTGAATCATCTGGCCAATAATTTTCCACCCAGGAAAGTTTTCTGGCTATATCAGGAACCTCCACCAATTCAGACATCCTTTAAAAAAAAAAAAAAAAAAAAAACAGACACACACAAACACACACACCCACATCATGCAAATTAAAACTTCTTAAAACTGCATCTCCCATCTCAACCCCAACCAAGAAATTAGCTGGAACTCAAGGCTAACAAGAATACTTCAAGTTTGAGCATGCCAAAGCAAAAAGAACAACAACATAGCTGTATCTCTGGACCACTTTAGGGGTCACAATTATATTTCTTACTAAAATAAATTCATCATTTAACTACATTTAGCTAACATTCACAAAGCTGAATCACAACGCCCAGAACTACTCACTTTGTATCTGAAAATTCAAGGCTGATCACATTTAACACTTTTGGTCTGTTGGGATTCGTGAAGTATTTCACATAATTGTGAAGTGTCATTTTGCTGTCTGCCTGCCTTGCCACATCAATGACATCTATCACTTTGTCACCACCTGCAGAGAAAAATTATAGCCTTATTATTGTGCTTAAGAGTTTCATCAATAGATGCCCTAAACAAAAATTTTTTAAAGACCATATTTACTGCACATGATAATTAAGCCATCTGTAAGAACTACATAGCCTAGCCAAAGACTCTTCCTATATTCTTACTTTTTAAGTCCAACTGGAACTTCTGAACAAAGGAACAATTTTTGAAAGAATAAAGCAATTAAGACAGAGCTGCATAATTAACACTAAGTGTGAAAATTTATGTGTTTACAAAGCTTTCCATACAACAATGATTTCTTGTGCAGCTTATGACAAAAATGCGTATTACACTGGTAGGTAAAAACTGAGTCACATGTTCTGGCTGCTAATTCCTGATAATCAAAATTATAATTAATAATTCTACACAAAATGTGGACACAGACTTTTCCCTTTTACTTCTTTAACACTTAAGATTCTGAGTCCATCATTTTGAGAAACCAATCAGTCACTGGGGAATTGGTGAGCAAATGAACCAGGACAAACAATTGCTGCTTGCCTGGTAGTGTCTTCTCTCCTAATATTCTGCTTCAGGAAAAAAATGAGGCAAAAATTAGCGCATATTATTGTCTGTGAGAAGAGTTTTCAATTGGGATTAATTTAAAATTTTCCTATAAAACCATGAGGTATTGCATGCACAACACTGAATCACCCTAAAAACCAGTTAGTTTTACAAAGTCTTACAGGATAAGGTGAAATTCAAAATACAGCAATACTTAATCTGAAACAGGAAACAAGTACCCGTTTCTTAACTGAATGTAACTTTAAACAAGCTAAGAAAGTAAAATAGACTATTTATATTTAGGAGGAAAAACAATTCTGTTAACTGAAGCATTTTACAGTATTAAAAAAGTCAGCTATCAAGTAGTGTGAACATTTTACCCACACTTTTATTACACTAGCCATTTATTTTACAATGTTATCTATACAAACAGGTTTACATGAAACTTCAGCCTCATCTTCTAATTTATCAAATAGCTCAAAACTAAGCTGAATGTGAAGTGAGGCAATTTAACCGCATTTCCTCAGTGAAACAATTGGCAATGTCAACCAATGGATCGATAAAGGGACAAATTCTCAGATTATTTCAGGCTCAGAAGATAACATAAAGAATAGACAGTTTGAGTCAAGACAGACTTGAGAGCTAATCCTCAAATAATCTTTATCTACTTTGCTGACAAGTAATGAGATCTACATAGAGTCAGCTTTCTCTCTCAATACCCTTATGAGAATGAAAGAAGTGCCTGAAAATGTCAACAATAATGCAACAGATAAAGGGTCTTCTACCTTGTTTTTTATACCTTTCTGGGACTCAATAAAAAACATTAAGTCCAGACATCATTAAATGGCAATATCATCAAGTCATTAAAGTAAAACTAGGTCTGAAAATAAGTTTCTCTTTTTCTAGGCAGCAGGAGGTTACTAAAGCAGGATCCAGAAATCTCGCACCTGAATGCCGCTACCAAGGTCTAGAACTCACCCAGTTTCCCAAAGACTTCTTTTTCATATCTGTAGCTACCCCTCTGTAATAATTTTTCCTAGCAAGTATCAGGAAGTTTGATGGCAAAAAACAAATAAAGCAACAAGATGAGGCTGTACAGAATGCTTCCTTCTGTCTTTCTGAAAGTAGGTCTACTGAGAAAAAAGTTTTCAACGTACATGACATGGCATTTCACTTTTCCTGACCCAGAAGCTGAACTAAACTAACATCTCGTCATTCAATTTTTAGTATTTTAGGATAATATCAACTTTATTTTTTACCGTGTTTTCCCAAGCAATTAAAGGAATCAAGTTCGTACCTACATAACGTTCCACGTCCATAACAGAAAAAGTTGGTGGAGGGAGCCTGAGTCCTAGATCATCTAATTTGGGGACCATTATAGGGACTTCAAATCCATGTTTCTCCAGGTATCTTTGTGTCAGCTGGCTGCCATGCATCTTTACAATGATTTCATCGGCACTAAAGAAAACATAAGAGTAAAATGTCATCTTTGCTGATCAGTTCAGCTAAAAAAAAAAATCTGGTAATGGATAAATTCATATGCTCTATTATTACCTGATTCAGTGGTTCTCAACCTATCTCATACCTAATTTTCCTTTTTATAACTAATGTTTTATAAAGCTCCTTTTAGTATCCTACATACAATTGGAAAAATATATGTGAATTATATAAAATGCCTTAACTATAACAAGAGAAAAATAATAGCAAAATACGAATTTCAATATGTAAATATTCAGGTAAACAACACTAGAAAAGATAACAGAATAACAGTTCAGTTCAGTCACTCAGTCATGTCCTACTCTTTGCTACCCCATGGACTGCAGCATGCCAGGCTTCCCTAACAGAATAACAGAATAACGGGATGCCTACAATTAGGTTGTAATGAATGGTTAGATTTAAAAGAAGTAACAGATTAGAAATACCTCAACACATGCTGCACAGGAAACCAGAAGAGCAAAAGGGAGCTGGTTAGGATAAGGTAAAACAGATCATATTTTATCTGGCTATGAAATTCTACACAAATATTTATTGGACATGATAAAGTCTCCCAGGACATAGAATAATCCATGTTTTCCTGCAGACTGAAGGATGACTAGCACGCAGAGTCCCTACTCACTGAGACAACGTCCAAATGTCCCCGTTGAGAATTCCTGATTCAAAAGGTCATTATCCTCAGTATTTAACAAGTCTAATACGTTAGTCACCTTAAGCCACTAAAAACGGGTTGCTGAACTTCTGGCTGCATTCTTTAATGACTAACCTGTTCTAGGCATTACACTCAAGTGTGGTCTGTCTGTCCCTTTTCACTGTCCCCTCAGTTTAGTTCAGTTCAGTCACTCAGTTGTGTCCAACTCTTTGCTACTCCATGAACTGCAGCACACCAGGCTTCCCTGTCCATCACCAACTCCTGCAGCTTGCTCAAACTCATGTCCACTGAGTCAGTGATGCCATCCAACCAGCTCATCCTCTGTCATCCCCTTCTCCTCGTGCCTTCAGTCTTTCCCAGCACTTTTCCAATGAGTCAGTTCTTTGCATCAGAAGGCCAAAGTATTGGAGCTTCAGCTTCAACATCAGTCCTTCCAATGAATATTCAGGACTGATTTCCTTTAGGATTGACTGATTTGATCTCCATGCTGTCCAAGGGACTCTCTAGGGTCTTCTCCAACACCACAGTTCAAAAGCATCAATTCTCTGGCACTCAGCCTTCTTTATGGTCCAGCTCTCACATTCATTCATGACTACGGGAAAAACCATAGCTTTGACTAGATGGACCTTTGTCAGCAAAGTATATGCTGTCCAAGGGACTCTCTAGGGTCTTCTCCAACACCACAGTTCAAAAGCATCAATTCTCTGGCACTCAGCCTTCTTTATGGTCCAGCTCTCACATTCATTCATGACTACGGGAAAAACCATAGCTTTGACTAGATGGACCTTTGTCAGCAAAGTAACGTCTCTGCCTTTTAATATGCTGTCTAGGTTGGTCATAGTCTTTCTTCCAAGGAGCAAGCGTCTTTTAATTTCATGGCTGCAGTCACCCATCTGCTGTGATTTTGGAGCCCAAGATAATAAAGTCTCTCACTGTTTCCACTGTTTTCCCATCTATGCCATGAAGTGATGGGACCGGATGCCATGATCTTTGTTTTTTTAATGTTGAGTTTTAAGCCAGTTTTTTCACTCTCCTCTTTCACTTTCATCAAGAGGCCCTTTAGTTCCTCTTCGTTTTCTGCCATAAGGGTGCTGTCATCTGCATGTGTGAAGTTATTGCTATTTCTCCCGGCAATCTTGATTCCAGCTTGTGGTTCATCCAGCCCAGCATTTCGCATGATGTACTCTTCACTGAAGTTACATAAGCAGGGTGACAACAGTCTGCCTTGGCGCACTCCTTTCCCAATTTGGGACCAGTCCATTTTTCCATGTCTGGTTCTAACTGTTGCTTCTTGACCTGCATACAGATTTCTCAGGAGGCAGGTAAGGTGATCTGGTATTCCCATCTCTTTAAGAATTTTCCAGTTTGTTGACTGTTTCCTAACCATAAATCAGAGATCTCTAAAAATGGACAGCCTCAATTTTATATTTCAAATGTTCACAGAATTGCAGCTGCTATACATTGAAAGTTAAGGGCAACATTTGCATCATAGGTTAAACACAACAGTTTCCTTTTTTACAATCAGATCTTAGCTTTCAGGTCTGTTTAAGGCCTTAAAAAATCCAGACAGACTTTTCTTGGACAGTCATGTACATAGAAGGCTTAGAGCTTCTTTACCTGACTCACTGAGTTCTGTACTGCCTTTTATTTTCCCTAGAAATATTCCCAAGTGTTCCTTCTTCCTCAGCCTCTGAGAATTTAACAATTCCTTAAACTCCAATCTACGGGAAAATCTTAAATCTCTTGTACTCCTTCATCTTCAATGTTTGGTGTTTTACTCCACCAAAGTGATCAAAAATATTTAGGTTCAAGTTCTTAAAAACACAGGTACATCATTACTTACAAGAGAAAAAAAACTGGACACTATACCATAGTGGGCTAGTTAAGTAAACTATGGTACGTATATATGGTACAGACACACACACACACACACACACNTGCAATGAATGAGACCCTGGTTTGATTCCTGGGTAGAGAAGTTCCCCTGGAGAGAGGATCTGTCTCTTATACACATCTAGATGTGTATAAGAGACAGCTATACCATAGTGGGCTAGTTAAGTAAACTATGGTACGTATATATGGTACAGACACACACACACACACACACACACTATTGCACACTACACAGCAGTTAAAGAGTGAGATAAACTTGTGTATATATACGAAAGGGTATCTATTAAATATAACAGTAAAAAAAAGCAAGTTGCACAACATATGTGTAACATAACCCCATTTTATCTTTTAAAATTAGAAGTGTATATACATCATACATCTGTACATATGTTTTTAAAAATTATCATTTACATTAAAAAAGGATCCAAAAAAACTTTAAGTCTTAAAATAAGGGTGGAGAAGATAACCCATTCACTTTATTTTACACATTTCTATGCTAATCCCATTGAATATGTGTGATTTAGTTAACTATTGTCACTCTGCCTGTGGAGGTTTATGGAGTTAGACAAAATAAAACCAAGACCTTTAATTAATGATAAGTACAGTTGGATATTTGTGACCATCTCTGTAATCTGTATTTAACTTGTTGTGTTTAACACTTTGGCGGAGAAGCCACAGGAATCACTGGGCCAGGATTTTTGACACTACTCTTTTGGGTTACAAACCTACTTTAAAAAATGAAAGCTATGCCCTCTCTCCCTGAAAAATTCACATTCACACATCAACAATAAATAGTTCATACAGTTTTAGGGAACTCACAAGTCTCTCTGAAGCCAGCCAAGAGACACTGGCTGAAAACTTGGGTTCCAAATCAATCAATGAAAATAGACATTTCTCCAATGACTTTGATACTGATAAAAGAGAATATTTGAGAACAGAGCCTTTAATATCACAAAAAGCACATGGAAATCACTGTGTTTCATTTTTTTTCTCTTCTCTGTTACCTGTGGGAGCCAACAGAAGCCACTTATCATATATGCTTCTGTTTAAGGAAGGGGAATGGCCAGGAATCCTCAAGATTACAAAGAAAGAGCAGGGTTTTATACTTACAGGATCTGAAATAATTCTATAATAGGCTGCAGGTGATATTGTGATTGAAATTTAAATTGTACTTCCCCTTTTTAACAAGCCTGGATGTGATCCCATGTAAAAAGCCTATTAAGCATTACCACTTTAAATAGATGTCAGGCAGTGAGTAGGAAATGATCTAAATTAGCATGGTTAAATGCTGCATAATGCTTTTGACGCTCTTCTCTTGAGCCATATAACTCAAATACATTATCTTAAAAAAATAAAAATTAAAAAAGAAAAAAGAAAAACCTAGTCTTGCTGCCACCAGAGGCTGAGCAATGGCTGTGAGGACTTCTGGCAGAAGTAGGGTGGAGACAGATTGGAAAACAACATAAGGGAAAACAGGGTGAAAGTAAGAGGAGGTGAGGCAAAGAAGAGAGAGAAGCAGCCGGCGGACAACGCAAGGACCAAGCTAGGTAACACTCTTCAGTGTGTTTGGTCTAACAGGTTTCCATACCTTGGGAAGACTCGCGAACGCAGTTCCTTCACAAAAGTTCTAGTTCCAGCCTGCACTGGTTTGGAACCATCATCAATTTCTGTGTAGTCATGCCTGTGCCAGTTCCTCCTCTTTTTCACTGGATTTTGAGAAGATTAAAAGAAGAAAACATCTCTGTAACTGTGTATAGTCTACATAATTAGAAACAATTGTGAAGTACAATAATACTCACATTTTAAAATGTATTTCTAAGGTTGAAGAAGTAAAATTTACTTTATGCAATGCTGCAACTATAGGCAGTTAACTGTAGGGTTTTAAAAAATCCTTCTACTACTACTACTATCATTATTATTATTTTGGCCACGCCTCACAGCATGCAGGATATTAATTCCCCGACCAGGATTCGAACCCACATCCACTGCAATGGAACCTTGGAATCTTAACCAGTGGACCACCAAGGAAGTCCCTTAAATCTTTCTACTTCAAAAATTATTTTAAAATTAAATCAAGGAATTCAAATTAGCAGATTGAGCCTTTTATAATACCCATATTTATACATACTATAAACCTCACTACTATTTAAAATCTTGACTGTCACTAGAACATTAGGCCATAACATGATTTTTATAGATCATCTAAATCAGTCTTTCAGGACAGGGCCTTTGATCTCACGTCAGAAATCTATTTTAACAGCACAGTCACTTCTCTTTTATGTCAAGATTTATTCCCAAAATAAGCATGATTACACTGACACAGGAACAGCATCATAATATAAGGAGGACAAGTGAGATGACAGAATCAATACTGGAGGGCTCGTTCTAACGCTCAGATCCTGTGAGTCTACAGCTCTGGGAGGCTAAAACTTGAATAGGCCCAGCAAACGAAATCAGGACACTTGGCTTTGACTCCTAGTTTAGTCACAACCTACTCTGCACATGTGTGTGCGTGCTCAGTTACTTAGTTGTGTCTGATTCTTTTGCAACCCCATGAACTGGAGCCCACTAGGCTCCTCTGTCCATGGAACATTCCAGGCAAGAACACTGGAGTAGGATGCCATACCCTCCGATAGGACATCTTCCCGACTCAGGGACTGAACCTGCATCCCCTTCTCTGGCAGGCAGACTCTTTACCACTGGTACCACCTGGGAAGCCCCAACTTACTCTGCAACATGTCTGGGTGCAGTGTCCTCGATGTGGAAATGAAGGGGAAATGTTCTATTTTTCAGACTGTGCTGCAGAACCCTTAATAAAAGGGAAGATGGAGAAGAGACTGAGGCAGGAGCTCTGGACCTCATTCATTCCTCTTTTCATCAGGGTGGAACCACCTGCACATCTTTTGTGTGGCATCAAGGTAAGATTTCAGTTTTACATCTTTTTTTTTTGAAAATCACTTTTAAGCCTAAAACTTCCATAATTCTGGGAAATGTATGTGAGTGAGTGAAAGTCGTTCAGTTATGTCTGACTCTTTGAGAGCCCATGGTCTCTACAGTCCATGGAATTCTCCAGGTCAGAATACTGGAGCGGGTAGCCATTCCCTTCTCCAGGGGATCTTCCCACTCCAGGGATTAAACCCAGGTCTCCCTCATTACAGGCAGATTCTTTACCATCTGAGCCCCCAGGGAAGCCCGGAAAATGTATTGATGTCTAAAATTTACTTAGATGGAATAAAAAAATAAGATTGGCAGTGTACAGTGGGATAGTTAGTGGACAGATATGAGATAAACAAGGAACGTGAAATGTTGATAGTGGAATGTAGATGGTGGGTTTAGAGGTAATATTCTTTCAGCTTTTCCTGGATATTTGAACATTTTCATAATAAAACTTTGGCAGAGGTGACAACTCTAAGTTATCACCTAAGTTATCAACTCCTAAGTTATTTCAAACCCATCACCTTACAAAGATCATAATAATAAAATAATGCTGGATCCTCATAAGGATAAGGACAAGCCACACTTAAATAATCAATAGGGATAGAAATCAGGTTCCTTCATATCTAAGTCTCAAACAAGATTCCCAAGTAATTNCTAAGTTATCAACTCCTAAGTTATTTCAAACCCATCACCTTACAAAGATCATAATAATAAAATAATGCTGGATCCTCATAAGGATAAGGACAAGCCACACTTAAATAATCAATAGGGATAGAAATCAGGTTCCTTCATATCTAAGTCTCAAACAAGATTCCCAAGTAATTATGGCAGTCAGTTCCTCAAATGGAAGACAGTAAGTCCCATTTTAAAAAAAAACTTCATGGAAAAAAACTGACAATCATTAAGCAACCTTCCTAGAAAAGACCATTAAGGCTTCCTTCGTGTGTGTGTGTGTGTGTGTTCTTTTTTTCCTCACTTAAAATCACTTTTAGGGAATTCCCTGGCGATCCAGTGGTTAGGACTCTGTGCTTTCACTACTGTTATGGCAGTCAGTTCCTCAAATGGAAGACAGTAAGTCCCATTTTTAAAAAAAACTTCGTTGGAAAAAACTGACAATCATTAAGCAACCTTCCTAGAAAAGACCATTAAGGCATCCTTCGTGTGTGTGTGTGTGTTCTTTTTTTCCTCACTTAAAATCACTTCTAGGGAATTCCCTGGCGATCCAGTGGTTAGGACTCTGTGCTTTCACTGCTGTGGGCCCTAATTCAGTCCCTGGTTGGGGAACTAAGATCCCGCAAGCCTCGCTACACAGTCAAAAAACAAAACAAACAAACAAATCAAAGGTACATGATTCAAAGGTATTTCATTCCAGGCTTTTTGCTTACATATGAACAGATATATAACCCCATTTTATTTTCNGTCCCTGGTTGGGGAACTAAGATCCCGCAAGCCTCGCTACACAGTCAAAAAACAAAACAAACAAACAAATCAAAGGTACATGATTCAAAGGTATTTCATTCCAGGCTTTTTGCTTACATATGAACAGATATATAACCCCATTTTATTTTCAGCTGAGATCATAATGGTTATGCTTATCTTTACTATCATGGGCATTTTCTCCTTATTAAATGTTCAAAAACAATTTAAAGGCAGCCTAGAATTTTAAGATGTAAACGAAGATGCGTCTTTAAACAAAGATGAAATTAATATTTATATACATAAATCTGTTTCTGGCTACATACTACAAAATTGCCTCCAAAAAAGTGGAGGCACCAATATATATAAGCAACCTGGCCAACAGTGGGAAAGAGGGAGGAAGGGAAAAAAGAAAAAGAACAACCTGTCCATTTGAAAGTTAATAATGTCGAGCCCACCTAGGGACGCCAAAAAAATAAAAAAGAAAGTTAATAATGATGTTACATTGTTTTAATTTTCATTTTGGCATAACAGATTAAAATTAAACCAGATTGGGACTGGACAGCTACGGATTCAAACTCCAGCTCTGCCAAACAGCTACATCAAAGACCTAGTAATCTCATTTTTCTCACATCAAGGTGTTACAAATATCAAAGGAGATAACATACATCTATTAGCAGTACTTCTCAGCACAGTGTCTGGGGCAACCAATAAGCTGCCGATTACTTTTCTTTCCTTTTAAATGTGTTGACTTGCAGGATGTTAACAGAAGGCTACAATGCTCTGTTGGACCAACATCCTCAACACATCAAATCAGTCACTGCAAGAGCTGACTGAATTTCTTAAAGGAAGGAGGCCAGCGAAAGAATAGTTTAATAGTGGTCACAGGGAAAGGAGAGAAAATTTTGCATTCGGATTGCATGCGCCTGAGGAGCACTGCGAATATGTGGTTAGGTACTGGGCTGGGTTTTTTGAGACTGGTCCTCGAACAGAGTTCTTAATTCCCATTAAGAAGGTAAAGTCTAAATTCACTATATTAATGAATATTTTACTGTCTAAATGGAATCTGTATTAAAGATTCTGGGAAACTCTGAAAGAAACAGGAAATCTTTGGTAGCAAGTAAGAGAGGCTTAAGAGCAAGACAGAAAATGTCCAAAAGGGATTACCCAAACTAGGTGTGAGGGTGAGGGGTGGGGCAATGGAACCTTAAAACGGGATAAAGCAGACTGCTGGATCTGGAGTATTTTCCTTATGGCTACTTAGAGTCAGACTTTTTGCCCAGAAAACAGTCCATGCCTGACCTTATGTTATTCAAGGATGAGAAGAATATGAAGGGGCAGGTAATAGTCAGTGAGGTCCCCTTTGAAGCATTGTTATTCAAAGTGTAGCTTCATGATCCATTATGGATTGTGAAATCAATTTAGTGAGCATGACAAGCTTTTAAAAAAATTAAATCACACAGGAAAAAAGAAAATAAGAGTGCATTACATGGAGCAGTGTTTTAAATACTACATTATTCTGATTCATAGTAACCTATATAACATTTCATAGAAATTAAATTCAAATTATTTCATTTGGGGGTTATTTACTAAAATTCTAAATTGAAACTTACATTTCAGTTCTGTTTCTCTTCTTGATACAACAAGCCAGTATTATTTATTTCCTCCAAGAATTACACTTGGTCAATAATTACTTCAAGTTATATACTACATACTTCAGTGCTACATAATATGAAACTTTATAAACATTTATGGGACTTCCCTGGTGGTCCAGTGGTTAAGAGTCTGCATTCCATTACTGGGAACATGGGTGCAATCCCTGGTTGGGGAATCAAGATCCCACATGTGTGGGGCAATGAAGCCCACGTGTCACAACTGGAGAGCCTGCGCTGAGGTTACTGAGCCTACGCCACAAAGAGAGCATGCAGGCTGCAACTAAGACCCGATGCAGCCAAATAGATGAGTAAATATCTTTTTTTAATTTGTGACAATAAATTAGTCAATTATACATGTAACAAATAATTACACATGTTCAACCAATTTGCTAACCTCAGATTTTATACTGCATAAACAACAAAAAGGATAATCTGTATTTTACCAAAAAAAAATTTCAATACATTTATACAGCTTAAATTGCTAAATCTCTTAGAAACTAGGTAAAGTGTTACTATTTCTAACAAAACAGATAAGCAGTCAGTTCCTTACTAAGTTGCTTTTGAAAAATCACTTGCCTATAACCAGAGAACACAATTTCTATTTTTAAAAAATACTATGGAAAAACTGAATTCAAAAAAAAGAGATTGTCTATGTTACCCACGTTTGACCCAAGTGTGTACAATTCTAAAATGATTAAGTCTACAGTTTTCCCCTTTAGTTTTAGGAACACAAAAATGCTAGTATGCAGCCTAAATTTTTAAGACAAGAAATAGTTACCATATATTCCAAAGCCTTTTTAAAATCACTTCTCTACTCTCACATCTGTACGATAACTAATATTCCAATATATTCTGAAGCATTTGTAAGAGGCTAACAACAAAGGGGACGACAGAGGATGAGATGGTTGGAAGGCACCATCGACTCAATGGACATGAGTTTGAGCAAGCTCCAGAAGATAGTGAAGGATGGGAAACCTGGCGTGCAACATTGCATGGGGCCGCAGAGAGCCAGACACATCTAAGCACCTGAACAACTGCCGCCTCCTTTCCTATGTGCTGCTGGTGCGCTCCAGAAGACGTGTGGCTTCCCTGTCCAAGCCCTCAGCCCTCAGAAAGGACAGTGCGGGCAGAGATCTGGTCTGGCCTCTGTCCTTGGGACAGGACAGGGACTGTGGGAAGGTTGCTTTCATCACAGAGGACAGCGGGACAGGACTCTAGGCCATACTCAACTGCTGCTGCTACTGCTAAGTCACTTCAGTCGTGTCCAACTCTGTGCGACCCCATAGACGGCAGCCCACCAGGTTTCCCCATCCCTGGGATTCTCCAGGCAAGAACACTGGAGTGGGTTGCCATTTCCTTCTCCAATGCATGAAAGTGAAAAGTGAAAGTGAAGTCGCTCAGTCGTGTCCGACTCTAGCGACCCCATGGACTGCAGACTACCGGGCTCCTCCGTCCATGGGATTTTCCAGGCAAGAGTGCTGGAGTGGGGTGCCATTGCCTTCTCCGCCATACTCAACAGCAGGACCTAATTTGGACAACAGAAGTAATACCTTAGCATGTCAGTACCCTAATTTTTTCCTCCAAGTGTACTGCACATGCGCATTAAAGTCTTATCCTATACACTGTCCCAAATAGTACTGATTTTTTCTTCTTCTTTCAGTTTTATTGGGATATAACTGACATACAGCAATGAATAAGTTTTAAGTTATACAACATAATGGTCTGACTGACATACATCATTTCGTGATGACCACAGTAAGTTTAATGACTATCCATCATCTCATGTAGACACAAAATAAACATAGAAAAAAAATTTTTTTCCTGTGATGAGAACTCTTAGGATCCACTTTCTTAACAACTTTCACAAAGAACATAGAGCAGTGCTGAATCATGTTTGTATGTTGTGCGGCCCGAGTACTTAATTATCTTATAGCTGCAAGTTTGTACTTTTCGATCGCCTTCATCCAGTCTTGCCCCCTACCCCGCCACCACTGCCTCTGGTAACCACAAATCTGTCCTCTTTTTTTATGAGCCTTGGTCTTTGAAACATAAATGGCCAACAACACAGTGTTAGTTTCTTATACACAACATAGTGATTCAGTATTTCTGCACATTTCAGAATGATCACCACAGTAAGTCTTTACCCCGCCACCACTGCCTCTGGTAACCACAAATCTGTCCTCTTTTTTTATGAGCCTTGGTCTTTGAAACATAAATGGCCAACAACACAGTGTTAGTTTCTTATACACAACATAGTGATTCAGTATTTCTGCACATTTCAGAATGATCACCACAGAAAGTCTAGTTACAGTCCTTTTTAAAAAAACACTGAGAGAGAAAAACAGCCAGAATCAGAAAAAGTTTACTTTGTTTCACTTCTTAAGTTGAAAGCTTTGAAAAATATGTATTTTGAGTGTGGAGCTTTGCACTGGCAATTAAGAACAGTAGTGTTTTTTTTTCACTTAATGCTTTGACTTGTTAAATAAGTTAATAATTCAAACAAAAACTGCACTCCCAGTATCTTCAGAAAAATCTTCCTTATAGTTCTTGGTGGGTATAATACAACTAGTCAGAGTATCATTAAGTATTGTCATGTATATATTAAGTTCTAAACTCCAATTTTGATTAAGCTTCTAGTACTTACTCAAGGAGGAACCATGGAGAAGTGCACAGTTGGGACAGTGATACAGGTCAATGTCAACGGCATGATGTTCTTCTACTCCAACACAGCTAAGGGAAAGAAATATAGGGCCAATATGTAAATAAGTAAAACTCTTTACTTAACTATAATAGATCAGTTAGCATTTAGCTAAGAAACGTACGACAATCTCACCAACGCATTTTGAAGAATACAGAAACACATGTAAAAATAAATTTTATTCTCTTCTCTGCATATTGGAGAAATGGGAACCCACTCCAGTACTCTTGCCTGGAAAATCCCATGGACAGAGGAGGCTGGTAGGCTAGAGTCCATAGGGTCGCAAAGAGTTGAACGGGACTGAGCGACTTCACTTCACTTCACTTCTGCATACTGGAGTAGGTAAGCCTTTCCCTTCTCCAGGGGATCTTCCCAACCCTGGGATCGAACCCAGCTCTCCCACAGTGAAGGCGGATTCTTAACGAGCTCAGCCACCACGGAAGCCCAAGAATATTGGAGTGGGTAGCCAACCCCTTCTCTAGCACATCTTCCCCACCCAGGAATCAAACTGGGGTCTCCTGCATTGCAGGCAGATTCTTTGCCAGCTGAGCTACCAGGGAAGCCCCCTTTCTCTGCATATTTGCTGAATAATTGTGGGGGAGAATATACCCAAATTCACTATTAGCAGCAGTAGAGACATCAGAAGTATAACATATTCATAACATAGTAAGTATATTTTATTTTATAACTATATATTTTATTTTTAATGTTATAAGTAATTATAACATAAACCGTAAGACCCTCAACCATTATGTAAATACTACCTGCTATGGACTCAATGTGTTTGTGTCCTTCCAGAATTCACATGCTGAAGCTGTAAACCCGGTGTGACTATGTTTGGAGATAGGGCCTCTAAGGAAGTAATAAAGGTTCAGTGAGGTCATAAGGAGGGGGCCTTAATCCAACAGGATTACTGTCTTTTTAAGAAGTAACATCAGAGAGCTCACAAACTCTCTCTCTCTCTGCGATCTCTTCTCTCTGCCTCCCTTTCCTGGGTAGATTAAAACACCAACTAACTGTAAAATATGGTCGTCATCAGCCAGAGTGGCTAGCAAATGTGGGTAACATCGCTGACATGGTGAGCGCACCGAGTCCTAACAATTCTGCATTAGGTCTCATACCCCTAATTAACCAGTTAAATTCGTTTGAGGCATTGTATCTGGAATACTCTATTCCATAGAGTATACAGCAGTAGCATTTAAATAAAGATTGAGGGAACTAGGAACTTGAAAAACTATATAGTGACATCTTGAGCATAGGAGTAGGTCATCAATGAAAGACCACAGCAGCTTTGCTTACTTTCTAAGTAATTTATTAGGGTAAAATTTTACATGTTTGTATTCCCCAAAAGTCTCAGAACAAAAACACAACCACAACTAGTACCTGCAAGAGCCAAAGCGGTACGAACACAGAATTTGGGGGTATCGGTTGACAGGTGTTACAGTGGAAGAGAAAATCAGTGAAATGGAAGGTGGTCACATTATTCAGAATGCAGCAAAGAGAATAAGATGACAGGAAATACAAACGAGAGCGTGAGAACCATGAAGGAAAAAATGAAAGTGTAACATGCATTTAACCGGAGCCTCCGAAGGTAAAAGAGAGAGAACAGGAGCAGAAGCAATATCGCGAGCTAACAGCTGCAAATTTGCAGAGATAATGAAGGACACTGACCTCCAGAGATAATGAAGGACACTGACCTCCAGAGATAATGAAGGACGCTGACCTCCAGAGATAATGAAGGACGCTGACCTCCAGAGATAATGAAGGACGCGGACCTCCAGAGATAATGAAGGACGCGGACCTCCAGAGATAATGAAGGACGCGGACCTCCAGAGATAATGAAGGACGCGGACCTCCAGAGATAATGAAGGACGCCGACCTCCAGAGATAATGAAGGACGCCGACCTCCAGAGATAATGAAGGACGCCGACCTCCAGAGATAATGAAGGACGCCGACCTCCAGAGATAATGAAGGACGCCGACCTCCAGAGATAATGAAGGACGCCGACCTCCAGAGATAATGAAGGACGCCGACCTCCAGAGATAATGAAGGACGCCGACCTCCAGAGATAATGAAGGACGCCGACCTCCAGAGATAATGAAGGACGCCGACCTCCAGAGATAATGAAGGACGCCGACCTCCAGAGATAATGAAGGACGCCGACCTCCAGAGATAATGAAGGACGCCGACCTCCAGAGATAATGAAGGACGCCGACCTCCAGAGATAATGAAGGACGCCGACCTCCAGAGATAATGAAGGACGCCGACCTCCAGAGATAATGAAGGACGCCGACCTCCAGAGATAATGAAGGACGCCGACCTCCAGAGATAATGAAGGACGCCGACCTCCAGAGATAATGAAGGACGCCGACCTCCAGAGATAATGAAGGACGCCGACCTCCAGAGATAATGAAGGACGCCGACCTCCAGAGATAATGAAGGACGCCGACCTCCAGAGATAATGAAGGACGCCGACCTCCAGAGATAATGAAGGACGCCGACCTCCAGAGATAATGAAGGACGCCGACCTCCAGAGATAATGAAGGACGCCGACCTCCAGAGATAATGAAGGACGCCGACCTCCAGAGATAATGAAGGACGCCGACCTCCAGAGATAATGAAGGACGCCGACCTCCAGAGATAATGAAGGACGCCGACCTCCAGAGATAATGAAGGACGCCGACCTCCAGAGATAATGAAGGACGCCGACCTCCAGAGATAATGAAGGACGCCGACCTCCAGAGATAATGAAGGACGCCGACCTCCAGAGATAATGAAGGACGCCGACCTCCAGAGATAATGAAGGACGCCGACCTCCAGAGATAATGAAGGACGCCGACCTCCAGAGATAATGAAGGACGCCGACCTCCAGAGATAATGAAGGACGCCGACCTCCAGAGATAATGAAGGACGCCGACCTCCAGAGATAACGAAGGACGCCGACCTCCAGAGATAACGAAGGACGCTGACCTCCAGAGATAATGAAGGACGCCGACCTCCAGAGATAATGAAGGACGCCGACCTCCAGAGATAATGAAGGACACTGATCTCCAGATTTAAGAGACCCAATACATCCCAAGCAGGACGAACAAAAAGTCAACTCACATCACAGTCAATCTGCAGAAAACAAAAGCCGGGAAGTTTCACAGATTACGTGCAAGGATGAGAGACTTCTCAAAGAAATAATGAAAACTGGCACACACTAGAATACCTTACATGTGCTTAAAGAAACTATCTGCTAACCTATAATATCTATAAACAGAGCATTCAATACTCAGTTAAAATGTGTTTCAAGAAGGAGGGGGGAGGAAAAAGGTTGTACAACCAAAACAGAGTTCACCTCCATCCAACCCACAGTAAAGAAAATGCCAATGGATGTACTTCTGGCAGAAGGAAGATGGTCACAGACAAGTCTGAGATGCAAGACAAATGGAAAAGCCAAGAAAAGTAGAGCAATATTTCTGATAGAATACGTAGGCAAAACACACTCTATGAAACATACAAGGTTTGAACTGCAGAATTTAAAAAACATGGCCTAATGAACATTTATAGAACCCTACACCCAACATCCGTAGGACAGAGCCTCCCTCTCAAGCACACGCAGGCCATTCTTAACAGCAGCCGCACGCTGGGCCACAGTCAGGTTTGCAGGTGTGAAATCAGAAATCCTCTGGCCACAGTTCAGTTAAGAGAGAAAGCAATGACAAAAAAGGCAACTAGAAAATCTTCATGTGTTTAGAAATTAAGAAATAATATTATAAATAAGCCAAGTAAAAAGATAAATCATAACAAAACTCTAAAAATTATTTTGAGCTGAACAGTAATGAAAATGCTACACAACAAAATTTGTCAAATGCAGAACTTGTAAACAGAAATATATAACTTTAAATATATGCATTACGGGAAAAAGAGGTTAAAATTAATGAAGTAGTAAAACCTACCTCAAATAGTAACAAAAAGAATAGCAAAATAAACCTTAAACACACAGACTGAAGGAAAACTAAAGGAGAACTGATGACACGGGAAACAAAACATACAATAGAGCACTGCAGCCAAAAATTGATTCTTTGAAAAGACTTATGAAATTGTCAAACCTCCGGCAGACTTATGAAAAATGAGATAAAACATAAATAACCAACGGTAGGAATGAAAAGAGGGAGAAAACCATAGATTCTATAGACACTAGATGTAAAAGAGGGTATTATGAATGATTTTACGCTAAAAGATTAGAAAGTATAAGACAGGCAAACCTGAGTCACAAAGAAAAAATATTTGCATAGTCCTAAAGTTCTTACTTATAACATTAAAAATTATCCCACCCTCAAAAAAATCCCAGGCCCAGATGGGTTCACAGGAAAGTTCTACTAAGTATTAAGTGAATAAATAATTCCAATATTATAAATTTGCACCAGCAAGTAGGAAAAAAGGACTTACTTTCTAACTCATTTTATGATAACATGACCTTGATATTAAAACTCAGAAAAGATGATACAAGAAAGAAAAATTAGGGACTTCCCTGGTGGTCCAGCAGCTAAGACTCTGAGCTCCCAGCATAAGGGGCCCAGGTTTGATCCCTGGTCAGGGATCTAGATCCCACATGCTGCAACTGAGTTTGCATACTGCAACTAAAGATCCCGCACGACAACTAAGACCTGGTGCAGCCAAAAAATTAAATAANCAAGAAAGAAAAATTAGGGACTTCCCTGGTGGTCCAGCGGCTAAGACTCTGAGCTCCCAGCATAAGGGGCCCAGGTTTGATCCCTGGTCAGGGATCTAGATCCCACATGCTGCAACTGAGTTTGCATACTGCAACTAAAGATCCCGCACGACAACTAAGACCTGGTGCAGCCAAAAAATTAAATAAATATTTTTTAAAAAAAGAAAGAAAAATTATAAGCCACTCTCATTTGGAAATATCAAGTTTGGTCAATCTCAGGAATGTAAGGTGGTTTTAATGCTAAAAAAATTTAATCTGTGAAATTTGCCACATTAAACAGATTAAAAGAAAAACCCACATGACCGTTTTAAAAGGAGCAGGACATTTACTTCTGATTAAAATGCAAACAAAATTCCTTAGAAAATTAAGACAAAGATACTTACTAAACCTATATTACTAATGCTTACTAAAGGATTCTTATAAAACTCCTAAGCAAGTAATATGAAAGTAGTTTCGGGACTTCCCAAATAAATTAAATTTTTTAAAAAATCAAATTAAACATAAAAATTAAATATCCCTAAACCAAGAACGTTACTTCAGATCTTTAAGTAGATCTAAAAGGAACTATTACATACATTTCAGTTTCCTCTCTCAGAAGGAAGGATACCCCCCACCCCTCAGCCCCCATTAGCAGAATTCTACAGTCACAAAGGTTTCCCTGGTGGCTCGCCTGCAATGCAGGAGACCAGGGTTCGATTCCTGGGTTGGGAAGATCCCCTGGAGAAAGGAATGGCTATCCACACCAGTATTCTTGCCTGGAAAATTCCATGGACAGAGGAGACTGGCAGCCTACCTACAGTCCATGAGGTCGCAAAGAAGTCAGACATGACTGAGCGACTAACACTTTCACTTTTCTAAGTCCCTACAGCTTTAACAGATGTGTTGAGTACATGCAGTAGGACACAAAAGATGCAGCCTCTGAAAGCAAACTTTCCAACTTTCAATCTCCTTTAGTCTCCCACTCCATTTCTCTTACAAAACTTTCCTTCATATACAAACTGCTCCATTTTTTCCTAACGGCAACATGTGCAATGTTTCTTAGACTACTGTGTGTGTGTGTGTGTGGAGGGGGTGCCTTCCTGTGGGGGTGACAGTCTGACCTTTGCCGACTAGCTTCCATCTACACAACAGTCTCCGTGCCTTTTGGTTAAGTGGGACAGTGACAACTTTAGCACTTTCTATTGTCTTAACCTTCTGAAATTGTTGCTTAGCTGGCTTTTTGTGTGTGTGTGTGTCACTTGACAAGAACAGAATTGAATTAATGACTAACCAGGATTCCCTGGGATCTGCCAAACATTCTTTTTTTTCCTCCTGGATAATGCTCCCATTTATATTCCTTCCTCTCAATGTTAGAAGAGTTGGAGGCCAAATTTTTAAAGATCTTCCTGCCAGCAGACTTCATTAGATATTCCTCTTGCTTCAAATTCTCTCCCCATTCCTCACCAAGCAATCTTACAGTACTCTCCTTGGTGAAACTTCACTCAATCACCCCACAGAAATTTCTGCAACACTTTATTCACACACATCTCCACTCGTGGATATCTAACACTGAGCTGTTTTACACTCCTTACTTCCTGATTTGAGCTCAGACTTCTCCCAGGATCACTTATAGTGCTCTCTCAACATGATGATCCCAGTAAATTTTTGATGATTATTAACTGTGCTGAAAACTTATCTGAAAATCAATCCATTGTGGCAAAGTTACAAGCAAGTTAAAAAGAAAATGTCCAGTTTGAATTTCTGAAGAATTTGGTATAGGAATTAAAGGCAACACAGTCTGTAAAAAAAAAGCGGGGGTGGGGGGGGGAATGATCTTTCAGTGTATGAATTAGTAGATTTCTCATCCTTCCTTAGATGGTAGAAGCATGCAGTAATGAAATTCATTCATTTAAAATTTTGCTTCATTGCAAGTTTTCACCTGTGTTTCAAAAATTCACCCTTCTACCCAAAAGTAATTTTTACAACTTCTCCATAAACGACTGAGTCATCCATTATGCAAGCCACAAAACCTCACAGTAATATCACCAAAGGGGCTGGGGAGTGGCCTTTGAGATTAATTAACTCCAGGAATAGAGAGGGTGGTTTATAACCTGCTCTTCATATTTCTTTTCATATAACTCTGGAGTCAGCTGAGGCCTTGGGACAGCTATAAGCCAGCAAGGACTACCCAGTCCAGTTTCAAGCCACCAGAAAAATAGGGGTCAATTGGCTTGACTGGGATGCGCAGATCTTGGAATCAGGAAAACCGATTTGATTTCCAGCTCCAGTAGTTTTGACTTTGAGCAACTTTTTCAATTCCTCTGAGCAGGAGTTCCCTAGGACTAAGCAGGACAATGCAGGTAAATATGTAACGCATATGGCTTAGCATATAATAAGCAATGGTACAGTAAATACACTAATAAATAGTAACCATTACCATAACATTGTTATGCTTCTATTAGGTACCAATCACAGCTCATACAGCTCTGGGCTTATTACCTGTGAGGTCTGAGCCCACACAGGAAACTTGGCCTTATGATTAGGCTTGATATTTTTTCCTTCAGTGATGTCTCTTCAGAGTACACATCAGACACTCAAATGACCATTCTTAAAAGGAAAAAGAAGATAATTCTTTTTTCAATTTTTAATTACATTTTGATGGCTGAGTTCTCTGGAGTCAGTCTACCTAGGTTAAAATCCTGAACTATGTACAACCATGTACAGACTTTGGGTAACTTTCCTTGTCCGTTCTCTGTCTCACTGTAAGGATGGAGAGGACAGTATCTCCCTCAAAGTTTAGCAANTTTTTAAAAAAAGAAAGAAAAATTATAAGCCACTCTCATTTGGAAATATCAAGTTTGGTCAATCTCAGGAATGTAAGGTGGTTTTAATGCTAAAAAAATTTAATCTGTGAAATTTGCCACATTAAACAGATTAAAAGAAAAACCCACATGACCGTTTTAAAAGGAGCAGGACATTTACTTCTGATTAAAATGCAAACAAAATTCCTTAGAAAATTAAGACAAAGATACTTACTAAACCTATATTACTAATGCTTACTAAAGGATTCTTATAAAACTCCTAAGCAAGTAATATGAAAGTAGTTTCGGGACTTCCCAAATAAATTAAATTTTTTAAAAAATCAAATTAAACATAAAAATTAAATATCCCTAAACCAAGAACGTTACTTCAGATCTTTAAGTAGATCTAAAAGGAACTATTACATACATTTCAGTTTCCTCTCTCAGAAGGAAGGATACCCCCCACCCCTCAGCCCCCATTAGCAGAATTCTACAGTCACAAAGGTTTCCCTGGTGGCTCGCCTGCAATGCAGGAGACCAGGGTTCGATTCCTGGGTTGGGAAGATCCCCTGGAGAAAGGAATGGCTATCCACACCAGTATTCTTGCCTGGAAAATTCCATGGACAGAGGAGACTGGCAGCCTACCTACAGTCCATGAGGTCGCAAAGAAGTCAGACATGACTGAGCGACTAACACTTTCACTTTTCTAAGTCCCTACAGCTTTAACAGATGTGTTGAGTACATGCAGTAGGACACAAAAGATGCAGCCTCTGAAAGCAAACTTTCCAACTTTCAATCTCCTTTAGTCTCCCACTCCATTTCTCTTACAAAACTTTCCTTCATATACAAACTGCTCCATTTTTTCCTAACGGCAACATGTGCAATGTTTCTTAGACTACTGTGTGTGTGTGTGTGTGGAGGGGGTGCCTTCCTGTGGGGGTGACAGTCTGACCTTTGCCGACTAGCTTCCATCTACACAACAGTCTCCGTGCCTTTTGGTTAAGTGGGACAGTGACAACTTTAGCACTTTCTATTGTCTTAACCTTCTGAAATTGTTGCTTAGCTGGCTTTTTGTGTGTGTGTGTGTCACTTGACAAGAACAGAATTGAATTAATGACTAACCAGGATTCCCTGGGATCTGCCAAACATTCTTTTTTTTCCTCCTGGATAATGCTCCCATTTATATTCCTTCCTCTCAATGTTAGAAGAGTTGGAGGCCAAATTTTTAAAGATCTTCCTGCCAGCAGACTTCATTAGATATTCCTCTTGCTTCAAATTCTCTCCCCATTCCTCACCAAGCAATCTTACAGTACTCTCCTTGGTGAAACTTCACTCAATCACCCCACAGAAATTTCTGCAACACTTTATTCACACACATCTCCACTCGTGGATATCTAACACTGAGCTGTTTTACACTCCTTACTTCCTGATTTGAGCTCAGACTTCTCCCAGGATCACTTATAGTGCTCTCTCAACATGATGATCCCAGTAAATTTTTGATGATTATTAACTGTGCTGAAAACTTATCTGAAAATCAATCCATTGTGGCAAAGTTACAAGCAAGTTAAAAAGAAAATGTCCAGTTTGAATTTCTGAAGAATTTGGTATAGGAATTAAAGGCAACACAGTCTGTAAAAAAAAAGCGGGGGTGGGGGGGGGAATGATCTTTCAGTGTATGAATTAGTAGATTTCTCATCCTTCCTTAGATGGTAGAAGCATGCAGTAATGAAATTCATTCATTTAAAATTTTGCTTCATTGCAAGTTTTCACCTGTGTTTCAAAAATTCACCCTTCTACCCAAAAGTAATTTTTACAACTTCTCCATAAACGACTGAGTCATCCATTATGCAAGCCACAAAACCTCACAGTAATATCACCAAAGGGGCTGGGGAGTGGCCTTTGAGATTAATTAACTCCAGGAATAGAGAGGGTGGTTTATAACCTGCTCTTCATATTTCTTTTCATATAACTCTGGAGTCAGCTGAGGCCTTGGGACAGCTATAAGCCAGCAAGGACTACCCAGTCCAGTTTCAAGCCACCAGAAAAATAGGGGTCAATTGGCTTGACTGGGATGCGCAGATCTTGGAATCAGGAAAACCGATTTGATTTCCAGCTCCAGTAGTTTTGACTTTGAGCAACTTTTTCAATTCCTCTGAGCAGGAGTTCCCTAGGACTAAGCAGGACAATGCAGGTAAATATGTAATGCATATGGCTTAGCATATAATAAGCAATGGTACAGTAAATACACTAATAAATAGTAACCATTACCATAACATTGTTATGCTTCTATTAGGTACCAATCACAGCTCATACAGCTCTGGGCTTATTACCTGTGAGGTCTGAGCCCACACAGGAAACTTGGCCTTATGATTAGGCTTGATATTTTTTCCTTCAGTGATGTCTCTTCAGAGTACACATCAGACACTCAAATGACCATTCTTAAAAGGAAAAAGAAGATAATTCTTTTTTCAATTTTTAATTACATTTTGATGGCTGAGTTCTCTGGAGTCAGTCTACCTAGGTTAAAATCCTGAACTATGTACAACCATGTACAGACTTTGGGTAACTTTCCTTGTCCGTTCTCTGTCTCACTGTAAGGATGGAGAGGACAGTATCTCCCTCAAAGTTCAGCAAATTAATTAATAAACAGAATATTTAGAATGAAACTGTTTTGCAGGTCCAAAAACCTTACTTTGCTATTGATACTGGTTTAATAGGTTGATATTCCTGCTAACACTATACTAGAATGCCAACAGCCGTTTTCACATCTAAATTATGTTTTATGCAATGTTTTAACCCTAAGATACTTTATTATCAGGTATCAGCTAAAGCAAAAGTTTGTAATTTGCATGTATAAAATATTTTCACTGAAAATCAAACTGGTAATTTTTAATTAAATCTTTGGTTTAGAAAAAAACCAACTTCTGTTATTCTCTTGCTGACATAAAAACTGTGTTCATAAAATTAAGTGCTTTTCCTTACAAGTTGAGCATGACATTGAAGATTTTATTTTTGACACATCAAAGCTATTTACTGGCATATTTTGTGCTTAACTATATTTAACCAGGATTTTGAATGAAGTGCATACTGAACCAAATTCTTTCAGTTCATAATAATCTCAGAAAAAATGTGACACTCTTCCTACCTTTAACAGTCAGCTCATCCTTCCAACCATCCTAACGGTCTCCTGAGTTATTTCCAACCAGCTAACTAAGAACATTCAGGTTACCAAGGGTGAGGGAGGAAGACAATATAAAAAGGAATTGAACAGGGATTTCTTGGTGGTCCAGTGGCTAAGACTTCATGCTCCCAATGCAGTGGGCTAGGGTTTGACCCCTGGTCAGGGAACGAGATCCCATGAGCTGCAATTAAGACCTGGTGCAGTCAAATAAATAAATAAAGCTTTAAAAAAAAAAAAGGAACTGAACAAAGAACATGACAGGAAAATAAGAGGGACTGAAGAACCAACAGATGAGCTCACTGATACAAAACACACCCTTCAGAAAACTGAAAATCCTGTTGGTATGCTTCTCATAAAACTTGTTCCAGGATGAATGTGTGAAACATACACATCAAATATAATTTACATTACACTGTTTACCCCTAGAACGCAGAAAACATGCTTGTCCTGCTTGTCACTGCCTGACACCTGAGTACATAAATGCGGCGATATAAATAGTAAATAAAGGATCTTTGTGAAAGTGGCTCAGCTGTGTTCGACTCTTTGTGATCTGATGGACTATATAGTCCATGGAATTCTCCAGGACAGAATACTAGAGTGGACGGCTGTTCCCTCCTCCAGGGGATCTTCCCAACCCAGGGACAGAACCTACGTCTCCCCCATTGCGGGTGGAATCTTTACCAGCTGAGCCACAAGGGAACCTCAAGAATACGGAGTGGTAGCCTATACCATCTCCAGCGGGTGTTTCCAACCCAGGAATCGAAATGGGGTCTCCTGCTTTGCAGGCAGATTCTTTACCAACTGAACTATCAGAAAGAAAAGTACTGCTATACTTTCCAAGGTACCATAAGATTAACAATGTTTATTTTTTGTGTTTAGCTTTTACGTATTATTTGTGTGAAAAGTATTATAAACATATTACAGTACAGCGCTGTGTAGCCAACTGTGTTACCTAGGTACCTAGGCTAACTTTATCGGACTTGCAAACAAACTGTACTTATGAATCCACTCTTGGAATGGAACCTGTTCCTATTTATGGGGCTTACTATGCTGTTCTGCTCTTTAGCAATCTACTTTCGGCTTGTCCAGCTATGTGTGGGGTGTGTCTATAGTGGCTAAGGAAAGCTATAATGCAAACTGTGCCCAGCAGATTTGCTATTTCATGGAGATAGACTGTACTTCTATTTATAACCAGTAAAAGAGCAAATAAATGCCATCCCAAAATGATTATTATGTTAGAATTTAGTAAGAACTTTGTAAATCATCCTGGGGGAGAAAAAACTTGTATAATGATAAAGAATAAACAGAAACAATTATATAAAGGTATGCTTAGAAATGTCCTGAATAAAGGAAAGAATTAAGAACTATCCCATCAGTATATACATTATTGCCTTCATGTATGTTTTAATAATTAATTTAATGAGAAATTTAAACTCCACATCTGCAGCTATAGGATTAAAAAAAATCTTGATTTCATAAATGCCTTTGTGTATTTTTGACTGATGATTTCTCAGTTCAGTTCAGTCATGTCCAACTCTTTGCGACCCCATGGACTGCAGCACACCAGGCCTCCCTGTCCATCACCAACTCCCAGAGTAAACTCATGTCCATTGAGTCAGTGATGCCATCCAACCAGCTCATCTTCTGTCATCCCCTTCTCCTCCCGCCTTCAATCCTTCCCAGCATCAGGGTCTTTTCAAATGAGTCAGTTCTTCCCATCAGGTGGCCAGAGTATTGGAGTTTCAGCTTCAGCATCAGTCCTTCCAGTGAATATTCAGGATTGATTTCCTTTAGGATTGACTGCTTTAATCTCCTTGCAGTCCAAGGGACTCTCAAAAGTCTTCTCCAACACCACAGTTCAAAAGCATCAGTTCTTCAGCGCTCAGCTTTCTTTATAGCCCAACTCTCACATCCCAATAACTAAAAATAAAAAATATACAAAAATCTGTCCTAAAGCAACTTGAATCTAGAAGTGTAAGAAACGTTTGCGGAGTTCAATTCCTTGTTAAGAAACCACAAGACTTAATGAGTTAACAGCTAAGAAAACTTTTTCTAAACCCATTTAACACTCAGTCTATCTGTGGGCTCCAAACCTGGCTATGCATTAGAATCTCCTGTAGAGCTTTTACAGGCTGTGTGAGGCAGCCTTTCAAAAGAATGAGGCAGATCTGCAAGAAGGGATATGGAAAGCTCTCCAGGACATGCTGGAAAGCAACAAAAGCCAGGTGCAGAAAAGTACGACCCCACCCACCCATGCCTGCATGCCTGCAAATGCAGAGTATAATGTGTGGAACCATCTGCCAAAAACCATGTAAGAGGAAGAAAACTGAATGGATATAGAATGGAGGGGAGGGACAATTGCTTTCACCAAGCAACTTTCTACATCTTTTTACTGTGGTTTTTTTTATTATTATTATTTTTGTTTTGCTTAAGTAGGATACATTGGTGGAGAAGGCAATGGCACCCTACTCCAGTACTCTTGCCTGGAAAATCCCATGGACGGAGGAGCCTGGTAGGCTGCAGTCCATGGGGTCGCTAGGAGTCGGACACAACTGAGCGACTTCACTTTCACTTTTCACTTTCATGCACTGGAGAAGGACATGGCAACCCACTCCAGTGTTCTTGCCTGGAGAATCCCAGGGACAGCAGAGCCTGGTGGGCTGCCGTCTATGGGGTCACATAGAGATGGACACGACTGAAGTGACTTAGCAGCAGGATATATTGGTGGGCACACGTAAGGAGAGGACCGTGCCAGGCTCTCATGAGCGCGTGGCCCACCAATTGTCCAGGGGAACACGATCAGGGATGTATTTGACTTCACAGCCACCCTGGATGGGTCACTTTTCTATCATGTTTTCAAATTCATTGGCATTAAACTTAGCAAATCTCCACTTCTTGGAGATGTGGATCTTCTGGCATCCGGGGAACTCGAACTTAGCCCTAGGGAGGGCCTTAACGACATGCTCCTTGTTCTGCAGCTTGGTGCAGATGACACTGACTTGGCCAGTGTCGACCCCGGCCACTGTGCGTACCTGTCTGGAGCCCATTAGCTCCAGCACAGCATGGCGTCTTGTTCCTGTGGATAACGTGGAAGGGGTGGAGCCACATTTGGATGTGAAAGCTGTCTTTGCCACTGCTTTTCACCATGTACTTGTTGGCACAAATACAGGCAGCCTCCAGGGCTTCAGAGGAGAGTGGCTCCAACGCATGTGACACTGTGGTCAGAGTGGGAACTCAGCTTCTTTCTTTTGGCTTCTTCTGCCCCATGTCAAAGCCGTGGATCTGAGCATCATGGACACACCTCGACCGAAGCCAGACTTTGAATAGAGCTTGTTCTTACAGCACCAGGAGGGGCGGTGGTCATGGTGACACCAGGATCTTCGGTGAAAAGAGCTGCTTATTTTTCTTAAAAGAAAAAAAATACATTCTTGAGCCCCACCTTAGATCTACAGGGAAAAGTTAATGGGTGGTACCTAATAATCTTCATTTTTAACAAGCTCCCCAGGCAATTCTTTTGCTCGGTAGAGAAATGGCAGTTAAGGAACTATTGATCTAAAGCCCTAGCAGGGAGGGTAGGGCAATGCCTTATTCACAGTTGCTTCCTGTGAAAACTTTGTTACTCTAATTAGACTTCATATTTCTTAAAGATATGAGTAATAGTTGCTTCCCTTGTGGCTCAGCTGGTGACGAATCCGCCTGCAATGTGGGAGACCTGGGTTCAATCCCTGGGTTGGGAAGAATCCCTGGAGANGATTCACAGTTGCTTCCTGTGAAAACTTTGTTACTCTAATTAGACTTCATATTTCTTAAAGATATGAGTAATAGTTGCTTCCCTTGTGGCTCAGCTGGTGACGAATCCGCCTGCAATGTGGGAGACCTGGGTTCAATCCCTGGGTTGGGAAGAATCCCTGGAGAAGGGAAAGGCTACCCACTCCAATATTCTGGCCTGGAGAAGGGGGTCACAAAGAGTCGGACATGACTGAGCAACTTTCACTTCACTTCACTAATAACTCAGAATTTCCTATTCTCCTCTGATCTATCTAAAGCTGACTATACAGCAGATGCTCAAAGAATATTTACTGATTGACAGAAAGCAGAAATTCCAAGCACATTAGAGAGGCATTAGTTTGGGCTACTATCCTGGCCAATATTCTACTATACTCAAATTAAATGTAAATTTTACAGATATAAAGAGGTAGAAAAGAGATGTGATGGGGAAAAAATAAAAAACGGATGATTTTTTCCTTCAAGATCTTATTTTGAAATGTCCATACTTTTTGTTAATGAAAAAGAATGTAGTTATTATTGAATGTTCAAATTTAGTCCCAGGTATTTATAACCGTATTGTGCAAAAAAGGATCTCTGTTCATTACAGATTTATATATTATGTCCACTTACTCTGTTCTCCTTTCTTGTAGCTTCTAAGTGTTCCTATCTTAATTTTCCAAGTGGGGTTAACTACTAGAAGAATACATAGATTAAACAGATTATAGGTTGAAACAGATTTTTTAAAGATGAACCCATAGCCCAGCTCACAGTTCTATTGTCCACTGTGAGTATGGAAAGGAAAGCTATATGTTCTAGTCTAATGACATCGACAGAAGATTTAATGTATACAGAGCTAAAAAATCACACCCTGGGATAAAATACAACAGCAAGTCGTAAACTTTTATATTGAGGACACTTCAGTGACGAGTCAGCTCAAAGGACAGGAATCAGCTCAAGCAGATCCACTGCCCTAGTAACCTCTCTCCTCTTGTCAACAGTCTTCAGTGCCCAAACCTAAGGGAAGAGATTACATGCCGAGCCAAGCCAAGAGAAAGGATTCATCTTAGAGAACTTCCTGTTGGAACAGAAACGAAGGTTTCTGAGAAGTCTACTCAACACCCTTAGCAGGCTTTTTCATTCTCAATGAAGGATGAGTTAGAGTAGAGGTCTGGATCATGGAAACCTTGACATAATCCTTAACAAGTATTCCTACAGGAAGATTTCAAAGAACTTCAACAAAATTACAAATCAGAAGTACTCAACAAAAGCAAAATGGGTAGTGCTGAGTTGTCCCGAAAAGTCAGCAGCAAATAGTGCACCATACTGTTTCAAAACACACAGTAAGGGCAAAGTGTAATGTGCATAATATGCAGGGATTTTTACCTATCAGATCCATTCTGGAGAAAATGTATTATCATAAGTTCCTCAAAGTTCATTTTGTAGTTTTTCTTTATTTCCACTAGAGGTCAGATGAGAGATGATTGGCAAATACAAGAAAAATCCAGGCAGTCCTTGCTTTGCATGGTAGTGTGGGATCATAAAAATACTTACACAAGTTGAAAACACACAAAGCTATCTTAGTAATCATTGGGAAAATCACAACTGTCCCCTGAGCTTCAAAAATGTGAAAACATTTAAAACTCTCTTACTGTTAGTTGTAATGTATAGAGAAATGAAAAATTAGTGAAACATTTATTTAGTACACTGTAATTTAAAATATGAGGCTGTTAAGTGTGCCTTCACTAAGTGCTTCTGATTGCACATCCAGAGTCCCTCAAGGGGCAGCAGGGTCTACACTCTTACCATCAGTTACTCATTTCACTATTTCATTTATGCTCAATTTAAATTTCACTTCCAGAAACATCACTTTTTGTTCTCTGATGGACTTTCGTCTTTACTGACCACTTCCCTCTTTTGATCACCCAGCTTCATATGTAAGATGGGTAGGATGTCGGGTTTATCGGTGAGAAAGCAGGATGCGGCACAGCACCCTTTCCTGCCTGGGTGTGAGCTGAAGGACGACTTGCTGATCTGCACACTGAAGAGCTAGCAGCAAACTCTGTTCTTTATTTGCACAGTTAATATATCATAGTGGCCAAATTTTGAATCGTGCTCTTGGGAGACTGGTATTTAACTAAACCATGCTGATTCAGTAATGTAAGGAGAAATATATATTTGGTCTTCCCTCCTGGTCCTTGCACAACAGTACCTAAAACCTTTGTAAAGTTCCTGAGTGACAGAGGAGCGTCTTTTGTTATTCCTAACAAGCCCCTCTCAACCACACTTGAGTTTATGCTAATACGGTGACCCTGGACGGGCCCATGGATAGCTTCACAACGGTCAAGCTGTCCCCAGAACCGACTGTGTGATTAGAGATTTAGAGTTTCAGCCCATGTCCAACCTTTAAGGAAGGGAAAGAAGTTGGAAATTAACAACAACAAAAAAAAAAATCACCAATGGCCAATGATTTAATCTATCATGTCTATATAGTGAAGCTTCTATTAAAAACCCTACCCAAAGGGTTTGGAGTGCTTCAGGGTTGGTGAATGCATTCAGGGGCCAGAAGAGTGACATATCCCCAATTCCAAAGGGACAGAAGTATGTGGGACCCTTAGGACCTTGCCCTATGTACCTCTTCATCTGGTTATTCATATATAACCTTTATAATATCCTTTATAATAATATGAAGGAATAACGCAAAGGAAAGTGCTTCCCTGGGTTCTGTGAGCCATCAGAGCAAATTATCAAACCTAAACAGGGAGTCGTGGAAACCCCCAATTTGCAGCCAAGTCAGACAAAAATGGACATAACCCACGAATTCACTATTTGTGATTGGTGTCTGAAGTAGGGGGGACGGATTAGCTGGACTGACCCCTTAACCTATGGTGGTGATGTTGTATAGTGGCTAAGTCATGTCTGACTCTTTGCAACCCCATGGACTGTAGCCTACCATGCTGCTCTGTCCATGGAACTGTCCAGGCAAGAATAACGGAGTGAGTTGCCATTTCCTTCTCAGATGGCATCTTACCGACCCAAGGATCAAACCCGTGTCTCCTCATGGGCAGGCAGATTCTTTACCACTGAGCCACCAGGGAAGACCCCAAAATACGGAACATTTCACAGTTAACCTGTGGAGTCTACTCTAATTCCAGGTAATCACTATCAGAGTTGAATTAAACTATAGGACACCCAGTTGGTGTCTACAGAGAACTGAGTGTAGAAAACCCCCACATTTGTTGTCAGAAGTGCTATAACCAGAGAAACAGTTTTCCTTTGCATGGTGACTGAAATCTGTGCAAATCAGAACCACACAAAGTATGGGCTGCCTATACAGCATTCTCTAAAACAGTACTTCTGAAACTGTCCCACGGGAGTTAAGGTTACATACATAAAGATTCCACAGTCAAATAAGACTAGGGAGGTGCTGGGCTGAGATCAAATCACTTTATTTACCAGCAAAACGCCTTGGAGAATTCAACCAGTTGATGTGCACACTGCATTTCCCAGATGGGGATCAAGGTGGTGTTATTACTTCCAACCTTAGGAATGTGTTATAGAAGTTAACGTTCGGACTCACCAGCTGTGAATATTTACTACACATTTAAGGTTTTATAATTACAATTGTTATAGTTTAAATTTATAATTTTTTTAAATTTACAATTTTTACAATTGGTACAAAGCACTGGTATATTAAATGCTTACTAAAACCACTCCCTTAACACAGGATACCAAATTAGCAACAGCATTACCAATCACTTACAGCATTCAGTATTGGAAAACATACAAGCAAGAAAAGTCAATAACTAATAACACACTAAAACTTTTGAAACCTATTTCTGCCTCTCTCTTTTTTTTGCACTGGGGATCCAGGGATTCCGTAGTAGCTCAGAGGATAAAGAATCCTCCTGCAATGTGGGAGGACTTGGGTTTGATCCCTAGGTTGGGATGATCCCCTGGAGGAGGGCCTGGCAACCCACTCTAGTATTCTTGCCTGGAGAATCCCCATGGACAGAGGAGCCTGGCGGGCTATCGTCTGTGGTCGCAAAGAGTCAGACATGACTGAGACACAGGACCACAGAGAGGATCCCAGTTCCTGATCAGGGATCCGTGAAGCCATGACCCTGCAGTGGAAACTTGGGAGGCTAAACCACTGGACAGCCAGGGGAGTTCCTAAAACTATCCTTTCAACCTTAAAAGAAACTTATCGAGATGTCTGTCTCATATCTCCCTTCATTTCACTTCAGTTCAGTCGATCAGTCATGTCCGACTCTTTGCGACCCCCTGAATCACAGCACACCAGGCCTCCCTATCCATCACCAACTCCGGGAGTTCGCTCAGACTCACGTCCATCGAGTCGGTGATGCCATCCAGCCATCTCATCCTCTGTCATCCCCTTCTCCTCCTGCCCCCAACCCCTCCCAGCATCAGAGTCTTTTCCAATGAGTCAACTCTTCTCATGAGGTGGCCCAAGTACTGGAGTTTCAGCTTTAGCATCATTCCTTCCAAAGAACACCCAGGACTGATCTCCTTTAGAATGGACTGGTTGGACTTCCTTGCAGCACAAGGGACTCTCAAGAGTCTTCTCCAACACCACAGTTCAAAAGAATCAATTCTTCGGCGCTCAGCCTTCTTCACAGTCCAACTCTCACATCCATATATGACCACTGGAAAAACACAATATAATGTGTGTGTGCTCAGTCGCTTAGTTGTGTCAGACTCTTTGTGACCCCATCATGACGTAATTAACAAACATTGATAGGACACTTCCTAGGCGCAAGCCTAAAAACTGTACCCTTACCTTAAAGAGCTGACAATTTTATCAAAATACACAATAAGAAGCAAGATCCACCGTATCGCTATGCCAGACGTCTGATTTTCTTCTGGGCAAAATTACCTATCAGCCAGGACCACCCTTCCCCACAGAGCTTCTTTCTTAGGGTTAAAAATTTAAAGCTACCATCCGGCACTGTGAGCTCTCTGACCTCAAAAATAATAACCCTGCCTGCCAAGCCTGTTTAAGTGATATTTGCAAAGTCCCTTTTGCATTGATTGACTCCATTCCTGGCTAAGCCCATCCAGTTGTCACCAATGCATCAGAATGAGAGTGGGCAATTTAAGAAGACCTCTTACTGAATTCCCCATCAAAATCTTGAAGTTTTTCTCTAGATAAGAAAACAAAATCAGAAGCAGCAATACGGGCCAGTTAAAGAAGATAAGAGAAAGCAGGAAAACCATGTATCAAGGAAAGAGATGAACACTGTTGAATGAATGCCCACCTGACCTGTGGCAATACAGCGCACAAACTGTACAACACGTGCCAGCAGCTCATGGGGCACAGAGAGCAACTTAGGCCCATGACGGGAAGACACTGAAACTAAGTGGTGCAGTATCCTACCAAGAAGAGCACAGTATACTGCGAAAATCCTTCTAAAAATAGTTGACACATAAAGAAGTTTAACTCCTGAGTAACTTTTCTGAGGATACTCAGCCACATTTCACAAGTAGAACCTTGGGGGAAATCTTGTTTAAGTAGCCTATAACATTTCCCAAAGATGGCAATGCCAGTGCTATAGTTTTTAATATGCTCGTTAATCTGTAAAATGTTAACACTTCATTGCCGTTGTTCCCAGGTTAAAGGTTACCTATTACCATGAAATGTTTCTAGCATTTTAAAAAGTAGGGATTCAAAAGGAATAAAGGAAGGGAGAAATAAATTAAAAGAGTTTCAAATTAAAATCATATCACACAGAAACTCCAAGTCAAGGCATCTTTCTAAGGTAGCTGCTCCTGCTGCTGCTGCTGCTGCTAAGTCACTTCAGTCGTGTCCGACTCTGTGTGACCCCATAGACGGCTGCCCACCAGGTTCCCTCATCCCTGGGATTCTCCAGGCAAGAACACTGGAGTGGGTTGCCATTTCCTTCTCCAATGCATGAAAGAGAAAAGTGAAAGTGAAGTCGCTCAGTCTGTCCGACTGTTAGCGACCCCATGGACTGCAGCCCACCAGGCTCCTCCGTCCATTGGATTTTCCAGGCAAGAGTACTGGGGTGGGGTGCCATTGCCTTCCCCGTTCTAAGGTAGCAGGACCAGAAAACTATTCGGGGAAGTAAGCAAGCAACTTTCACAGTCTCCTTTGGGAGTCATGGTCCCCAAACATCTGCACATAGACATGAGTACATGAGTAAATGGAAACACTCTTATTATACAGGCACAATAATGTATATTATCACATAATGTATATAATAGACTGTCATGCTATCAATAAGGGGAATCCAAACTCTATTTTTGAATCCAATTATCTTTCGACCATCTACTTATGATTGGCCACTCTTCAATTAACACTTTTCAACCCATTGAGGTTGGAGTGTCCCAGAAGCAGATCTTGACACACAAATCTGAGTGGGGGGTCCACAGGGGAGGTAATCTCTGGAAGCACTGGCAGGTGAATGGAAAAGGGGGACAAAGAAGGGGAGGAGGCCACAGTGGGTACCTTCAGGAATATTTACCCCTTTGGGGACACCTGGAAGATGACTCCATGCAGAAGGGGCTTCAGGTGGTCCCAGCAGTGGAAGAAGAAGCTCAGATATTTATCCACTGTCTCCCAATCAACAAAGGTTAAGGGCTATCCAGAGGCATTAACTGCCCAGAATTCCCAGCCTGCTTCACATGGTAAGCTGCTGAGCACCTGGAGCCAGAACAAGCCCTCAGGTCAATTCTCAAGTGCTTTCAACAAGAAGGTATTCCAGACACAGGGACAGAGACAGAGAGAGAGAGATGATGATGTTATTCAGTTGCTCAGTTGTGTCTGACTCTTTGCAACCCCATGGAATGCAGCAAACCAGGCTTCCCTGTCCTTCACTCTCTCCCAAACTCTGGGAGAGGTAGAGATTGGAAATTCAGAAGCCAGGGGTGATGGGTGGGGTTCAGGAGAGCCTGCTACCTGGGTGGACTGTAGTCGAGCCAAACTGATATGCAGCAATACTGAATTTGGTTACTCTTTGTACATATACACATGCTCATCTTAACATTCCCTGTGTTCTTCATCCTTCTGTCCATTACTCCTCCATTCTCTCTGTGATGAATAATGAACAAGTACATACGTAAAATACATATGATGGGTGTGGAGAAAAGGGAACCCTCCTACACTGTTGGTGGAATGCAAACTAGTACAGCCACTGTGGAGAACAGTATGCAGATTTCTTAAAAAATGTAATAGAACTGCCATAGGACCCGGCAACCCCACTGCTGGGCATACACACCGAGGAAACGAGAACAGAAAGAGACACGTGTACCCCAATGTTCATCACAGCACTGTTCATAATAGCCAGGATGTGGAAGCAACCGAGATGAATGGATAAAGAAGTTGTAGTACATATATACAATGGAATATTACTCAGCCATAAAAAGGAACACATTTCAGTCAGTTCTGATGAGGTGGATAAAACTGGAGCCTATTATTATACAGAGTGAAGTCAGTCAGAAAGAGAAACACAAAAACTGTATATTAACACGTATATATGGAATTTAGAAAGACAGTAATGACAATCCTCTACGCAAGGCAGCAAAAGACACCCAGATGTGAAAAACAGACTTTTGGACTCTGTGGGAGAAGGCAAGGGGGGGATAATTTGAGAGCAAAGCATGGAAACATGTACATTACCATGTGTGAAACAGATGACCAATGCAAGCAGGGCACTCAAAGCTGGTGCTCTGGAACAACCCAGAGGGTGGGGTGGGGAGGGAGGCAGGGAGGGGTTCAGGATGGGGGGACACATGTGCACCCATGGCTGACTCATGCCAATGTATGGCAAAAAACCATCACAGTATTGTAAGTATCCTCCAATTAAAATAATTAATTTTGGGGGGTGGGTGGTGGGAGGGGGGGTTCATGTTTGGGAATTCATGTACACTCATGACGGATTCATGTCAATGTATGCCAAAACCAATACAGTACTGTAAAGTAAAATAAAGTTAAAAAAATAAGTAATTTTTAAAATAAAGGCATACGCTACACACACACACAAGTACATATGATAAAGTGATTATACATAAATAGGTATAGACTAAATAATATTAATAATGTTACCAATTAATAAGTAATATTTAATACTTAATTTCTGAACAAAGATTAAGGACAAAGTTGTCCAACTTGAGGAGGAAATCCAAAACTGATTTGTGCATGTGGGAACTCAGCAACATCCCAGAGGGAGAAATAACCATTCCTACCAGTTCCAGAGACACACAGAAAGCTGATGGGTTGTAAAGATCTGTCCTGTCCCACCTCTGAGAGCAGCCTCGGCTCTGGGCCGACTGCCATGAGTCCCTTGTGAGACAGGATATGACGCAGAAGAATGAAACAGGGAGCAGACGGAAGGAGGGCAATCATCCTTTAGACAAAAGGGATTAAACTATTTTAGCTATTTTAAAAGAAGTTCCACAGAGAAAGCAGCACCTCAGGAACTATTTTTGAATGAAGAAAAGACATTATGGTGATGCCCAGGGACTTTCCAGAGATTTTTTTCTGCTGAAGAGGAAAGTGTTGTGTTATATTCATATATCTGTGGTGAGGGCTGAGGGGTGGGGGGTGGCTAGAGGGAGGGTAAACACTAAGGAAAGGGGGGACGGGGGCTACTCGCCTGAGGAAGGAAAACAAAGAAAGCTAGGATAAGGCAGAAGAGATTAGATCATGCAGGGACAGCGAGAGACAAAAATAAAATGAAGAAGGATTTCTGCAGGTGGGGGTCCAAGCTGTATTAGTTTATTCGTTTGTATGCCACAGTATGGTACGTGGGTAAAACAGACACTTGACACTATCTGCTTTCCTTCCACCAAGCGATGAACACACAGTGTAAAATGAACCCAAATGCCTTCTATGGCTCAACTATTCACTCATCCAAAGCACTCTCGGGACACTGGAAACACAACAATGATAAAATCAAGAAACCAAGTGTCTACACTCTCAAAGCTTACATTTTACTGGAAGGAGATAGACAGAAATGAGGCTGGTACAGCCCGAAAGAGCAGTGGCAGGGGACAGTTGGGGACAATCTGCTGGGTCTTATGGGCCACAGGAATGCTTCCACTCTGAGTGGGATTCCAGCAGAAGAGTCACAGGATCTGACATTTTAAAAGTACTGCTCTGGTTTCTGTGTTGGCAGAAGGAGGACTAGTTAGGAGGCTACTGCAATAATCTCACTTTATATAGGAGAGGGAGGTGAAATGATGAGAATCAGTGAGATTCTGAAGGTGAGCCAACAGGATTTTGCTGAACATTTAGTGCAGATTACGCGAGAAGAAAAGTAAAAGTGTTAGTCGCTCAGTCAAGTTTGACTCTGTGACCCCTTGGACTGTAGCCAGCCTCCTCTGTCCATGGAATTCTCTAGGCAAGAATACAGGAGTGGCTGCCATTCCCTTCTCCAGAGAAGAAGCGAGGATGACTCCAAAGATTCTGGCCCAAGTTCAGTTCAGTCGCTCAGTCGTGTCCGACTCTTTGCGACCCCATGAATCGCAGCACGCCAGGCCTCCCTGTTCATCACCATCTCTTGGAGTTCACTCAGACTCATGTCCATCAAGTCCGTGATGCCATCCAGCCATCTCATCCTCGGTCGTCCCCTTCTCCTCCTGCCCCCAACACCTCCCAGCATCAGAGTCTTTTCCAATGAGTCAACTCTTCACATGAGGTGGCCAAAGTACTGGAGTTTCAGCTTTAGCATCATTCCTTCCAAAGATATCCCAGGGCTGACCTCCTTCAGAATGGACTGGTTGGATCTCCTTGCAGTCCAAGGGACTCTCAGGAGTCTTCTCCAACACCACAGTTCAAAAGCATTGATTCTTCGGCGCTCAGCTTTCTTCACAGTCCAACTCTCACATCCATACATGACCACAGGAAAAACCATAGCCTTGACTGGCCCAAAGGAACTGCCATTAACCGAGATGAAGAGGATGGTGGAAAGAGTAGGGCTGACTGGGAAGCCAGATCTGGAGTTTGACTTTAGACACACTAGAGGATCAGATGCTTACTGTTCATCCAAGTAGAGATACTGAGTTGGCGATTACATATTTAAGACGAGACCTCAGGGCCGAGGTCTACAAAGGTGATAAAAATTTAGGGATCACCCACACACAGATGAAAGCTGAAGTGGTGAGACCAGATACGTTAATGTCAGAAAAAGAGAACTACTGAGGAATGAGCCCTGTGGCACTCCAGTGACAAAAGCCCAGGGAGATGAGAAGGAAATGCAATGAGGACTGAGGATGAGGAGAAGGAAGGAAGAGGGAGGCCCGAGAACTATCAGTACAGGAGTCTTCCAGAAGCCAGGTAAGGCGAATCTCACTAACTTTGATAAGAACTGCTCCAACGGAGCAGCAAAGATGAAAGTGCCACTGGACTTGGTTCAGAGAGAATGGACCTCAACTAGATAAGGAAAGATGGGAAGAAAAGCCACAGCTGGAGGCAGCGAACACAGACAATTCTGGAGAATTTTACTACAAAGGGAGGAAAGAAATGAGGCTGCAACTGGAGGATGAATGTCAGATTATTTTTTAATGAAGTTAAACATTATTTGCACACTAATGAGGGGGGGGGAATGATACTGGAGAAGGGGGTAACTGCTGGGGTCAAGTCCTTGAATAAGGAGATGGGATCTTCTACAATGAATACACCTACAGATAATCTCCAATGACTTAGCAGTTTCTTTTTCTTCTCTGAAATTACATTTCCAGAAAATTTCCTATTTCTGAAAATAGATCTCTCCAACTAAAGCAAACTTTGGCTCACATACAAATGGTTGAATGTGAGATGTGTAGCACTGACGCTTCAAAAACAGCGACTACAATAAAAAATGTCTGAAGGGGAAAACGTCACTTATTTGAAGAATATATACTATTTTGACAAAACAGATAAACTACTTTTCATCATTTAAGGGTCCCTTCTGTGGGTGTGTACAAGCCCTTCAGCTACATTTTATTAATCTATTTCAAGGTCTATCAAAGTGTGCCCTTTGCATACCTGAATGAATAGATTTCAAGCAGGCTTGAAGTCTGCTAGAAAGATGGCCCGCCTGAGCAGCCCATCTACAAGTCATCCAGTCTTGCCATAAATACAGAGGAATATGCTGAGGCTGGGAGTAGTTACTCACACTGCTGGGCAGGCAAGGTCACCATTAAAACAGAGAGGAACCCAGAGGACCCTAGCATGGTCAACACCGTGAGAACCTGATGGGATCCAGTTCCTGGAGGGCACTGTCACTGGGAACAGGACATCAGTATGAGAAGTGAAGACCAGGTTAGCTTGTCCTGCCAATGGGACGAATTCTGCAGAGACTTCCGCTTTACAGAGCCATTCTCGTTTGGTTAATTCTTCAATCCTTTACTACCATTAGCAAAACCTGTATCCTTTACCTGTGTCTGTATTATCCTTTCGGCAATCACCATCACCCTTCTGACAATCTTACACATAAACATTTTAGATGATAACGCCTCTTTATCTCAATAAATGTATCTTTTCTCACAAATACTAAAATATGTAGTCAGCACTGCAAACAGGATTTAACAGATACCACTGTTTAGGACAAAATTAAATTTTAAAAACCAAAATCTGTTTAAAGTGGCTTTAAGGAAAAATATTAAGTAAACAGTACAAGTGCTACGCAGATGCGGCAGAAACCATGATGGTGGTCAATGAAAGCTGGAAATGCGACAGTGGTAAGGAAACCAAAAATCACTGATGTGGTGAAGAGAGACGAAAAATCACGCATACCTTAACATCATTTGGTCCTTAAGTTCTAAGAAATTTGTGCCACAGTTTTCCTCTGTCCTGTCCAAAAAAACAGAACCTCTCAAAGCACCGAAACCAGTGAATGCATCATGCAGCGGCCCTGCGGCCAGGACAAGGCCAAAAACAACGCACTGTGCAGCAGGCAGGAGGTAAGTGGAGAGAGCGGCTGGGTGACACTCCTGCCGGGCCAGGCAGCCCCAGCGAGGCAATCCTGGGGGAGAGGGGTGTGTGAAAGGCTGTGGAGCTTCCAAATCCTCATCATTTCCAACACGGGTTTCAAGGAATGAGAACCCAAGCCCAGGGCAGGGAATCTGAGCTCTCCTCCCACAAGGGGAGAGCAAAGAAGAGGAAAATAAGGCAAGCAGAGCCCAGTGCGGACTACTTGGCATCTGGATGGCTGGAAAAGTGAGCATGAGGAGAGAAGTCCCTGAATCAAATAGAAGGGACTCTGCTCTCCCCGTAACCATGGCATCGAAGGAAATGATGATCCTCCGATATGCAGAAAATAAGGACAGGCCAGCAAAAAAAAGGAAAGTGACTTCAAGAACCAGACACACAGAAAGCCGGCCTTAAAATAGGAAGAACGTAAGAGGAATATGAGTCAGACCTATGACAAGTTAAATTAAGTAAAAAAGCTCCAATTCCTCTAATCTGCAGACAGCTCACATCCCAAGGCTCCTTCATGAAGCAGTGACGTGAAAAAGACTGGCCACACGTCTATGGCGCAGCATGTGTGACCCGTGAGGCTCTGAGGGAGGCCACAGAGAAGAGCAAAATCCCAGGAACCCACAAGGCTCTGGAGGGAAGGCCCCCATGCGCCGGCCACCACAGAAAGCCTCCCAAGTCATTGACGGGAACCATCCACAAAGTCTCTGCTTCAAAAGATGCCTTTTGCCCCATACTTGTCACAGAGATTCCTGGGCAGTATAAATATCTCCAGGACTTCCAGACAGATGTCCAGGGCCATTTAATTTTCTTTTTTACATTTATTAATATTTAAGTGTCCTAAATCAAAAGGACCACAGTGGACTATGTCCCAATTTCTTTGTTAAACAGGACCACTCATCCATGAGTAGCTTTTGTGCATACAAACCCACCAAATCATCTACAATGGCACAGCTTTCCCCAGCTTCTGCAGTTTCATAATTCATTGCACACGATATCAGACTGCTATGACTACTGATAAACACAAGTTGATATTATGTTTGAAATCCTGTGTTTTGAGCTCAAGGAAAACACTTCCACTTTACAAAGGAAGAGAAGTTTAACACTTCTCCACAAAGCATTCTGAAAGTTTTACTTCCCCCTACCCCTAAAATAAAAATTGGATATGTCATTGTGTTTCCTCTAACAATGATTTTTTTGATGTATTAGAATTATCAGATGAATGCAACTTACAGCCCTGATAAAGAAGTATCTTACATTTGCATAGTTAGTATGTTGATCAAACTTGTATTTCACTACAAGTGCTCCTTACCCTTTCTGTCTTTAATCAAAAGTCTCTTTAGAAAATAAATTTTAAATAGGGTTACAGCTTTTAAAAAGTGGGCTTCCCTGGGAGCTCAGCTGGTAAAGAATCTGCCTGCAATGCAGAAGACCCCAGTTCGATTCCTGGGTTGGGAAGATCCCCTGGAGAAGGGATAGGCTACCCACTGCAGTATTCTGGCCTAAAGAATTCCATGGACTGTATAGTCCATGAGGTCACAAAGAGTCGGACACAACTGAGCAACTTTCACAGCTAAAAACAATTTCAGAATGTATAATGCTAGGAACTTAAGAATGTACCTAAATGCTTATCGAGAATAAAGATAAACACAAAAATATATACGTATACATCGTACTGTTAAGTACTAAAAAAAGAGAGAGAGAAACCAGCTGAAGAATTATCAACAGAGAGCCAGGTAAATTATGGCAGATCCACAGAATGGAGTTCTGTGCACCCATTGAAAAGCATGAGGTATCTGCATATACTGATGTGGAAAGCTCCCCTAGACCACTGGAGTATTTTTAAAAACTAAGAAGAACAAGGTACAAAACCATGTATACCATGTGACCCCTTCCAACTGGATCAAAATTCAAAATTGTTAACGGTATGTCCCACTGGGGAAAGGGGACTGTAGGAAGGAGACAAGACACTCCCACTTTTCATTTTTCTATCTTTCTATATTGCTTGAATTGCTTAGCAGATTTTGGAGGTTTTTTGTTTTTTTAGTTACAAGTTATGTGGTCAAAGATGATATGGACCTTTTTTAAGAGTCATCATTCTGCTTCACATTGCTCAAAACTAATACATATTATACATTGAACTTTTTCCTTTAATAACCAATAGAAGATGCTAATGAGCCAATTAATTTCAAAACTAGTGATTAAGGGAAAGAATCAAGCATTTAAATCTGCCTCTCCTATATAAACAGTACCACTAGGTAACCAAAGGAGTAGACAAAGGGAAGTTTTCTCATTATAAAAGTACTCCAGCTAATAAATGAAGAAAAAATTTTATAATTAAAATATCATTTTGCAACTGCTAATGAACAAATGAATGGATACTGGCATTGACCAATAGCAGCAAACATAACAAAAATAGAAACAACCAGACATTTCATGCCTCCTGATAGAAGACTATACCATCCAGACATAAAATACTCTTGGGGGGAAAAAATACCTGAAATCGGATCAAGATCTTCTAGCTCCAACTATCAATTTACAGGGAAGAAAGGAACATGTTGAGAGATACTGCTGCTGTTGCTAAGTCACTTCAGTCGTGTCCGACTCTGTGTGACCCACAGACGGCAGCCCACCAGGCTCCCCCATCCCTGGGATTCTCCAGGCAAGAATACTGGAGTGGGTTGCCATTTCCTTCTCCAATGCATGAAAGAGAAAAGTGAAAGGGAAGTCGCTCAGTCTGTCCAACTGTTAGCGACCCCATGGACTGCAGCCCACCAGGCTACTCCGTCCATTGGATTTCCAGGCAAAAGTACTGGGGTGGGGTGCCATTGCCTTCCCCATTGAGAGATACTACAGGGATATGATAAGCAAATTCCAGAAAGTGGATAAACAACCACTTTCTGCAAGAAATAAATCGCAAAGGAAAAAAGAGAAACATGAGCAAAACCGACAAACAGGGTTTTCCAAAAGCAGGACTACTGACATTTAGGACTAGCTGACTGTGTGGATCACAACACATCGTGGAAAACGCTGAAAGAGACGGGAATCCCAGACCACCTGACCCGCCTCTTGAGAAACCTATATGCAGGTCAGGAAGCAACAATCAGAACTGGACAAGGAACAACAGACTGGTTTCAAATAGGAAAAGGAGTCCGTCAAGGCTGTATATCTGTCTCTTATACACATCTAGATGTGTATAAGAGACAGGGCAATGCCAGTGCTATAGTTTTTAATATGCTCATTAATCTGTAAAATGTTAACACTTCATTGCCGTTGTTCCCAGGTTAAAGGTTACCTATTACCATGAAATGTTTCTAGCATTTTAAAAAGTAGGGATTCAAAAGGAATAAAGGAAGGGAGAAATAAATTAAAAGAGTTTCAAATTAAAATCATATCACACAGAAACTCCAAGTCAAGGCATCTTTCTAAGGTAGCTGCTCCTGCTGCTGCTGCTGCTTGGGAGAAATATCAATAACCTCAGATATGCAGATGACACCACCCTTATGGCAGAAAGTGAAGAGGAACTAAAAAGCCTCTTGATGAGAGTGAAAGAGGAGAGTGAAAACGTTGGCTTAAAGCTCAACATTCAGAAAATGAAGATCATGGCATCTGGTCCCATCACTTCATGGCAAATAGATGGGGAAATAGTGTCAGACTTTATTTTGGGGGGCTCCAAAATCACCGCAGATGGTGACTGCAGCCATGAAATTAAAAGACGCTTACTCCTTGGAAGGAAAGTTATGACCAATCTAGACAGCATATTGAAAAGCAGAGACATTACTTTACCAACAAAGGTCCGTCTAGTCAAGGCTATGGTTTTCCCAATGGTCATGTATGGATGCAAGAGTTGGACTGTGAAGAAAGCTGAGCGCCAACGAATTGATGCTTTTGAACTGTGGTGTTGGAGAAGACTCTTGAGAGTCCCATGGACTGCAAGGAGATCCAACCAGTCCATTCTAAAGGAGATCAGTCTTGGGTGTTCATTGGAAGGACTGATGAGAAAGCTGAAACTCCAGTTCTTTGGCCACCTCATGTGAAGAGTTGACTCACTGGAAAAGACCCTGACGCTGGGAGGGAATGGCGGCAGGAGGAGAAGGGGACGACCAAGGATGAGATGGCTGGATGGCATCACCGACTTGATGGACATGAGTTTGAGTAAACTCCGGGAGTTGGTGATGGACAGGAAGGCCTGGCGTGCTGCGATTCATGGGGTCACAAAGAGTCGGACATGACTGAGCAACTGAACTGAACTGAACTGAACTCTTCCTTACGGGGCTGCTCTGTGCGTGATGTTCAGCAGCATACCTGCTCTCCTACGACATGCTTGGAACAACTCTCCCCACCCCCTGCCAAAACAACAAATGTCTCCAGACACTGCCTCGTGTCCCTTGGGAGGCAGCATCCCATCCAGCTGAGAACCAATGATACAATAATCACGTGTGGACCTTACTTGGACCTCAACGCAAACTATTAATATAGTACCAAGATTTACCATTTATTGTAGTTTTTCTTAGAAGAGGCCTTATCTTAAGAGATATATGTGCTAAAATAGTCACAGATAGAATGATACACCCCAAGTTGACTTAAAAATAACACCAAGCGCAAGGGAAATAAGGGCAGGGTTAAATGAAACAAGATTGGTCATGAATGAATTGTTAATCATTAAAGTGGAGTGGATGGACGTGAGTTTGAGTGAACTCCGGGAGTTGGTGATGGACAGGGAGGCCTGGAGTGCTGCAATTCATGGGGTCGCAAAGAGTTAGACATGACTGAGCGACTGAACTGAAAGTGGAGTGGTGGTATCTGGGAGCCCATTATACTGTTCTGTTTATTTCTGTTTAAATCTGAAATTTTCTTAAAAAAAAAAAAAAAAACACAAAAATTAAAATAAAGCCAAGACTCTCGTGGTGGCTAGCAGCATCCAACTGAATGACAAATCAACCCACTGAAAGAATCTTAACATTCAACTAGTTTCCATTAACCATGCTTGGGGCTCTCAGAACATATAAATAGATGATTCTTAAAAAAAAAAAAAAAAAAAGGAAAAAGAAAATGGCCCCAAGTCCCATGAAAAATTGTTCAAATCATCTGTAATTTTTAGAGATATGCAAATAAAAACATGGATACCATTTTTCACCTCTTAGATTGGCAAAGATTAAGACAACAGGTCCTGATGCCAAGAATGTGGAGAAAGTGGAACTCTTCTACACTGATGGTGGGAACGAAAACTAGTGCAGCCATTCAGGAGAGGAATCTGGTGAACCTGACAAAACAATGCACTCATTTTTGACCAAGTAATTCTACTTCTAGGATCTAACCTGCAAGCTAACGTGGAGATACACTTCCATTAAAACGAAAATACACATGCACAAGGTTACTCATGACTGTAATCATAAAAACAACCTAGATGCCCATACACAAGAAAATGGATCAATAGATCAGGGTGTATCCACACAAAGAAGTACCATACAGCTGTTAAAAAGAATAAAGAAGAGCTCCACAAAGTGACATGAGTGATTTCCAGTATACACTGTCAAAGTGAAAAAAAAAAGCAAAGAGTATTTATTGTATGATACACTTTGTATAAAAAGAAAAAAGCAGATGTGAGAAAAGACACATGGATCTGCTTGTTTTGTGAGAAAACAAACAAAAGACATCACATTAGCCTACCAGGCTCCTCCCTCCATGGGATTCTCCAGGCAAGAATACTGGAGTGGGTTGCCATACTTTATGTATACACTAGGATTGAAGAAATAAGTAAATTATATATTGTAGATAATGAGAGCCGCATCTCTGTTAGTCAACAAAGTTATGAGTAAGGAAAGGGGAAGGTTAAAATGAACTCTGTGATGTTAGATTAGAATCAAAGGTATTATAAAATTTTAGAGTCTTAATACAGATAGACAGACACAAACACACATATGTGTGTGCACGTGTATGACTAGAGTATTTCCCAGCTCTCTCCACTGAGTAGGCCTAGAAGTAATGAGTCCACAAATTGCCAGACCTTGGTTTCTAACAGCCATTCTCCAATAAAAGGAACCAGGGCTCACACAAACACATACAAAAATCATAGAAGTTACCAGTAACTCACACTGTAAGTAATATAAAAGTAAGTAAGCAATCACTACAACAATAAAACGTAGCTTCCAAAAAGAATCAGACACTTGGTAGCAGCTGCAACATCAGAACTGACCTACTGCTCAAAAGCTGTCCCAATTATTGTGGTGTTTCAACTGCTCAAGCCAGCCAGAGCTCACTTGATAATCAAACGCCTTTACACCTGTCCTATTCTTATTCTTGAGCTCCACCACATCAGATCATCAAATACAAAGGTGCTCTTCTCCTTGGTGATCAGTAAACTCAATTTCATGCCTAAGAACACGAGATATGAGAGCAAACCAAGCAGAAATCTGCCCGCAAACTAACGGTTTAAAATTTTCTAAAGCTTGATGGAAGAACTATGTTAGTGTCCCTAAGCATCATATGACTCCATTTCACAACATATTTTCATTCAAAAAGCAACACTGAGCATGTATGCATAATTACTATTGTAAGTGAAACATATGAAGAAAATACTCATATATTCTCCTACAATAAACTGTCACAACAACAAAAAAAAGATGTTGAGAAATTCAATAAATAGACTTTTTGTCTCTTACAGGGAGATGATACATGTTCACGTAGTATGTTTTTAATACTGAAAGACTTGATCATTAAGCAGAAATGTATATAAAATCAATTTTAAAAGTAATTCCCAACAAATCCATTCTGAAGGAGATCAACCCTGGGAATTCTTTGGAAGGAATGATGCTAAAGCTGAAACTCCAGTACTTTGGCCACCTCATGCGAAGAGGTGACTCATTGGAAAAGACTCTGATGCTGGGAGGCATTGGGGGCAGGAGGAGAAGGGGACGACAGAGGATCAGATAGCTGGATGGCATCACTAACTTGATGGACGTGAGTCTGAGTGAACTCTGCGAGTTGGTGATGGACAGGGAGGCCTGGCGTGCTGCGATTCATGGGGTCGCAAAGAGTTGGACACGACTGAGCAACTGAACTGAACTGAACCTTGACATTAAGAAAAATCAAAATACACTCCAATAAGAAGTCCATTGTAAGAGGGATGAAACAATTATAAAAATTTTCAAGTAACTTTTATTCCCAAGGCAGTTATGATTATTTTAAACCTATTTATGCCAGAGAAAATAATTGCAATAAAGAAAAATAGGGAAGATGTTTATAGATGTGTTTCTATGGAACCATGTCACATCTGTTTACCTATGCCACCACCCCAGCACACCCACCACCCCAGGACAGAGGCGGAGTTCAGACCTCGCTCTATGACCTAGCTCTACAACCCTGGGAAAGTTACTGACCTCTCAACCCTCAGACTCGTCATCTGTAAAATGGAGATAACAACAACACTTATCCAGCAAGGTTACAGTGAGAATTAGATGAGTTAGTTAACAGAGCTAATGTGTTTAGAACAGCACCTAGTGCTGGTGAAGCATTCAGTTTAAGTGTCTGAGTAAGTTCCCAGGACTCCACAATGAGTAGCTGGGAAACTCCTTCCTATCCAACAGCATTATTCTTGGTAACATGCTTCTATCCCCACAAACCAGGCTCTTCATTCATTCAAACTTCAGGAATAAAAACTAATATAGGACCTGTGTAAATTACCAAAACCCACTCAAACATTCTAAATCATCCCTCACCCGGAATATCACAATGGCTTTCTTACTCATCTGCCTGTCACCTTTACCTCCCCTCTCTCCAGTCTTTTCTCCATGTGGCAGCCAGAGTGAATCTTTTAAAGGTTAAGTCAAATGGTTTATTCCTCCACTCAAAATATTTGCTCCGAGTGAAATTCAACATTTTTTAGCATTCCAGTGTCTTTTTCAAAACCTTCCATAATCACACCATATGAATGCAGACTTCTACTACTCCCAGTCCTTTCTCTTCTAACTCAATTTCTCTTCACAGCACTAAACATTCTTTCATCATGTGTATTTGTCCATCTATCCCCCACTCCCCACCACCCCTGTGCACGTGTGCTCAGTTGTACCTGACTCTCTGCAACCCCACAAACTGTAGCCCAACAGGTTCCTCTGTTCATGGGATTTCTCAGGCTAGAATACTGGAGCAGGTTGCCATTTCCATAGAATATGTTACAGGAAACCAAGGACTTTGCTTTACTCACCACTATATTTCTAGCACCAAGAACAGCGCCAGGCATACTGCAAATTGGGCCAAAGCCAACAGCATACTTGATAAAACCCAAGAGGCAATTCCTTGTGTCAGGAACAAGAGATGAAATAAAATTACAAAAATACTATGTGTTGGCTATTTATGCCACAGAAAATAATTGTAATAAAGAAAAATAAGGAAGATGCTTACAGATGTACTTCTATGGAACCATGTCACATCTGTTTACCTACGGCACCACCCCAGCACACCCACCACCCCAGGACAGAGGCAGAGTTCAGACCTTGCTCTATGACCTTCTAGCTCTGCAACCCTGGGGAAGTTACTGGCCTCTCAACCCTCAGACTCCTCATCTGTAAAATGGAGATAACAACACTTATCCAGGAAGGTTACAGTGAGAATTAGATGGAAACTGGCAAATTTTTATTTTTTTATACTTTCATTTTAATATTTGAAGTGTAAGTTTTAAAAAATCTTCAATGCGTATGCAGATCAGTGAACTTTTCCACCTGTATAGATCCATTACCAAGATACGGAACATTTCCTGCACCTCAGAAGCTCCCTTCTGCCGCCTCTCAGGAAACACCCCTGGAGAGGTAAGTACCAGTCTGACTTCTATCACCCAATTATGCCTGCACTAGAACTTCACAAAAGTAGAATCAAACCTGTCTTCCTTTATTCGACTTAATATCCATGGGATCTACCCACGTTGCTGCACACATCAGGAGTACAGTCCTTCTTTAAGGCTAAGTAGCATTCCATTTTTTTGACTATGCCACAATTTATATAATCAAGTATTGATGATATCTAAACTGTTCCCATTTGGGGATAATAGGAACAGTGCTGCCATGAATGGTTTTCTGGGTTCATAGGTATGTCATTTGGTGGAAATATTCCATTATCTGCAGAATGCAACATTTTTTGTTTGAGGATTTTGGGGGGGAGGGGGTGGTAATGGTTAATAATAATAATACCTTAGTGAGAATCCAGGAAAAGTGGGCAGTGGGTAAGAGTATAAACTGAAATAACCTTTCTGGAAGACAATCTGGCAATAGGCACAAGAAGCCTAAAAATATCTATGCCCTGAAAATATCTACTTCAAGGAAATTTCCTATTGAATATTTACATGGCCCAGATCGCCTTCTAAGTGTTTTACGTGTTAACTCATTTGATTTAGTCTAAGGAAATGATTAGAAATGTTCACAACTGGTTTGTTTAGAAGGCTGTCAACCATCTATCATTAGGAAATACAAGAAGTTGTAAACAAAGTAAAAAATTAACAAGAGGGGAATGATTTTGAAGTGCATTGTACTTCCATGAAATTAACCTCTGTGCAGCCACTGAAAATGTTTTTCAAGAACATTAAAGATATAAAAAAAGTAAACATTGATAAATGACAGGAAACAGAATGCATATTCCCAGTTTTATTTTTTAAAGTACATACCTATAACTTAAATGTTAAAATGAATATATAACTAACGAGACTAGAAAATAAAGGTATTTACATTATAACAGGGAGAGAAAAGACATTATAATACAACTGAATTAGGGCAATGATGCAATTCTGCATAAGTGAAAAATGAAGTCACTTAGTCGTGTTCAACTCTTTGCGACCCCATGGACTGCAGCCTACCAGGTTCCTCCGTCCATGGGAGTTTCCGGGCAAGAGTACTCGAGTGGGTTGACATTTCCTCAATTCTGCATGTGAATGTGAAAGTCACTCAGTCGTGTCCGACTCTTTGCGACCCCATGGACTGTATAGTCCATGGAATTCTCCAGGCCAGAATACTGGAGTGGGTAGCCTTTCCCTTCTCCAGGGGATCTTCCTAACCCAGGGATCAAACCCAGGTCTCCCACACTGCAGGCGGATTCTTTACCAGCTGAGCCACCAGGGAAGCCCCAATTCTGCATAGGACGATATAAAAGCACTATGGAAAGACATCTAGCCTAGAGATTAGGGGGAAGGGCATTGTCAAGAAAGTTCTCCATTGTCTTACTTCCACTAAGGACTCAGAGGAAGAACTCCATCTCCAGGTTGGAAGGAACCTGCCCAGGAAAGTCCTGCTAATTCCTCAGCTCACCACCCCCAGGGTATCAATTATTGGTTGTACCCTGGACCCATATTCTTTTCCTCCCTGGACCCATATACTTTTTCCCTCTTACTTTCGGAAAAGGCTTAGGTAGACTTGAGGAACAGGAATTCCTAAACACTAAGGATGCAATCAAAGTTGAAAAGCCTCAAACTTGGAGGAAGCTGGTTCCATCTGACCTCATGCCTGACTAAAAAGCCTCGAGGAAGGTCTTCCCAGTCAGGATAATTTAGGGCAAAACCTTTTTGGATTTCCAGATGCCAGGAACTCCAGATAGAGTAAACTCAAATTCATACCAAAACTCACTGACTCCTTGAGATTAAAAAATTTTTTCTACTTGAAAAAATAAAAGTATCAATAAGTTTTCCAGGTAGAGATATCCGCTGTATCCATTCTCCTAAGCTTTCTTTCTCTTCTGCAGATGGACCATCCCTGGAAACCAAAAGAAAGTTGAGCATGGGGATTAAAGATAGGTAAGCTTAGCTGCTCAGTCGTGTTCCACTCTTGCGACCCCATGGACTGTAGCCTACAAGGCTCCTCTGTCCATGGGATTCTCCAGCAAGACTACTGGAGTGGGTTGCCATTTCCTTCTCTAGGATTAAAGATACACCATGGTATTTAGGGGCCAATTCTCACATAAGCAAATGACATCTGTTTAATAATTAATACATATGAACATTTTGTTCTATTCAATAAACCATTCACTTGTGGTACAATAAACAGAGTAAACATTGATTACAAGAAAAACATATGGACCCCAAATTACCAATATTTCACTTAGTTAAACTTGTTAATGAGATACTGCTTTTGTACCATAGGGCATTACGTATCACTAAATTTTCTAACTTTTGACATCTGAATCACATTAAGTTCTCAAGGACTGCTGGTCAAAAAAGCCCTGGGTTCAAACAAACATTTTTCAAAGTCAACTCCACAAATACAAAGTCACAGAAATTCATGTGACAAAGCAGCCCGCACCCCTGCTCTCCCTCCTTCATGCACACCCTCTCTTTTCCCTTCAACCTTCTCTGTTTACAAATTTAATACTTAAATGTATTAACAGGAGTCCTCATAAACTACCTGCAGCTTTTCACGGTTATAGTGTTACCTAAATTAAGATAAATAAAATTCCAGTCTAAAATTTATTAACCTACCAAACCTCTACACTGTACCATGGGATACATTTCTTCTGCAGCTAAAACAGTTCTTTGAAAAAATAAGTATTTGCATAATCACCAGGGATTCGGGATTTATTCTGCAGGGAACCTAGATTTCTGGATCATCTCTATTCTGGTTGCGTATGATGGGAAAAAGAGGATATAGAGATAGAACTGGCAAGACTTGTATCTTCCTATTTCAGTTTTACGTACAACCAAAATATAAAAAAAGCATCGGTTCCAAGTAACGAAAAAGAACTTTAGAGAATTTGTTTTTAATTACAAGCGGCACGCTGTAATAACACTCCCAGCATATACCAGACTGTGAAAAGAGGATCTGCTATACAAAGCAAGGACGCTGTCTTACTTTTACGCTGACAATTTGTTGGTTTTACTCTCCTTCTGTTGTTGCTGTGAGAATTAGGCAACCTGAAAACCGATTAAGTAAAACTAGCTGTACTTGAAAATTAAGTAAAACTAACTGTACCTAGCGCTCAACACTGACAGGAACGCTGTAAGTGAACTGGTTTTCTCTCCCAGGGCCAGTAGAGGGAGACTAAGACATCTGGCCTGGTCGTGTAGTGTTTCTGCAAAATTGGGGAGGGGGGGAGCGGAGGCTGTATTTAAATGTCCTGCTGTCAATCAAAGGACACTTCCTACAATCACAGTCACCATATCTGCTATTACCCGCGAGCGTACTCTCGCCCAGAAACACCCCGAAACGGGGCTCGGGAAACCTGCTTCACCTAAAAGTGACCGCAGGCCTTGCCACAACACCCAAATAAGGACTTGGGGAGCCCAACCTCAACTAGTTTCTTTGTTTAAATGCCTGCGAATCCCTCCCACGCCGGAGTCAAGAGGCTGTGGCGCCGCCCTTTATTAGCCTCACACTTTGATTACAAAACACACGAGTCGGCGGCTCGGCGGCGGGGGCGGCCCGAGCTCTCACAAACGTCAAACCCGAGACACAGGCGGCGGCCGAGGCAGAGGGCGACGCTCGCCGCCCCCGCCACCCGCCCCGAAGTCCCCACCGGCCGGCCAAANGGAATTCCATCACCTCCACTAGCTTTGTTCTTAGTGATGCTTTCTAAGGCCCACTTGACTTCACATTCCAAGATGTCTGGCTCTAGATGAGTGATCACATCCTCATGATTATCTGGGTCATGAAGATCTTTTCTGCACAGTTCTTCTGTGTATTCTTGCCACCTCTTCTTAATATCTTCTGCTTCTGTTAGGTCCATACCATTTCTATCCTTTATCAAGCCCATCTTTGCATGAAATGTTCCCTTGGTATCTCCAATTCTCTTGAAGAGATCTCTAGTCTTTCCCATTCTGTTATTTTCCTCTATCTCTTTGCATTGATTGCTGAAGAAGGCTTTCTTATCTCTTCTTGCTATTCTTTGGAACTCTGCATTCAGATGCTTATATCTTACCTTTTCTCCTTTGCTTTTCGCCTCTCTTCTTTTCAGTGCTATTTGTAAGGCTTCTCCAGACAGCCATTTTGCTTTTTTGCATTTCTTTTCCATGGGGATGGTCTTGATCCCTGTCTCCTGTACAATGTCACGAACCTCACTCCATACTTCATCAGGAACTCCTGATATTACCTGCCAAGAATTAGTCTGTAGCTAACGGGAATTTGCTGTATGTCTCATGAAACTCAGACGCTCTGTATCAATCTAGAGGGGTGGGATGGGGAGGGAGATGGGAGGCAGGCTCAAGAGGGAGAGGTTATATGTATACATATGGCTGATTCATGTTGAGGTTTGGCTGAAAACAACAAAATCCTGTAAAGCAATTATCCTTCAATTAAAAAGAAAAATTAGTCTGACTTCAGGCTTGTCCACATGGCTAGATGCTTAACTATCTTCTGAAGAGGGCTTCATAATTTGCAGGGCTCAGGGGAAATGAAAATGTGGGACTCCACAAAAAATTCATTAAGAATTTCAAGACCCTGGGGCTTCTCTGGTGACTCGGGTAAAGAATCCACTTGCCAGTTCAAGAGACATGGGTTCAGTTCCCGGTTGGAGGAGATCCTACAAGCCTCAGAGCAACTAAACCCATGTGCCACCAACTACTGAGCCTGGGCCCTAGAGCCGGGGAATCCCAACTTCAGAAGCCTGTGCTCTGCAGAAAGGGAAGTCACTGGAATGAGAACCCTGAGCACCACAATTAGAGTAGCCTCTGCTCGCCAAAGCTAGAGAAAAACCTGCACAGCCAGGAAGACCCACTGCAGCCAAAAATAAAGAGATACAAGATTTCCAAGTTGGGACAGGAGAGACTTAAGCCAAACAAGCGCCCTTCTAAATATAAGGCTTCTTTAATCGGTACTTCAGTTATTTCCAGGTCACTCTCAGCTACCAAATTTGCCTGTTACTCCTGGTGTTTCTTGACTTCCTACTTTAGCATCCCAGTCCCCTATAATGAAAAGGACATCTTTTTTGGGTGTTAGTTCTACAAGGTCTTGTAGGTCTTCATAAAACCGTTCAACTTCAGCTTCTTCAGCATTACTGGTTGGGGCATAGACTTGGATAACTGTGATATTGAATGGTTTGCCTTGGAAACGAACAGAGATCATTCTGTCGTTTTTGAGATTGCATCCAAGTACTGCATTT